>CM026218.1:4831631-5297529 GCA_014839995.1 Xenentodon cancila | reverse complement strand
TCTCTCGCTGAGAGAAGCTCAAACGCGGAATTCACTGATAACGCAGTTGTTTCTTCATGTTTTTGCTGGGCAACTATGGCAAATTGCATCTATATGAAGGGGAATGTAGTTTCAACTGTTTTCATGTAATTTCCAGGCTCCAGGACTCTAAATGTCATATTGTGTCTCTCTCGCTGAGAGAAGCTCAAAACGCGGAATTCACTGATAACGCAGTTGTTTCTTCATGTTTTTGCTGGGCAACTATGGCAAATTGCATCTATATGAAGGGGAATGTAGTTTCAACTGTTTTCATGTAATTTCCAGGCTCCAGGACTCTAAATGTCATATTGTGTCTCTCTCGCTGAGAGAAGCTCAAAACGCGGAATTCACTGATAACGCAGTTGTTTCTTCATGTTTTTGCTGGGCAACTATGGCAAATTGCATCTATATGAAGGGGAATGTAGTTTCAACTGTTTTCATGTAATTTCCAGGCTCCAGGACTCTAAATGTCATATTGTGTCTCTCTCGCTGAGAGAAGCTCAAAACGCGGAATTCACTGATAACGCAGTTGTTTCTTCATGTTTTTGCTGGGCAACTATGGCAAATTGCATCTATATGAAGGGGAATGTAGTTTCAACTGTTTTCATGTAATTTCCAGGCTCCAGGACTCTAAATGTCATATTGTGTCTCTCTCGCTGAGAGAAGCTCAAAACGCGGAATTCACTGATAACGCAGTTGTTTCTTCATGTTTTTGCTGGGCAACTATGGCAAATTGCATCTATATGAAGGGGAATGTAGTTTCAACTGTTTTCATGTAATTTCCAGGCTCCAGGACTCTAAATGTCATATTGTGTCTCTCTCGCTGAGAGAAGCTCAAAACGCGGAATTCACTGATAACGCAGTTGTTTCTTCATGTTTTTGCTGGGCAACTATGGCAAATTGCATCTATATGAAGGGGAATGTAGTTTCAACTGTTTTCATGTAATTTCCAGGCTCCAGGACTCTAAATGTCATATTGTGTCTCTCTCGCTGAGAGAAGCTCAAAACGCGGAATTCACTGATAACGCAGTTGTTTCTTCATGTTTTTGCTGGGCAACTATGGCAAATTGCATCTATATGAAGGGGAATGTAGTTTCAACTGTTTTCATGTAATTTCCAGGCTCCAGGACTCTAAATGTCATATTGTGTCTCTCTCGCTGAGAGAAGCTCAAAACGCGGAATTCACTGATAACGCAGTTGTTTCTTCATGTTTTTGCTGGGCAACTATGGCAAATTGCATCTATATGAAGGGGAATGTAGTTTCAACTGTTTTCATGTAATTTCCAGGCTTCCAGGACTCTAAATGTCATATTGTGTCTCTCTCGCTGAGAGAAGCTCAAAACGCGGAATTCACTGATAACGCAGTTGTTTCTTCATGTTTTTTGCTGGGCAACTATGGCAAATTGCATCTATATGAAGGGGAATGTAGTTTCAACTGTTTTCATGTAATTTCCAGGCTCCAGGACTCTAAATGTCATATTGTGTCTCTCTCGCTGAGAGAAGCTCAAACCGCGGAATTCACTGATAACGCAGTTGTTTCTTCATGTTTTTGCTTGGCAACTATAGCAAATTGCATCTATATGAAGGGGAATGTAGTTTCAACTTTTTTCATGTAATTTCCAGGTTCCAGGACTCTAAATGTCATATTGTGTCTCTCTCAGCGAGAGAAACGCTCAAAACGCGGAATTCACTGATAACGCAGTTGTTTCTTGATGTTTGTGCAGGGCAACTATGGCAAATTACATCTCTATGAAGGGGGGAGGCAGTTTCAAACTGACTGTTTTAACTGATTTCCCGGCTCCAATACTGTAAATGTCATATTGTGTTTCTCTCGCTGAGAGACGCACAAAACGCAGAATTCACTGATAACACTGTTGTTTCTTGATGTTTGTGCAGGGCAACTATGGCAAATTACATCTCTATGAAAGGGGATGTAGTTTTAACTGTTGTGAAGGGATTTCCAGGCTCCAGTACTCTTATTGTCATGTCTCGCTGAGAGACGCACAAAACGCGGAATTCATATATTATATAATATTATATATATATATATAGTATATATATATATAATATATATATATATATATATATATATATATCTATATTATATATATATAGTAATTATGGTTAAAACTACGAGTCGCCATCTTGCAGATCCAGGAGAGCCCACACCCATCATTAGTGCAATAGAGAGCACCTGTGTCACCAGACAGGTGGTTATTTAAATTCAGTCAGTTCCCACACTTCGTCTCCAACCGGACCAAAGGAAAGAAGTTGCCTTTCACGAACACACCGGGGAGAAGCCCAGATCGAGTTGAGTGGATGCATCGAAGACGTTAGAAACATCCACTAGCGGATACCAGCTACCATCCTCTATCATCCACTACTTAACCCATCAACCAATACGACCTGAACAATAAAACTTATGCCATGGAACGTAACGTTTGGAGTCTGGTGTTTGAACGTGCACCCCACCATGGATGAGCAATGATCCAGTCAACCTAAACAGTTTTTTCATGGTCCTTCGAGCCGGAGATGTACAAATACCATATTTTGTTGGATCATTTACGGTATCCTGCTGCAAGGCATATTGCGCTTTCTTATTCTTATCATCCCCAACCTTATACCAGAGCTTTAGTCGCTTTGGAGCAACAGTTTGGCCAACCACATCAACTAGCCCTCAAAGAGATACAAGCCATTTTAAGTCTTCCCAGATTGAAAGGTCTGAGCACAGATGATGTTAAGAGATGGTTGAGAGAGCAGAACAGATGTTGGAAATGTAGTAGAAACCATAAAGCTGTAGATTGTACTTTGAGAAAGCCATGCCCGAAATGCAATGGCCAGCACCTAGGAATATTGCATGACGCAAACCGAACTCAAACATCGAGAGTTCTGTATATGAATCCACAGAGCTTATCACCCAAAGTACTGCTTAAAGTAGTGAAAGTGAGACTGAGTAATAAGAATCGAACCTTTGACACATACGCCATCTTAGATGACGGATCTGAGCGTACTATGTTGTTACCAGGTGCAGCTAAATGTCTAGGATTGGAGGGAGAACCAGAAAACCTTAAACTTTGTACCGTGAGACAGCAAACCGAAATGCTAGAAGGCAGAGCTGTAAACCTCAAGATTTCAGCTGCTTCCAACCCAGACAAAAGGTACTTAATAGAAGGCGCATTTACATCAGACAAGATAATGTTTGTGGAACAGAGTTACCCAGTAGATAAACTAAAGCAACGCTACCCATACCTGCATGATCTTCCATTGAACTCCTTTTCTAAGGTTCAACCCCATATTCTTATCGGATCAGATAATCCATTCCTCATAACACCAACTGAACAGGTCCGGTATGGTCCAAAGGGATCTCCAGCAGCTGTACGGACCAGACTGGGATGGGCACTACAAGGACCTACCATCACATGTGAGTCTGAGTTTATTCAGTGTCTATTCACCACACAAGACAATCCCTTTACGGAGTTAAAAAGACATGTGGAGCAGTTATGGAAGGTTGATACACTCCCGTTCAGAAATGAAAGACTGCACACTAGGTCAAGACAGGACCAAGATGCAATGGAACTGTTACAAACTAGAACCATAAAGGTGGATGTAGATGGCACCGAGCGCCTTGCCACCCCGTTATTGAGAAAGAAAGATGTCCCAAAGTTGAAGGCACCGATGGAAGCAGTGATGCCTTTCCTTCGGAGATCTGAGCGCAGGTTAGAGAAAACCCCGGAATTGGCCAAGATTTATAACGTAGAGATTAGTAAACTGAGGAAGGCTGGTTACATAGCAAAACTCAGCCCAGAGCCACTCACAGAGTCAGAGGAGTCATGGTATATTCCTCATCAGTTAGTGGAGCATAATGGCAAACCCCGTGTTGTATTTAATTGCTCCTTTACCTACCAAGGCCAAGTACTGAATGACCAGCTGCTTCCGGGTCCCACTCTTGGGCCATCATTGATTGGCGTCCTCCTCCGCTTTCGTCAACACAAAGTGGCCATTAGTGGTGATATTAAAGGAATGTTCCACCAAGTGAGGCTCTTACCAGAAGACAAACCGCTCCTCAGATTCTTGTGGCGTGACATGCAGCTAAAGGAACATCCGACTGCTTTTGAATGGCAAGTCCTCCCATTTGGCACCACATGTAGTCCTTGTTGTGCTATATATGCCCTCCAGAGACATGTGCAAGATAACAGAGAAGGAAATGAGGATGTAGTAGAAACTGTTCTGAGGTCATTCTATGTCGACAACTGCCTAACCTCACTCTCTTGTCCAGAAGAAGCGAGACAACTTCTGCTGAAGACGAAGACTTTGTTGTCCTCCAGTGGATTTGACATAAGACAATGGGCAAGTAACATACCATCGGTTGTTGCTCATTTACCACAAGAGGCTAGATCTAGTAGTGTGGAACACCAGTTGAACAAACCCAGTATAGACCACATTGAGGGAGCGTTGGGATTAAGTTGGCATTGTGGTCTTGACATCCTGAGTTATAAGCACCGACCCATTTCCTATCAATCCTTGACCATGAGAAATGTGTACAAAGTGTTGGCTTCACAATACGACCCCTTAGGCTACATCATCCCATTCACAACAAGAGCCAAAGTCTTGCTACAGCAACTCTGGGGTGCTAATAAGCAGTGGGATCAGACCATAAATCCGGGTGGTCTGCAACAAGCTTGGAACGAATGGGAAAGTGAGCTCCCATACTTAGATCATGTTTCCTTTCCAAGATGGTACAATGGCAACAACCCTAAAGTTGCTAATAATGTGAAAAGGAGGGAGCTACATGTTTTCTGTGATGCCTCTGAGAATGCGTATGGCTCGGTGGCATACATGAGGACGACGACCCACCATGACGAAGTTGATATTTCCTTTGTGATGGCCAGATCCAGAGTAGCACCCTTAAAACAACTAACTATACCCCGTTTGGAACTGTCAGCCGCCCTGACTGGAGCACAACTCAGTAAACTGATCACTTCTGAGCTCACGATCACCATTGACAAGATTTAGCTGTGGTCTGACTCAACTGTTGTATTAACCTGGCTTCATTCTGAGTCTTGCAGGTTTAAAATCTTTGTGGCTAACAGAATTGTGGAGATACTTGAGCTGACGTCAGCTGAGGACTGGAAATATGTTGATTCGAAACAGAACCCTGCTGATGATATTACTAGAGGTAAGCCATTGAAGCAGAGAAGCAGAGATTAAACTCATTTCCTATGCACAATCCGAGAGTTTCCCAGAAGAATTCCAAGCATTAAAAAACGGAAAGGAAATTTCACACCACAGTCGTCTCCTACCGTTGTCCCCTGAGTTTGATGATGTTTGTGAAGTAATAAGAGTGGGAGGCAGGTTAAGACAAGACAGTAACCTTGAACCTGATACCATACACCCCATTGTACTGGAGCCTAAACATCCTCTAACACAACTGCTCATCAAGGACTATGACCAGCGTCTTTTGCATCCTGGACCCGATAGAGTATTCGCAGAGATACGTCGATCATACTGGGTCCTTAGAGGCAGACAAGCTGTTAAAAAACAGCTGACTATGTGCTGACTGTAGAAAGTGGCGAGCTAAACCTGTCATTCCCAAAATGGCGGATCTGCCACCCTCTCGGTTACGTTTGTGTAAACCCCCCTTTTGGTCCACTGGTGTGGACTGCTTTGGACCACTACTAATCAAACTTGGGCGTCGTGTGGAGAAGAGATGGGGTATATTATATAAATGTATGACCACCCGATGTACCCATATTGAACTTTTGCACAGTCTTGATACCGACAGCTTCCTATTGGCGACCAGACGTTTCATCGCTCGCAGGGGCTGGCCCCATGAACTTCTTTCAGACTGTGGCACTAACTTCAAAGTAGGCGACAAAGAGTTAAGAGAAGCATTCGGAGCCATGAATCCACACATGAAAGAACAACTTGAAAAATACCAGATTGATTTCAAGTCTAATCCTCCAAACGCCCCTCACTTCGGAGGTGTTTGGGAGAGAGAAATTAGATCGGTAAAGGCGGCCCTCAAAGTGGTGGTAGGAAGCCAGACCCTACCAGAAGAAGTACTATACACAGTGCTGGTAGAAATAGAGGGAATCTTAAACTCTAAACTTATTGGCTATGCATCATCTGACATTGCACATCCTGATCCAGTTACACCAAACCTCCTGCTGATGGGGCGGCGAGATGCGTCTTTACCACAAGCGGTTTATGCAGACACTGGATTACTGAGACGGTGGAGATGGAGACACAGCCAGGTAATCGTGGATCAATTCTGGTCTTCATTCATTCGAAACTACCTTCCTAACTTACAGCTACGGAACAAGTGGCAAAGGGACACTCAGTGTCTGAAGGAAGGAACAGTCGTGCTGTTAATGGATCCTCAACTACCCAGAGGATTATGGCCTGTGGGCGAAGTCACCCGTTGTATTCCGAGTCCCGATGGAAGAGTACGCACTGCAGAACACAAAGGGAAGAAACTGGTGAGACCGGTGGCTAGACTGGTTATCTTAACCAGTTTCCAGTGACATTATACAACTCGTATTTTATATGTATTCAAATGTACCATTTGAAGGGGCGGCTGTTAAAACTACGAGTCGCCATCTTGCAGATCCAGGAGAGCCACACCCATCATTAGTGCAATAGAGAGCACCTGTGTCACCAGACAGGTGGTTATTTAAATTCAGTCAGTTCCCACACTTCGTCTCCAACCGGACCAAAGGAAAGAAGTTGCCTTTCACGAACACACCGGGGAGAAGCCCAGATCGAGTTGAGTGGATGCATTAGGTAACGTTAGAAACATCCACTAGCGGATACCAGCTACCATCCTCTATCATCCACTACTTAACCCATCAACCAATACGACCTGAACAATAAAACTTATGCCATGGAACGTAACGTTTGGAGTCTGGTGTTTGAACGTGCACCCCACCATGGATGAGCAATGATCCAGTCAACCTAAACAGTTTTTTCAATATATATATATATATATATATATATATATATAGTCAGTCTCTTTGCTTTAACATCCAATCAGTCTTTTTGCAGTCTTATTGTCTTACATGCAGTGGTATAGCCTCAACAGCGGGAGTCTGCTTCAATCTAGTGTTGTTTTGTTGCTATTACAGAACACATTGAAACCCACTTTTACACTCGTCACCACTGAACCAACCAGTCTGAGACTCTTCTATTCAGCGACTATATCTGTCCGTCTTTATGCCATGGTCTTTATACCATGATAAAAGCAACACAAATGTTTAGATAAAATAATTTTTTTCTTTTGTTATATTTTCATTTGTGTCTCTCTTTTGCCCCGTAAAAACATCAAGAATTATACATATATATATATATATATATATATATACAGGAGAGATTTTTGCATATGTATACATAGATAAAATTATTTTATTCTTTTGTTAAATTTTCACCAGTGGTGACAAATGTTTTCTGTCATCTGCTGTCATCTACATTTTCACCTGCTTATCTTTACATTTTACAAACCAATAACTTTTTTAATAAATTTTTAAACAGACAGCTTTAAGACTTTAGCAAAGAAAACACAGTTTTAATTATTTTACCAGCAGGTGGGGGGGTTTGTCATGGACCAGAGCTGTATAACCTTGTGAAGTGGTGTGACAATCACATAATAAAGTAAACTGGGGATCAACATCTCAATGTGCAACTGGCTGTTGGACTTCCTGACCGGGAGACCACAGGCAGTATGGATCGGCAGCAACACATCCAGCACCATCACACTGAACACAGGGGCCCCCAAGGGATGTGTGCTGAGCCCCCTCCTCCTCAGCTACAGCTACAACCTCTTTATAAAGTTTGCGGACGACACGACTGTGGTGGGTCTCATCAACAACAACTATGAGTCACACTACAGGAGAGAAGTGAGCCACCTGGCTGAGTGGTGCAGCGACAACAATCTCTCCCTGAACGTGGAGAAGACCAAGGAGATTGTTGCTGACTTCAGGAGACAACACACCCAGCATGGTCCTCTGAACATCAATGATGCTGCTGTGGAGAGGGTGAGGTGCACCAGGTTCCTGGGTGTCCACATCTCAGAGGACCTCTCCTGGACTGTTAACACCACATCACTAGCCAAAAAAGCACAGCAGCGTCTCTACTTCCTCCGCAAACTGCAAGGAGCCACAGCCCCAGCCCCCATCAAGTACACCTTCTACAGAGGCACCATCAAGAGCATCTGGACCAGCTACATCATTGTGTGGTACGGAGCATGCACCGCAACCTGCCGGAAGTCTCTCCAACGCGTAGTGAGAGCAGCTGAGAAGATGGTTGGTGTCTCTCTCCCCTCACTTCAGGACATTTACAGCAGCTGTCTGACTGTCAACATCATGAGAGACCCCACCCACCCGTCAATCAGCTTCTTCAGTCTGCTGCCATTGGGGAGGAGGTTGCGGACCCTCCGGGCCAGAACCAGCCGACTGAAGGACAGCTTCATCCACCAGGCCGTCAGGAAGCTGAACAGTTTCACAGCTTTTATTGCCCTTGGCTCTTAAACCCAACGCCATGTTATAAGTTGTTTGTTTTAGATTTTAGATTTGCACTTTGTGTTTGGAGTAATTTATTTATTGTGTAGCACCAAGGGTTTGAGAGTAACGTAATTTAGATTCTCTGAATGAACTTCATTGTGGTAGAAATGACAATAAACGTTACTTTGACTTTTTGACTTTGACAAAGATTTCTCTACATGTACCATTATTGTGAATTTTAAACTTTGTAGACATCGTCCACATCATCCCCATCGGTACATTTCAATAAATCAATTCTGCTATAGTTTTTGTGAAACAGCCCAAGAACACACTTTAACAGCACATCTCTGAGAACCTCACATTCAAAACAGAACTTAAGATATTTTTTCCTGTGAATAGGAAGTAACATGGGCACTAACTGGCACGAAAGAGCACAAATCAGTGCTATCAGTGAAGTTCGCAAACATTTCCAAAGCAATCACAAAGTCTTCACCAGGTTCTTCAAGCCCGTCACGTCCATCTGAAGACACAAAGATAAGGAAAGATGTTCAACTCCATCAGCAGCAGTGTGAAGATAACCTGCCTTTGTCCTCTACAGACTGTTTCCTGTGTACCATGATGTTGATGATCATTGTAGTTACACTCAGAGGGTGGGGCTGACCTGCATTCCCACCCTCTGACCATCTCAGTGTTCACCTCCACCTGTCTGTGTAGATGTCTCTGTTGGATACCTGCTGACATCCTGACCTGCAGTCCCACCCTCTGACCATCTCAGTGTCTGCTGTCTACACCTGTTTATATAGTCATCTCTGTATGTCACCAACTAACCAGGTATCAGTCATATAAACATATATATAAGTCTTAGTGCTTCTGCTCATGGATAATTAATACTAATATAACTTTATAATACTAATATAATACAATATAATCGTGCAAACGTTCAACTCAGGGCACTTTGGACTACAACATATGAAAGCCATATTAGGTTGGGGATTACCCTTTTTGAAAATATGTTCTTTAACAAATTAACTTGCTTATTTGGAGGCCCATTGCTCGGCCATCCTTTATCATAGAGATATAGTTCAAAGACTCAGGACGCTACAACAAATAAAAGCCTTAATAACCAATTAATAGCCAATAATTTAAGGTTATTTTCGAGTTTTGAAGTTTAAAGTTAATTACTCTTCTATTTTGTTGATTCTTTAGTTTCACACAAATTAATGTTTTAGTGAAGACCTGATGTTTTATCCGAAAAATACTATTTTCATTAAGATACAAAGAAATTGTGACTCATTCTTTTAAAATAATGTTGTATCATCTGTCAATTGTGTTTAGATTAAATTCTGCCAACAACTTAAATGACTTCAGTTGGGTGGGATTTTATGTGATCAGCGGAGATCAAACATGAAGAGTTTGTCCAGCCAGACTTTACTCTCACGGCCACGAGATGGTGGTATTTCCCTGCACAAAAAATGTTACCACGTCCCTCAGATTGATTAGACCACAATGATCAATAACACCTACTCCAATCACCAATCATTTTGAGACCATTTTGAGAATGAAAGGTAAAATAAGCAAAGCATACATTATTTTAAAAATATTTTTCAGAATATAAACACATCCAACCATCTTAACACCGGAGCATCTACAGAGCAAATCAGACATCTTCTGCTATAAACAAACCAATAAAGGGAGATGTTTATTCCATTTCTTCTTACCTTTATTTACATAGGATATGTTTGCAGAGAGGTAACCTTTGCTCTCATAAATTGAGACTCAGGACTGTTGCCTGGTAGGAACAGTCCTCCATGTTTTTGGATTATGGAGTACCTGGAGGGAACCCACGCAAGCACAGGGAAAAGATGCAAACTCCACACAGAAAGATAGGAATTGAACCAGGAACCTTCTTACTATAAGGCAACAGTTCTAACCACTAAGCCACCATGCTGCCCTACATGAACACCAGAGTAGACAAGTTAAAAATATGAAACCTATAGTTTCAAATCTAATGTTAATCAGCATAACATAATTGTGAAATTGTCAAAAGTAGCTTGTGTGAGCAGACCAAGAATCACACAAATCTGGAAGATCTTTGCAGGTAAATATTTTAAAAAAATTCAATAAGGACTGAGAGATTTCTATTTGATCCAAAAAGCAATTAGAAGTTGTTATTCGCTACACGGTTCTTACTGGCCATACAAAAATATTTAGCTTTTCACTCTTTTTCTCATCCATTCCATTATTTATTTAAAAGTGGTTTAAAACAGGAACACATGACAATTAATAGCTTCATGTGTGTAATTTTCAACCTTGTGCCTTTTTTCATTATCATCAAATGATGCCAAGAACCTAAAAAGAACTCTCTGCAAACAAGGGACACAGCATAAAACTGTTATTGTATAACTTTCAACAAATGAAAACATTTGGCACATTGTGAAACAAAAAATACAATAAAGACGACTCAGAAGTGTTGTGTATCAGACAAGAATGAGACAACACTTCTCTTTCAAAACTCCATCAACTGGTCCACATATTTAACTATTGTTATTAGATGAAGAGGGCATGCAAATCGTGGTACATAATAACGTGTAACAACTATTTTAAAGACATGTTGCTGACATCAAATTCAAAAGGACTTTATTTTCTTCTTAAGCGTTCCTCAGTTGATCACAGTTGCACAGTGATATGGTGACGCTCACATCTTGCTGTGTACTTAAATATAAATATGCTATGGTTGCCATGACACAAAAGTTTACTTTAAATTTTGACCATGACTTTACTTTGAATAAAATATAAGCAGATAAGATTTAAATGTGAAAACATAACATTTTTGACTATTATTAAGCAATTAAAATTTATTTATATGATTTATAATAATAAAACATGTGTTTGTTCCATTTTATTTGTATTAATTTATGTACTTTTTTGTGTTTGCATATAAAAGTTTTGCAGGACTGCTTTAAGAGGGTTCTTTTGTTTTTCCTGCATAATTCCAGTTTATCCAGTTTTATTTTATTTTCAACTTTTTTGTGGTGTGTTTCTCTTATGAGTCCTGCTGAACTGACTTGAATGTAAAATAAGTCCGATAATAATTGTAGGCAGATTCTTCATCATTTCTAAAACAACTACTAACTTCTGAATTTAATTTCTTGTACTTTAGGCTGCCAAACGATGAGCTTTTGTATGAACATGTTGCTGTGTTCAGAAAAAAAGGGAAACATAATAAAACACATTTCCCATGATGCACCGGCTGGGAACGTCGAGCTGTCAGCGCTGGCGCTGAAAGAAATTCGCTCAGCAGCATCTCCAGATCCTCGGATGACAGAGACACAGACCTCATCGGCAAAATGAGCAGGAATTAGCTCATCGACGGCGTCCTGCGTGTCCGTGTTTCTCCTCCATGATGCTCAAAGTGGATATTTAATGACTCAAGCTTCTCATCTGTCACAGATCAGCGCGGAGACCTGACATCGTTTCTATCAATGAGATATGTGGAGAGCCGGTGCCGCTCGGTGGTAACGCAGAAAAACACAAGATGAAGAAGCAGTTCAACCGAATGAGACAGCTTGCCAACCAAACAGTCGGCAGGTAAGATATTAATGAATCGTGTTTGGGTGGAAGTTGATGACACGACGCTGCATGGTTCCGTGTTTCACTGGTGCTTCCACTGTCATCCAGTCAAAGCAGGAATTCTGTCGCCTGTGTGCAGCCACGACGAACATCTGTTGTTCAGCTGCTTTGGTTTACACAAAGATGAGCTGTCCGTTGTATGACTGATTGAGCTCTGCAGAGATGAGGAGGGAGATGACATGGTGGTACCCAAGAAGCTGGGCTGCTGCTGCCCACTGACCAATGACATGGAGACAGAGCGCGGCCTCCCAACACCCTGCTGCTGTACGAGCCAATGCACAGCCATCTAAAGATGCTGAAAATGTGTCTAAATAAAAAAAGGAGTATTATACAATTGGCAAGTGACCAGTGCATGAAAGGGTAGGAAAATCAGGGGAGTTTCTAGCTCTTTTGGGCCCCATGGAAAATTCTGATTAGAAAACCCTGTCTGAATCGTTTCACATGGTCAGTGAAGATGCATTAATCTGTTACACTCTGAAGAGAACAGGTTAGATTTGTGAATCTGGTTGAGCAAGCAGAATAAGCCAGGGTCAAGATGAAATTTCATGAAAAAAAAAACAAATCGTGATCTCATAAAATAACATATTTACAAGAAAACTCATAAATTGTGACTTTATAAATTCCCAAAGTGCCACGAAAAATTGTGATTCGTATATTGAGAATAACCATGTAGATTGTAACAGGGAGTGCAAATCTTCTGGGAGTCTATATTGACCTCTATATGTCTGCGCTCAGGACTTCCTAAAAGAGCATTAAGTGTTTGGATTGGGCTTGCAGCATTCCTGACTGGTCTCATGCTGGATTATCTCATTTCATGTGATATAATTGTCATCCTGGGGGCCCAGTGACATGTAATTCAAGTTCAAATATGCAACTAGTTCAAAAGCGACCTCAAGGAATGTTCAAGATGAGTTCAAAATCACTCTAAAAACATGTCATAGCAGAAGTGAAAGCTGACCTTTTCTTTTGTTTTTGAAATTCCAGCTTTTAACTGAGTGGGCAGATGATATCCCGGCTCCTCGGTCACCCACGGTCTTGCTACTGTTATCCTCGCAGACTTCTCTGTGTGCTTTATAAGACACCAAACATCATTCGTACTTACTGTGCAGCAGATAACGAGGCCTAATAGATAAATATTATTACATATGCTACTATTACAATGTGACATGCAGTAGGATGTATTGTGCATTTGATGTGTTGTCAGCATCATGCCAGAGTTTCTTCTACAATGCTGAAGTTAGTTTCTGATTCGAAAATGACAAAAAGGTCTCTATGAACCGTTCTGACACATCTGGTAATGCACGTCTGCACGTTTGCTGCAGCTGTAGTGCTGGTAACTATGTCTTTTTGAATATTTACAATCTTTGGAGCTGTTGACTCCATGTCTAATGAAGTGAAGATGACAGACAACCAAGCAGCGCAGCATATCTAATTTCAATCCCTGAGACAAAACACTGATGGCAGCTACCTGAGATTAGAATCATCTGACAAATTCTCTTTCTCATACTAGCCGAGTACTTCGCTGCTGAGGGTAAGAAGCACAAATTGTTTCACATTTTTCATGTTTGATTTGATACACAGCAGCACTAAATCCAGAGGCGTGTTTAGAAAATATGTATTTCACTTGCAGGAATCACAAGTTACAGTTTTGCATTGCAGCTTAAATTTTATCAAAATTAGATATCACGTCTTGTCCATTTTTTGTTTGCCATTTTGTCTGGTCACCCTATTATTATCTTTGGTCTCTAATTATTGTTTTTGTTAGCTTATGTACATTTACAGACTCTCAGTCTCATTGCAGTTGCATTATAATTTATTGGTGTCTGTCATGTGTCAAGATAAGGCCAACAGATTTGTGTCTTTATAATCCACTAATCTTACATAGAAACCATCATATTAGACACAAATATAGACAAAACCCTCTCCTATAATGTTCAAATGCCCCTGAAATCCTCATTGTTTTTGTATTTTGCCGTGAAAAACAGTTGTTGCTTTCAGAAGTGTGAATCCTCAAGAGGCTTTACATCGCAGTGAAAACTCAGATCGCGCAGATCTCGTTGCTCAGGACATTTTCTTCTTACCTTCTGCATTACATTTACACACCTTTGGACTCAAGGACTTCTTGTAGGCCCATCTTTTTTCTGCTTGAGCAAGATCCTGGTCCTCTTGTGTCCTCAGCTCTCCAATCTTTACCTCTTCCAGCTGTATATTTGATCACTGGGGAATTTTTTTTTATTTGTTAATCCTGACAGTTCAGTTTAA
Source organism: Xenentodon cancila (assembly GCA_014839995.1). Classification (NCBI taxonomy): domain Eukaryota; kingdom Metazoa; phylum Chordata; class Actinopteri; order Beloniformes; family Belonidae; genus Xenentodon; species Xenentodon cancila. Next base: position 5,283,124 of record CM026218.1, on the reverse strand, counting down.
GTCCATGTTTTTTTTATTTAGTACCTCACAGACTCCAGAACTGACTTAATGATAAATGTGAAAGTGATTAATCCCTGTAAATCCTGACTGCATGTAGCTGCATCAGATAGTAAGCAAGTATAAAATGAATTTAGATGAAAGTGCGGAGGTTTATGTAATTTACTTGTTACTAGTGTGTCTGTTTGTCCTGCGAGGCTTGATGCTACAGATGAAATCTGCCTCTTGTTAATCTCAAAAGTTGGAACCGGAGGATTGTTTACTTATTGTCAGAAAGTCAATGACCTATTTTGGCTCCCATAGAAAACATGTCCCTTTTCATCATCAAGTAAAGTGATATTTGATCCCCGTGTTCCTGTTTTGTGGATGTAAATGTCAGGTTTCAGTTTGTAGGCCACCAGTGTCATAACTTCTTTTACAGTTGAATTGCTCGCTCTGATCTCAGTAAGCATCTTTTTTCTCCTTTTATCTGTCAACCCCACCCTCAAGGTATAACTGAAAGTCATGTCATGTGCCAACATTGCCCTCTTAGCAGTTTGGATTCATGTATGAATCCTTTGAAAATGCTTGAAACAGAATTATTTTCATTGCTACAAATAAGACTTGTGTATCACAAAACAGGTTGATTTGTAGCCTGTCTCTACCTGATGAACGGAGGCAGCTCCAGGCTGTCTATAACGCATTGCTGAAGTGCTAAAAACCTGTTTTGCTTGACTAATAGAGTAACTGGCAATACATACAACCTGAGATAATTCTGATCAGCTTGAGTTCAGACATCCAGTCAGAATCAAATGTAAACTATCTTTACCCACAGAAAGAACTAGGTGTCCTGCAAAAAGCCTAGAAGCTTTAAAACGTGCCCAAAACCTAGTTTCAAAAAATCCCAAATGTCATTTAAAGCCACATTTATAACTTTAAATCAGTTCCAAAACCAAATCAGCTTGGAGAGAATTAGCATGCCTAAACCAGGTTCAACTAAGCAAGAAACCAGGCTTAATTACTGGCTTAATTTGTTAGGTGACTAACAAACCTTGACTAAACCATGTCTACACAACATCCAAGTTCACATGAAGACCAAGTCAAAAACAAAGCCCACACTACCCTTAAACAAAGTCCAAACCAGATAAAAACCAAGACCAATTCTAGTCTGAAATCGTTCCGAACTGTCAGAACTAATCCTAGAAGCAATAGAGGACAGAATAAATCCACTGAGAAGCTGTGGGAGGTTTTCCAAGATGCTCCAAAACCCAGTCTAAGACTGGTCTAAAATAAGTACAAAATCAAAACAGTCCACAAGCAGGTGTGAAACCTAGTTCTAAATCCAGTTCTAAACCAAAGTCCTGGTCACAGAGTCAGTTTGGAATCATATAACGAATCTGTAGACAATGCAGATTGGTGCGCTGTCAAGTATTCTGATGTATTTTCAACAAGCGACCTGCTCAGAAGCTTGAAATTCTATTAAGAGCTCAATTTAAGATAACTGCTTTTAGTCATTTTACTTCAGTGGCTGAAAGTTTTGTTTTTTCTTTTTTGTTTTTGTTTCACTAAGCCACACACTGACTCCAGCCAGACCTGCTCATAAAAATCAATAAATAAAATATTAAAGGGACTGATGCCCTGTAGAGCAAATTTGACAGATGTTTTAAAATCCCAAGTGACATGAAATTGTGCTGTATTAGATATTAAAGTGACAAAAGTGCAATGCATTTTACCTCATAAAAGCAACCAGTTATTTCTGAAAATTCCAGTTAAATGATGTGTGTGCGATATACGCTGGGTGCTTGGAACAGCCTAGTAATGTGTTTCAACCTGTATCATAAGAAGCAGAACAGCAGGGCGATTAGTCATGTTTACAGGGAAGAGGCTCCGACATGGCCGCTGATATCTGGACACAGGTAATTGGTGTTATTTTCTTCATGACCTTGGCAGCCTGTGACAGATAACATGTTGAAGATGCTTTAGCACTGCAGTACCCGGTATTTTACTCTAGATGAAACCAAAGCTATTTGTCTCCCCCAGTTTCCAGGCTTTAGCTCTATTTTTCTCTTTTTTTTAAATCCAGCCGTACACGAACAGACCTGACAGGGGTCTTGTGTCCTCTAAAGCTTGTATATTTGCTTTAATGTGCTGCAGTAAACTGGTCCTGAATCAAGAATATTGATCAAATCCCAGATGAACTGGGATCTTATCTCCGCACAAACCTTTCCCAACCTTGTTTTGGCTGCATGTCACCACTTTTGATTGTAAGGGTTTTTGTGTCAACTCATTTACAGAAATGGCAGAAAAGGTGTGCCTCACGGTACAAACTACACACGTACACGGTTCAGAAATAAAAACATAATTTTATGTGATTTGTGAATTTTCTAGAACTAGCTTGCTGTAGAATAGCTAAAACAACTAATGACGGAGGACTAAGGTGCTTCTCTCATGTAACATCTATCATTTATTTGGTTTTGAAATATTGTTTTTAACACCATTTGGCCTAAAGAATCTCTGTAAAATGTCTTGTTGAGGCAATTATGTGTCCTTAAAACAGCTTCAGTGCAGGTTTACATAATTACTCAAAGTCTCTGAAACCCAGCTGGAGAGATGGACGGCAATTCTTCCAAAAGAGATTCCCTCATTTTGTGTTTTAATGATGAAGAGCAAACTCAGGAATTTCACCCAGGAGACTGGAATGTGGGAAAGGACTTTTTCTTTTTTTTCTTAGTAGGATGTTCTTGCTCTTATTATTATTATTATTATTATTATTATTGTTGTTGTTGTTCAGCTTTTTTTTTTGGCATATGCACCTTTTGGAAAACATAAAAGCTTGGCCAGCCAGTCCTTATAAAAAAGGAAAAGCAGTTGACTTGTGCAGACACACTAATGACATCACTGCTTTCAGTATAGAGATGCATCATCACAGAATACATCTCTTACTGATTTGTATAAAAGTGGAGCTTTGTATTCTATTTGGTTTAGGGATGCATATATTATTATTCTTTTCTCTATTTTCTCTTCTTTTCCGTGGCATTAGAGGGACAACCCATGCTTCTAAAAGCCATCTTGTTGAGCAGAAAGCATGGACGTCCTTAATTCTAATGAAGCGCCCCCCCTCTTCAGGAGGACATTGGTGCATTGCTCCAGTTAAGGATATAGGTCAAGAGAGGTTCAGACACAGTTAAATTCATCTCTAAAAACAGTCCAACTGCACCATTAATCCTGCGTAATGCTGCGTAAACTGTGCAACTGAATGAAAATGTGTAACTGTGTGTGTGAGCTCAGCGAGGTTGTGGCAGGAAGGGCTTAATCCTCTTTTGTCTCTGTCTCCTCTTCTGCTGGGTTTTTTTTAAAACTCATTTTCTCATTCACGTTTTTGTGTTGGTAATAAACCAATGAGACTTGGTGTCTGAGCTGTGGTTTACAGCACATATTTATAAAATACGCATTTCCCTGCAGCTGTCAGAAAATAGACTGATGTCATTTGTCCAGGCCCTGCGAACGTGGCTGAAGACTGCCATCGTGAGATAAGGGGGAAAACAGACAAAATAGATGTCAGAAAAAGAGATGTGGGAAAATTGATTTTTAATCTCTATCAACATGCAAGAAAATTGTTTCTTTGTGTTGCTTAATGACATTCTAGCTGCAGGTGACAGGACAGGAAATATCACTTGTATTAGCTCAAACACCATTAGATACGGTCAGCTTTGGGGACCGGAAACAGTGCCATAAATCACTTTTTTTTTCTTGATAGCATGAAACAGCATGCTTTTCATGGCTTCATTGTTTTAGTAATTAATTTCATGCTTTAGTGTTTACTCTGTTGTATTCTGTGTTGCAGGAACAAAAAAGCGACTGACAGATCGATGGAATAAGATCAATTATTGTGGTTTTCTGTGACTGCATGCTTGGTTGATACTTTCTCCCTCCCTTCTATGAAACCTGAGGGGGAACTTGAAGTAGCAGCTGTGCTTGTTAGGTTTTATTTGACAGCAGGAGGGAGGAGGATGGGATGTGGAGCCCTGCAGTGCCCCTGACATGCCTGCACACCTCTGCTCATATCTGTGACACAGTTTGATCTATCTGAGGAGAATGCTCAACAGTTTGATGTTGACATTTTTTAAAGAAATGGACAAGCTTTCATTGCCAGAATGGTGTCCTTTGACGTCTATGTTGGTCCTAGAGAGATGTCACTCGTAGTCTCCCATATAGTCCAAATATATGATACCGCTGTATCCATTGTGTTGAATACAGCACTGAGATGTCACAGAACAGGTAAACACCATATCTGAGGCCAAGAGGAGGTCGTTGGGAACTTGCAGTAGGGTGAAAGGTAGGGTCCAGCTGCACCGCGTCTGTTTTGGTGCTTGAGGACAATGTCTGCCAGGCCTAGTACTTCAAGGAGAAGAAAAATATGTGCAGTAAAAATGCTAAAATATAGCGTGCACATTAACTTAACACAGTTATTTCTTGTTGTACTGTATAAGTTAATGTGCACACTATATTTTGAGCATTTTTACTGCACATATTCTTCTTCATTAAAACATTAAAGCGCAGGGACTTCACCAAACAAAACCGTGAATCATATCGTCCCAAAGAAAACATGTTTTTCCAAGAACACTTCAGTTCATTTTAAAAGTAAAATGTTTAAATATGGAAATCATTTAAAAATACAATCTCCCTGGTCAAGGCAGTGGTTGACCAGGAAGCTCCGTGTATAGTTTATAGTATATAGTTTATATTTTAGTGACTTTGAACAGAGAAAGGCAATGGCAACTGGAACAGCATTCCTTTCCTGGTGTTACAAAAGTCTTTTACATTTGTCCTTGAGTGAAGATGCAGATTTGCGTTCAGACTTTCTTGCAACATTTTCTTTCAGTAACACTGAAGTGAAATAATTTAATTGAAATTCTTTTTCAAGCAAGACACCTACCGTTTATCTGCCACAACAGGCAGCTGTTCTAGCAAATAAATAAATAATAATATGTTCAATAAAACAGTAATCGAATATACTGACATAGTTCATTTGGCATTCAAGAGACATATTTCACCCACATGAATCTAAAATCAGATCTTAATACTTGACTTAATAATCCTTAGAGCACAGAAAAACCTTGATTCCAAGGGCATGTGAAAACTGCAAGTATCTGTTTGAAGGTATCTTAATAGTTTCAAGTCTCCATGCAACACTGCAAATCTGGTTTCTTGAGTCACTGACTCAACTCAGAGCCAAGTTCATATCATTTGGACAGATGAATGCTCTGGTAGCGTCTTGCTTTCTTGCCTGTGGGGTTCAGATTAGTTTCACGTGCATAAGTGACTGAGGAGGGACAGTGAGTCCAGCCCATTGGATGTTTGACAAAGGCAGTCTAGGAGTGTTCAGAATAAAACCACCATCCACCGGTGGGGCCTGTTCAACCAGCATATTATCACCATGGTAATGTACGTATAGTTACCACAGACAACTGTCATTTCACATTTCAACCTAATGAGGAGACTGATATTTTGGTTTCACTTTATGATTCACTCTCTCTCTGGTATTATATTCACATTAACCCTTTAAAGATGAACTCCATGCACATTCTGTACATGCTTAAAACGTCTTTAACTCTGTGGACCCAGTAAAGGGTCCAGAACCACTATAAAAGACCCCTCACAGCCCGTTGTGGTTTAACTGAATAAACTGGAGCCTGCTTACAAGTGCAGATATTCAGTGCTTTATGGGTTTTGTTGTTTTTTTTAGCAAAATTTAATGCTCTTTTTATGCACTTTTTTCCTGGATCAGTAAAAATAACTCTTAAGAAGTGAGGAAATTTTGGTGATGTGTTATTTATTTTTTCTTTCCAGCTCCCAGGTGATTCAGGTGAGTTAGTGAACCCATTTGTGAAACCTGGAGCTGCGAGTGTGTGTTAATTCCTGAATGTCCTCCGGATGTAATAAGTGATTGCTCTTCATTTTGAACATAATTAGGCACTCAGGCTGCTTTACAGGCTGAATACTGTAGAAATGTGCTGTCTTGCAGGCAGAAGTTAATTGCTGCCAGGCTGCCACACCCTGAACGGGCAAAGAGGGAAAAGGAATTAAGACAACCTGACGTAGACACAGTCATGCTTACAGCTGGAAGTGTTGCATTTCTCCGGGCTCTTCTGAGGTGCTGATGTGCATGTGGGAATGCCATTACAAGCATCAATGCCCACCAGTGCTTATCAATTCAGCTTATCAAAATACTGAATTCAAAAGCATAATCCTTGTAATAGTTAAGTTGATTTGTAAAAAGTATAAATTTTATTTTCAAAGTTATTAGCTTTAACAAAATATTAGGACTATGAGATAAGTAAATATTCATGAGTTGATTCATGGTCAGAGACTTGAATTTATCCCTGTTTTCGTGCACTAATACTGTAAGTAATTACACAAGAAATAAAGCTGTGCCAGAAACGTCCTGGAAAGGCTTTTACAGTCGTTAGTGAGCTCCGATGGAAAGGCACCAATTTGTGAGGCTCCTGAAGTTTGTTTTGCAGGAAGACGAAATGAACTTACTGATCCGATGGGTGGCAGTGACACATGTCTGATTTGCAGCATAGCAGTGTTTCCTCTTCTCTACAGATGCTCAGTCACAGAATGATTGATTTGTTCACTGCATTTCTACTCCTACTAATTTGTTCCTCAATAGTATTGTCAGCGGTGCTGCAATCTTTGTTTTTAATAGCTTATTTTTAAGGGGATGGTGCACATTCATCAACATAAACCAAACTGCTTATTTTCAACTGTTGTTAGCAATTAAAACAAGAAAAAAACTGGTAGAGAAAGAAGAAAAAGCAGGCGCTTCAAAGTTTAAGGCAAATAGCATGCAGACAAAACTATTCACAAAGATACTCCAAAACAATAAGGAAACTATTGGAAACTAATATATGATGACTTAAAATCTCATGATATCACAAAAGCCACGTCATGAGGGACATTTTCTGACAGATGAAGCAGATCAGATGCAGCAACGTGATGTGATAACATCACATATCACTTACATCTGATTGCTTTTGATTTACGGAAAGGTAAGATGAACTGTGACCTGTGTCTTAACTGTTTAGATATGAGGGAAAGATTTCATTTGATGGTCCTTTTTTATCTCTGAAACATAGGTTTTATTTGTGATCAAAGGGTTTGTCAATTCACTTGGAGTGTGTGAAGCACTGTCCTTTTATGGGACAAAACCCTGATCTATGTGGTGTAGACCAGTGAAGCTGGAAAAACTGGAAAAGAGCATTCTGGTTCTCTGACTGGACTGTTGTTAAAAAAATTGCATTACAGTTGTATTGTATGTATGGAGACTATTTTCTCAGCACCCTTCAGGTCTCCTAATACCAGTTGAGCATCATGTCAATGCACCACTCTGTCTGAGTATTGTCGGTGACCATGTCCATATCCCAGCACAAAAATATCCCAAGCCACAAAGCCAAACTGGTTACGATAACTGGTTTCTCAAACATGACAATGGCATCCACAGTCATCAGATCTCAGTTCAGTAGAGCACCTTTGGGAGAGTTTGGAGCTTTGTTTGATGGATCCAACTGTGTGACGCTATCATATCAATATGGTGCAGGATCTCTGAGGAATAACGAAGGAGCTGGTGAATGTGTATCATAATTGGTGCTAGTAGTAGTAGTCCTTAAAAAAATGAAAAAAATAAATAAAAACTCGAGGTATTACAGAAGAAGTGCATAATGCATGCTGATATTGTTGCTTTTGTTTCCATTTCTTAGCATAACTTCTCCCAAGATGGGTTTGTGATGTGTTAAATCATATGTTGGTAATATGGTTACAGGAACTTTTCCACTTCTTCTCGTCCTCCTTGCCTGTTTCTGTTGACTGTGTTCTTTTCATGCTGTCTCTCCTGCCTCTCACAGTCATCACTGTCCTCTTGGTTGACAGCCTTTGTAATCTGTAAGTCCTCCAGCTCAGGTTTCACTTTTTGAAACCTCTGAAATGATGCGTTGACAACTTTGCCCTCAGGATAATTAGCAGAGAGGAGGGAGGAGATGATTTGAGATGGGTCTCAAATCAAATGGGCCCTCTTTGACACAATGGCAAGTGTGAATGATGAGTGATAGATCAGACTCAATTACTAAGTAAGTGTGTAGAAATATAAACATCTTCTCTCTGCACAGACAGGACCTCTCTGGTCCTGTCTGTCAGTGCTTCACTGGGACATCAGGCTTTTCTTGGGGTGTTGCTGAGGAAGACGTCTATGTCAGAGGAGGTTTCAGGAATTAGCTGGAATGTGTTGATGAAACTGCTACTTTGGGTTGTAACTGAGCCACTGAGGAGCTGACAAACAGATGCCCTCCAAAACTGTTGATTCCTGATGATAAATGAGGCTTTTTCTCATTAACTAAATCTGGGAATCAGACATCAAGAGGCTGCAGAGCTGTCAGATCATGCACTCAAATATGAAAGGAAGGAAGGCACATAAAAGGAAGTCTTTTTACATTAAAATATACAGGATGGTTTAAATGAGAAAAACAAAAAAGATCATCAAATTGAGCTGTGACAAATTTGCTCTGGTTCTCAGCAGTTTATTTTACATGTTTAAGTCAGCTGTGAGACACATTTGAGCATCTGTGCTTGTCTCTGTGTGGCCCTGTGATGAACTGCTGAACTTGTCCAGCGTTTACCCTGCCTCTCTCCTAACAACAGCCTGCTCGGGGGTCATGTTCTGGGTCTCTGGAGACTGCAGAGAGACAACCTGTGTTGTAAAAGACGCTATATAAATACAGTTGATGCTATGTAAATACAATTGAATTGCTATATAAATTAAAATTGAATTGAATTGAATTGAACTAAATTGAATTGAATTGAATTGAATTGAATTGAACTGAATTGAATTGAATTGAATTGAATTGAATTGAATTGAATTGAATTGAATTGAATTGAATTGAATTGAATTGAATTGAATTGAATTGAATTGAATTGAATTGAATTGAATTGAATTGAATTGAATTGAATTGAATTGGGATAAACTCCAGCCCCCTTGTGACCCTGAAAAAGATGAAGTTGGTACAGAAAAGGTAAATTTTCTACATGCTGTGTGCTGCTGTAGCGTCTCCACTCTGCTGGTTTCAGACTTCACAGCAGATGCTTCAGGGATTTTTCTCCCATTCGGCATGAGCTCTAGTCTGAAGCTGTTGTTGGATGATAACATCTGGCTCACAGTATGTGTTCCAGTAAATCCCAAAGGTGCTGGCTGATGTCATGGCTCTGAGCAGACAAGTCAATGTGGGATCACTAGTGTCATGTTAAAACCGTCTGTCTGAACTGTTGCCACATTACTGAGCTATGAAGCCCTGCAAGATGAGAAACAGCTCTAGACTGAAATCGCACATGTGAACAGGTGTGTCCATGGACATTTGGAGTGTGCTGGCACTCATGTTGCCACGGTGACCAGGGTCCCCCAGTGGTGTTGTTGCTGGTATTACTCTCCCAGCTCCAGCCACGCTCCACCTATCCGGTGTGATGACGTAACACCCGACACCAACACTGAGCTGTCCTGGAAACATTAGCTCAGCTGATCGCGGGTCCCACCTTAAAAACACAGCTTACAGCCTCTGAGGGCGGTCCAACGCCTGCAGCTGTAACACAGCACAGGAAATGACATCACTGGGATAGGCCAAAGGGAAGGTAGATGCTCCCAGAGCTCCTGGAGTATTTGTTTTTCTTTTTTTAATACTTTGTAATACTACTGTAATCAACACAAGTAGGACTGCTTGTGTTGCAGACAGAGACTGAAGGGGCCCCTGGTTAAGTGCTACTCAAGGACATGCTGTTTATCTTCTGAGGTCTCTGAGACGGAGGAAGAGACTGGAAGTTAGTAAATGTAGCTTGACCAGTTGATTTGGATCATTTAACAATAACATCTGCAGCTGCATCTGCAGTGTTGTCTCAGTCTCGTCTCAGTCAGATGTGAACCAGAGCAGGACCTGATGTCTTGCATGAGTCTGATCCTGAGTCCATGAGTCCTGGATCCTCGTGGAGTCAGAGGGAAAACAGGCAGCTGTCAGAGGGTGTGGCCACTACTTTACCTGCTGCCTTGTTTCAACAGCTCCTGTCTGTGGCATGTTAAACTTTAATGGGAAGTTAAGCCCTCGCTGCTCGAGTGTCACCGCCTCGCTGGCTGTGGTGTGAGACGAAGGCCAGGGTGATAAGAGCAATGACACATGAAGAGATATGCTTGTCAGTATTTATTTGCATTTTCAGTCACTCAGGTCTATGTCTGGTGATATTAAACGTCCTGTGAATCCAAAGAAAATAAAGAGATAAAAACTGTTTTAACCACACAGTCCACCACACTGTTGCCTTTGAAATACAAAGTTGAACACTTTGACACAATCGCTCACGCACCCCTGCTTGTTACAGACGGCAGTTCCGGCTGTTTGGGAAATGACTTATATCTATTACTTCCACTTGGCTCTAGACTGACATTTACAACAAAGCGAGAAAGTACTGAGAGGGTATTTTAAACACATAGAAGTTTTTCCTTTCATAATTGCAGAATACAACTTTTTGTTTGTTTTGACGTCATGAGTGGGCTTTCTTTGTCCAAGAACTTTGTTGGAGACAAACTGTGTAAAAAACCACAAAAAAAAAAAAAAAAATCTCTCTTCTAGACCTAAAGAGACTCAGCAGTTCAAGAGGTGTCAATTTAGTGAAGGTGATCATGGATCATTCACATGAATGGGTTATCATCCCTGAGGATGAATGAATGCGATGCCGTGAGTCTGCCTGCGAGGGAAACAACAGAGCGCCAGATATAACCTCGCCTTTTTGCCTCTGCTTTGCACTGTGTGCTCCTCTGCCTTACGCTGACCTCCTCAGCCACAGATCACTTTAACAGGCCCACTCGTTTTCACGCAGAAATTCCAGTTGAGTCATTTACTCAGGGAGCTGCCAACATGATTATGTAAACATACTTGCAGTGACATAAAAAAGTGGAATGATGATGGAGGCAGACGCCGTCTGAGGTAATTCATTCATGGCTTTGTCTGCGTCACAGTCCTGAGATTCTGGCTTTTCTGTGCTGCTCTCCAGAATATGTCTGGTAGTCAAAGTCATGCCTAAAAGCTTATAAAAGCTTCAGATTCTTTCTGTGGAGCAGTCATTTTTAACTGACCGTTAGTTAGTGAGTTAGCCTGGCTCAGTCTAAAGGATTTACTTTTGACCACTCTTCTCACATTTGACTCATGTAGGGTATTATTTTTTTGAGTTTGCATTTGGGTTTTTTTCCCCATAATTGTTTTGCGGTGGCTTATAGCAGATTTGGTTCCACCAACAACAAACTAAACCACCCACAAAGCTGGAGAATCAGGTCTTGACCTTCATCAAAGCTGGGCATAAATGCAGCTCGCTGCAGGAGATCCTCAGTTGGAGATGTGTCATGATTAATAGCCATCCAGATAACTCTGATTAAATGTTTGTCTCTTTTTGTTTATTTATATGCCACTATCATAGTATAGGACCCCTAGTAACATGTTAACAACACATGGACAACTTATCAGAAAAGGCCAGAAATAAATGCAGTAATAAAACTAATGCTGTCTGCCTTTTAGATTTTGTGAATAAAAGGTCAAGACAACTGCACTACTGGATGAAAAGATTTAAACAGGTCAATGCTATTGTAATGATCTTGTGGTATTATGTAACTATGGCACATTCTCCAACTGCACTCAAAGACGACAGGACATAACTCAAAATCTGTGCTGTGGAAATCTACTCCATTTGTTTATGTTTCATAGGATTTTGGATGTGGCTCCTTAAGCCGAAGACTTCCCAGAATTCACACTCACTCACTGTAAATCCCGGAGGAATATCTGTTTTTTTGAATTTTTTTCTGAATTTCTGGACTTCTTTCTAGGAAAATGGCATGAAAATTACCGTATGAAATCAAGAGTGGTTGTCATGGATTTTGTATACATATTGAATTAATATATATATATATATATATATATATATATATATATATATATAGGTTGCTGAAAGCTTACCTTGGAGTAACGTAAACGATGGATAACTTTAAACTGAATCAGCTGGTGTTTCCTGTTTACGTTCAGTAATCCTGGACAAACACTCATCCGACGTAGATTCAGACAGCTCCATGCCATGTTCCTCCTTCCAAGCATCTCTAATCCTGACAGTCTGCACTATGATGCATGGTGCTCGGAGTCAGGAGGGCTCTTTAAGATACTTAAAAAACTCATGTTCTACTGGAAAATTGTGGACTTGTGATCAAATGTAATGTCTGACCTACAAGTACTGAAAGAAACCAGAATAGAGCAAATCAAAATTTAATTTTCCATCAAAATACAAGTTGCCAACGGAACCTAAGCCTCGGCGTATCTAGTCATGAAGTTTTATCCAGCCATGGAGGCAGAAAGGAATAATTAAAGCAAATAGGCGTATGTACAGTGGTCGCTGATAGCTTAAGAAAGCTCCCGATCTGATTTAAAATTCTAACAGAATGTGTTAGCACCAAGCCCTGACTTTAAGGGATTCAGGTTTGTCCAATTTGGAAAAGAGCAGGGCGTGCAAGGTGTTGGCCTCCATCTTGAGCCACAAAGGGGCCTCAGAGCCCGGGATGCTCAAAGTTCCTTGCTGCTAAAATAACAAGGCCCTAACATTAGCAGCCCAATAAGAGTGTCTGGGCCCAGCCTGCCAATGTTGCCTGGATCATTAAAAATCCCAGCCTCATCCTTGTCATGCCTGTAAATACAGAACCTGACTAGATAACGTAGTGCATGCTTGATTCCCACTTCCCATAAGGTTTGTATTACATCTCTGAGGGCACAGTGTTGGGTCATCACTTCGCTGCTATAATCCAGGAAAATAAGATCTCTATTCCCTTTATACACCTTGGGCTGTGACCTGCTGGGGCAGCAGCTCCTTCACCTGAACATGATGTGTGAATGGTGCGTGGTTTGGCGCCAGCAGTAGGTTGGGCTGTGGAGAACCACAAGACTTTCACCAGGTATGGAAAATTTTCCCCACCCAGCAATTCAGGGATTAGTTGAAAGACGAATCAGTTGGCCTTGCTCCCTCAGCACCCTCTTTTATGCCAACATTCTTGACGCTGTGACTACAGGAGCCACCTCTAAATCTGGTTCTTGAAGCTTGAAGCTGGCTCTAATTGTTAGCTTGTTAGTTCTGAGCACTTAGATTCAAGCCCCTCACCTCCACCTCCATTTTCTAGTAATCCATCCATGATTGGAAGATTTATCAAACATTAAAAACTGCATGTGAGGTAGGATGTGTTGCACATGTCTGGATAATTACCACAACTATTCTTTTATCGTTTATTTTGATGACATTAATACCTGTTTTTCAGTTGCAAAAAATCTATGAGCTTAACGGATAGTTAATGCTAATATATGTTGTCTTTTGTACATTTAAAGGTGTGTCTGTGTCTCTCCTCTCTCTGTTCTTCATTCTCTCTTTCTGATCTCCCTTTTTCCTGTTCTACCTGGCTGGTCTTCAGCAAGACAGTCCCCCCTTATGATCCAGGTCCTGATCCAGGTTTCTTCCCTCTTAAAGGGAAGAAACCTTTTTCCTGCCATTGTGTATTTAATTGCTTGGGGGTCATGTTCTGGGTCTCTGGAAAGATTCTAGAGACATCTTGTGTTGTAATAGACGCTATATAAATGAAATTGATTTGAATTTATAACTACTCTGTGTACACATGAAAGCTTATTCATACAGGAAGGACTTTTGAGGCAAAGCTGAAGCACAGCAGAGAGGGAGGGGTGGAGGTATTTTAAAGGTCAACTGGAAAAGCCCAAAGCTAACAAGCTAAAAGGGGGCATAATTGCTAGAGCAGAGCTGCACAGTGCTTGTACACTGATAAGTACAGTAGTCCAATTAAATGACCTTGTTGAAATAATTTGGCTTAACTGTGCATAAAAACATCCAATCTTGACTTGTGTAATTTTTATTTTATTATTTTCTTTCTACAGGAAAACCAAAATGCAATCTGAAATCTGCGTTACGTGTCTTACTGTGCCTCCTCTTCTCGTCAGGAAAGACAAATGTCTGCTTTGCTGAAGTCGGTGTTGCCGGCGGGTCATAGATGCATGGAGCTTTCATGTCAGTCTGCACTGCTCTTTTTTTCAGTGACAGTGACTGTTGAGAAGATGTACCATCTCTGCATGTAATCATGAGGTAGCTTCAAGGTCTTTCTTTGTAAATGGCGGCGGAGTCGCTGAGGCGTTCAGCCGTTATGGATGGTGGTTGATGTTGAAGCTGGTGGCTGTAATAGTGGAGCAGAATGTCAGCGTTTATCATGATTGTGCTTCCTGGTTAAAGTGTGATCTTATTTTTTTTTTAGGGAGTAGCGACATCAAAAGAGAGCTTTTTATGTTTTACCAGATTTAGATGAAGGTCACTGTGATGCTTAAATATTTAATGATATTTGAAATGACAGTGAGGAAAAATGCTGTTAATCTGAAGTACAGTCATTTTTCTGTTTAAGTTTTTATATTTTCTGCATTTTTCTTTTGTTCCAGGAATATGTTTGTGTGGTTTTCAGACAGCTCCTCTGGCTACTCAACATGCTCTGACCCAGTTTGTTACGTAGGTTTCTCTGTTTTTAGTTTTCTTGCTTTTCTCACTAACTGTCTCAGCTCATTACAGCAGCTATACACTTGAAACAGTAGCCAGGTCCCAAAGAACCTCAGAGGAAGTACTTTAAAGTGAACTAACAGTGGTGAAAAATACTTTCTATGCAAAAGCAAATTGCAAATCCTAAATCCTTTTTCTCCTACTTTCTTTTGCATGAACCAGAATGGCTTAAAAGGACTTGAGGTTTGTTATTGATACATTTCAAACAGAAATGTTGTATTGTTTAATTTCACTAAGATCAATACTTTATAGATTTATGTTCCCCTACTGCAAAAAAGGTTTATAATAGTATATGCAAGCATCATGTGACAGGAAACAATGCCACTGTTTTTTTATTCTTGTTAAAATAGTGTTTTTATGCAAATACAGTAGCAAGAAAAAGTATGTGAACTGCCAGGAATAAATTTTTTTCTACATTAATTTGACATAAAATGCAATTTGACATTTATCCAAGTCATAGTAATAGACAAGTACAAATGCTAAATTAATAACATAAACAGTTATAATTTCTGATAGCAATATTGAACATCAAACCTTCACTGTGCTGGAGCAAAAGGTTAGTGAACATTTGAAGTTAATACCGGGTCACACTGTCTTTGGCAGCAATGACTTCAGACAAGCACTTTTAATATCCTTTGATCACGTCTGCATTAACAGCACCGCTGGACTGGCCATCGGTGGGCTGGTGATTTTGGGCTGGGCCTTTTTCTTTTTTTAACTATTCATAATGGTATATGTTTAGATACCTAATGGACCACAGCTGTCACTCAGGGGTTATGTGTTGTGTCTTTGGAGTCCTCTTGAGGAGATGTCCACCTCTTGGATCAGCAGCCAAAATGCTGAATTGATGGAAGCCTAAACACTTTGAGATGAGTTTTTGAACATATGTAGATTGCTGATCAACTACTCTTGATTCTGTTTGTACATTGATCTAATTTTTGTAACAAATGCTTAACATATGAACTACAAACTTTGAATGAATGAGTCAGCCTTATAGCCTCTGAACCTCACCCAGACTTATTTTATTAATTACTGTGCAAACCACAGACTCCAATTAGCTTTTCTTTAAGCAATTAGTCTTTAAGTTTACTCATGTTTTCTATAGTGCTGGGAATTTTTAATGAGTGTGTTCAATAAAGGATTTATAAATGTGCATTATCAGTTCAAGCACATTGATTTTGATGTGTTATTGTAACTGACATAATGATCTGATTTTGTGGTGTAATTCCACGCTGCTCGCTTACTCTTCTGCTACTATCTGAGTGGACTTGATGTGATTCCTGTACTGCATCCTACAGTCTGTGGGTGAGACTGTCTCAGCGTCCAGGCTGCCTGAATCTAAATTATGCAGGTGATGACTCACACAGTCAGGCTTCCCCACTCCCTCTTCCTTGCTTCGACTTGGTTTACCCCCCCCCCCCCCCCCCCCCCCCCCCCCCCCCACGATACATTTCTGCAGTGCGTTCGGAGCTGCATCCTCCCACGCCACTGTTTAATGCTGTGATGAACACAAATAATGGAAAATGTCATTTATGTAACACTGTAAATAGCAATTACTTTCGTCACTCTGGACAAAAATGTTACTGCTCCTCCACTGCTGTTTCCTCGCTGCTTTCAGGCCTAGATTTGAGCTCATATTACAGCTCTTCACTCACTCACACACCGCTGAGATAATTTTTTTCAACCTGGAAGTGAACAAGGATGTCTAGAATTGTTAAGTGTTTCAGATTTGTTGTAATGAAATAGGATAAATGCAATTTAACATTTACTATCTGGTGGAATGTCACTGTCAGATATTGGGACAGATGTATTTCAGATTTATTTACAGGCTGTCTGCCCGAGAAAAACAAAAAGCACAAAACAAATCAAATAAGTCCTGCATCTGGCTACACAATGTGTGACAAGATGATGAGACAGATAGGAGGAGCAGTCCAGTTTCATTTAGCTGTCAGTGCTGATTTTCCATGCTCACAATTCCCAACTCACTTTCCAAGACGAAGGAATCCTTTAAAGTGAAGAAACAACTTCAGCTAGCAGTGTGCTTTGTTGTGACATGCTTTCATACCCATCTTGGACTTTTCAACATTGTATAAATTATTCTAGAAGAAACTGAGTTGTCGTGGCTCCATAAATTATTACAGATAATAAATTAAATGTTGAATATAGTCATGCCTAAACATCTTTAGAAGTAATCCTTGCTTTTATTTTAGATGCAGGACAAAAATGTTCACAGGTCAATTAAAGATTGATCTGTAAAACCTTAATGTGCAGAATTATTTCAATTAGATTTTGTTATAGTCCTCTTCATCTGCAACCAGATTAAGGCATGTTTAAAAATGTTTTTACATTAAAACAAAAATCCAGTATTACTTTTAAGAACTGTGTCATTGTGTATGTTAGTATCAATCCAGTCTTAATATCTAATTTTATTTATTTATTTATTTATTTATTTATTTATTTATTTATTTATTTATTTATTTATTTATTTATTTATTTATTTATTTATTTATTTATTTATTTATAAAGCACCTTATTAAGCAGGTCAAGGTGCTTTACAGAATGAAATATCTAAATAACAAAATATATATAAAATACAAATTATTCAACTTTTTGATGGATTAAGTCATTACAAGGCATAGTTTAGCCATACTTATGTTTATATCAATTCATCAATTAAATAGTAGTAATAATAATAATAATTAATATCCTTTCTGGGACTAATAAAATATTTGTGAATTACTTTGATGAAAGCGAAGAAAGACAAGACAAGTATTATTAGACATGAGTGTAGGTATGTCACACCTGTCCCTCAGCTGGTGTGCCAGTCAGCTAACTAAGTGAAAGATAAAGTATCCTTTATTCTATCATTATATAATAAAAAGCAACTGATTTTTTACCAGGTCTCACAGTTAGGTAGCTACACTTGCAATGAACATCAGCGTGTGACATATTACATAATTAATCATTTACGTGTACCCCATGACTCAGTAGTTGGTAAAACCATCTTCAGCAGCAGTAACTTGAAGTAACTGCTTCCTGTGTGATGTGTTAAGATGGTTGTGGAGGAATTCTGGCCTTCCGTTCAAAAGTGCCTCAGTTCTGCAATGTTTAAAGACATTTGTTTATGCCAGTTACTGGACAAACCCTCTGTAACATCACCCGCAGGTTTTTTTGAAGAGTGCTTTTGAAGTTTCTTTTTCCTCGTACTGCATGGTGCCATGCTACAAATGCGCGATTTTAATTTTCAATTTTAT
Source organism: Xenentodon cancila (assembly GCA_014839995.1). Lineage (NCBI taxonomy): Eukaryota > Metazoa > Chordata > Actinopteri > Beloniformes > Belonidae > Xenentodon > Xenentodon cancila. The sequence continues at coordinate 5,265,230 of CM026218.1, read as the reverse complement.
TTATATAGCATGTATTACATCTACACACTTACATTATCTGTCTCTAGGCGAGTTCCACAGACCACAACATGACCCCCGAGCAATTATTACATAAACAATGGCAGGTAAAAAACCCCTAGAGGCAAAATGTAAACACCTGAAACAGGCCACCTCAGTCAAACTTAGCCATCTTAGCTTGGCTGACTTAGATCATGCTAACTTATGATGCTAAGTGATATTACCTTACATTCAGACTTACCAAATATTCCCACAGACCCTCATCCTCATTTGCTACAACAACATCCGCAACAACCGCTGCTGCTGCAGCTAAAATAAGGTTAAGTGAAGGAGGCAAGGTGCTCCGCTGGGACCCGCAGTCACAGCTGTGACTGGCTCCGGTTTGCCTCCGGTTTGCCTCCAGTTTGCCTCTGGTTTGCCTCTGGTTTGCCTCCGGTTTGGATCCGAAGACGAAGCTTTGCCAAGAGCAGACAGCTTGTGTTGACTGAGCATAAACTCAGATTAGATTTCAATATAAAAATGAAATTTTTTATTACATTACAAACAGCAGACTATTTTTCAAAGCAACATACTACAGAAGAAGACAACCAAGCAACAGTATCATGAACATATAAATGAAACATTTGCAGGCAGCTTTGCAGTGCCTCTGACTTGGATTGGCTGAAGAAAAGACTTTTCGGAGCTGCCAGCTAGTTTTTGCAGCGTAATATCATGTTCCAAATGTAGTTTCTTTAGTGATTCTTCATTCTTTACCTACCAGGTTCTCCCCTAGACTAACAGATTATTTTCCTAGTTTCTAACCTAAGCCACTAGGGTAATTTCCTACTAGGTTATCACCTAGGTCACTAGGATTGTTTCCTACTAGGTTCTCACCTAGGGTACTAGGTTCTTTTCCTACTAGATTGTCACCTTTACTAGGTCCTTTTTGTACCGTTCTCACCTAGGTCACTAGGTTTGTTTCCTACAAGGTCTTGCTCTGGCTACTAGGCTTCAGCCTTGAAGTAGGAATGTTGGCGCTTGTTTTATGAATAGATATCTTAAGGTCCTCCCAAAGCAACACAGTTAATTAGAGGTCTGGGCTTCGACTGTACCATTGCAGCTCTTTGATTTTTTTCTTTTCCAGCCATTCTGTAGTGGATTTAGTAGTGTGTTTGTTCTGCTGACTGAGCCAGTTTTGGCCAAGCTTTAGCTACACACACATTTGAACATATAGAACCCATTGTAAATAAATCTATATAAATAAATAATTCTGTTATCAATTTATGCACACACAATAAACAAATCTATAAAGTAAATTTATACTTTCTATAACTATATAGATCTCTATAACTTTCTATATGTACATACCTATATTCCATTCCGTTTGGTCAGATGTTCGTTGATGTAGACGTCAAATATGCTTAGCTTCTTTCCTTGTTTTAGGAGCTCCGTTTTGTCTTTATTGTTAATAAACCACATAATTTTGCTGGTTTGTCATTGCTGCTCCTCCTGGGAAGGCTTTGACGGTGTTCTGGTTGGATTGGAGAAAATTTAAATTTTCCTTTTTAGTACCACTTACTTTTTTATGCATGTTCTAACTTTTTTAAAGACATGTTGGTGTTATAAATAAATTAACACTGAGCTAAACTAATTGTGAAGTGTTTTATTTTCAAAATTTTATACGTTTTCTACATTAGCTTGTAAATAAAATATGGGTATTTGAGATTTGCAAATCGTTGATTTGAAACATGTTTTTTGTAATTGAGGTGTTAAATTTAGATAGTAATATTATCCTTGTTTTAATAGATTGAAATCAAAATCATATATAATCATATATATATATATATATATATATATATATATATATATATATATATATATATATATATATATATATATATATATATATATATATATATATATATATATACATATATATATATATATATATAGCCAGAAGTCAACAACCTGTTGACCAACATCTCCAAAATAGTTCCTCGTGTGTCGTTTCTCTTTCTGCTTCGTTGGTTAAGTGTTTATCATAAACATTGAACTTGCATGTCCCTGCGTAAAGCCATGTCAAGTGAGTACTTGTAACAATATTTGGTTAGCGCCTGTCTGAAACACTTGTTGTTGAATCATCCAGTAGCAAAGCTCCCTGTATGACTTGTAGCTCAGAGGAGCAGCAGATGCTCATTAATAACAGAACAGGTGTCTTTTCCACAGCATGCAGTGAAGCAGGTGTGCTATGCTGGGCTTCTCTTTAAAACCTGCCTCCTGATAATGTTTTTTTTTTCAAGCCTTCTCCTATCAGCTCAGCATATGTACTTCACTACAGAGCAGAAGCTGTTCTTATGTCTCACCTTCATCATGTGGTTGCAGTGTTGAACAAAGACAGTGTTTGCGTTTGCAGACAAGTAAGGGATTAGTGAGTCCTGCCTTGAGGGCCTCTCCTCTAAAGGAGTCTGATGCCCAGCTGAAGAGCCTCAAAATACCAGATGACATTTTGAAAACCCAGAACGTGCACAGCACAGCACAGTTATTGAAGCATAGCAATGAGAGGATTATGTTTTGTTTGATGCAGATACTCTAAATGAACTCACCTATGTCCTTCCCTCATGCCTTTCTTCCTTTCTTGCTTGCCTGTGTGACCTTTCCTGGTTCATTTATTAGATGTGTGTCAGTGTGAAACATGCACGTTTGCTGAATAATCCAGAGCAACACGATGCACACAGTGTTTGCTTAGACACAACAAGCGCAGCTGTTTATGGCTCCCATTCTAATTGGTGGTGATAACAGCAATAAATATTTCACCGAAACAGAATGTGGGACGCAAGGAGGAAGCTGGCCATGCAGGAAGAGCCATAAATATCTCCCTGTGGTTTTAACGTTTATGCATTATAGCAGCTGTGTCTGTGAAGCTACCAGGTCCATGAAAACCCAGAGGACCTCAAAGGAGCCTGAGGCAAGGTGCTGCTTCATCTCCAGAGAAAAGGTTCCTTGTTTTTATTTCATCAGCTATTGGGGAGTTTCTTAAAGAGAAAGAAAAAAGAAAGATCGTGTTGTATTATGGAGAAGGAGACACAGGAAAGAGGAGTATTTATTCTCTTCTTTTATGACTGCTCTGGTGTCTCTGTTAGACACCCTAAAAAGTATAAGAGTAATAAAAATACAGATATCACTTTCAGTATTACTGCTTGCCATTGTTTTAGTCTTTCTATGAGGGTGAAAACAGGTGAAACTCAAGATTCTTTTATGATTTAACACATGATATTATATGGATACAGGTTTGAATGAAAAAACTTGTTTCCGAAGACTCTTACTCCATTTTTTCTATATTTGATTTATTTGCCAGGAAGTTTAATTTCCACTCTTGCATTTTAAATGGGTTTTCTAGTATTCTTGACAACTCAAAGGTCTTTACAGTGCAAACCACATAAAATCATAGGCTCCTCTTCTATGCATGGGCCTGCAATTATTGTGAAATTTTAGTTTATTTTGGATACATACTTATCTATCTTATCAGCCACATCCTCCAGTGTTATCTCCATCAGAAGGATGTAAAACCACATTCCTCCCGTGTGAATGTTACCTGGTTTGTCACTCTCACCTGCCACCTTGTTGTCACTCTTCTGATCACAAAAATACCAGAATATGATGTCATCATAACCATCAGTTCACATATTGGAGTCCACTTGGTTTATTTAGTGTTTTAGATCACGTTTGAATTGGTCTTATTCCAATGACAAGCAGTTAAACTATGGTAATAATAATTACTGCTGTAGCAGATTTTTAGGGGACTAATGACTGTTATCAAACAGTTTTTGGTCTCATATATCATTTACTCTATCATGAAGCTGCATAATAACACCTGGCAGATAGAAATAAAAGCCTTTTACTTAATACAATGTTGAAATCTTATTAGGAGACATATACTACAGTTTGAAGTTCTGTTTTAAAAGACTCTAAGTACTTTCATTTTAACTGGGCAACTTGAAGCCCTGATGTCAAAATGTGAATGTTGCTCTGAAAGGAACCTGTATCTGATCAGGATTACAGACTCATAGACTGAGTTGTTCTTTTACTCTACTTCAATATGTATTCACACGCACTCGCTGCACTGGTTCATAAATATGTTGAGTCACCAGAAGTTAGGTCCCTGCTGCAGTGTATGGGTATGACTGCATGCATGGGTTTGACTCTGACTGTGTGTGTGCATTTTGTATATGTGAGCACTGACAGATACTCAGTGCTATGTGAGAGTGGAAGATTTCGACCAGATTTAGATTTAGACCAATTTCCAACCTTCCATTTATCTCTAAAATTCTGGAAAAGGTGGTTGCAAGCCAGTCAATCTTGACTTGTGGGATTTTTATTTTATAATTTTTTTTTATCTAAAGGAAAACCAAAACACTATATAAATAGACGGTTTATAATAAATGCTATATATAGATGTTTTTGAATTGAATTGAACACATGTTTTGTTAAAAGAAGTATGAACTGCTAGTATATGCTAGTATGTTTTACTGTTTTCATTAGCCTACTTTTGTGGCCTATACAATTTCACAAAGTTGTCAAACACCTTTTCTTTCAGAAAAGTAGTCTACTATCTATTCAGTTTTTTAGTGCCTAGTAAACTGTAGACATTCTAGATATATTAAGTCTGAGTCACCGGGCTTTGAGTATTGGCGATTACCAAGTCCTGATCCTATACTTTGGCAAGCCATAAAAAAGAAAAAAACATAAAACAACCAACATAAGTTGCAAGAAGTCGAAGCTGCTGCTCCAGTTTTAATTATTTCCAAATTACAGACATTTCTAAGATGCTGAGGAGCCCATTTTAAGTTTTTCTTCAGTAAGGAAAGTAGCTATTGGCTTTACAGTTTGTATATAATTGTAATTGATTCTGTAGGTGAGAGGAATAAAGTCATGAGAGAGAAAAAAAAAGGGAGTAACAAACACTCCATCTAAATATGTTTAGAACTGCAGATGATTCTTTTGTCGATTCTTGTGGTTGCTGTGTGGGGGTAGAGCCCACAGCAGCATGGGCAGCTCGCTCAGAGAGTAAGGATGATACGATTTTTCAAGTTAAACTCTACAAAAGTCTTCAGTGACAGTTGAAAAAAATTGCTAAATTTGTTGTCTGAGGTCTGAAAACAGCAACAAAGCTGCAAAGTTGGCAACTGATGTTAACTCACTAGATACAAGTGCTACTCTTGAAGGTTGAAGGTTATGCCTGCTCCCGCTGACATAAACTGTAATTGTTAATGGTAAATATTATTGCTAGAGATTAATAAATATTGTACCTAATAATTAATTAAATAATGTAATTTAGTTAAATACAAATGAAAATCTGATCATTTCCACTCAATCCTAATCATTCGGAAATCCTTCACCTTGATTTCTGATCATGATTGGATCGGGTCATCACTAATACATTTTATTTGAAATCCACCACACATCTAAAATTTTTCAGTGCAAGCAAAGCATATTATATATTATGCTCTAAGAAAACATCAGACACTGAACAATGGAAGGAGTTTTAATGGCCCTGCCAGAGATCACAGAGGTTCTATAGGAATGACAATAGAATATAGACATGAGGCATAAAGCAAGCAGGGGACTGTGCGGTAGAGATTTAGAGAAGAAGATGTGTGCTTATGTGCTTTCAAACACCTTGGGAATCTATCTGGAAATACAGTCTTTTTTTCTCTGATATGCCTGAGGAAAACATTCTTGCAGATATACAGAGTCCCATGACGACGCATGTGTGCTGTAACTGAGCCTTGAAGAGTCCTAACCCAAATTTAACAGGCTGTGCTGTAATGGTAGAAGAATCATTCAGTTATTTGTGGGTTTGTGTGCAACACACTGTGCTCATGGAGCATATAAAAATTACATAAAATGGGCTTAGAATTGTTCTTTGGGGTACACCACAACTGACTGACCCTGAATGGGAAGAAGTGGATGTATGGATGGACAGGATCAGGAGAAGTTGGTATCTTTGTTATTTTCCTTTATTTATGTATAAAACTATAACAGCTTTATTTAACTTTACTAATAGATAACCTTTTCAAAATAATGTTGGAAAATATGTTGTGATGAGGCGTTGGTTTAATTTTGGCGTGAAATTTGATGCTTAGCCTTAACCCAAACTTAATGGTTCTGGTTAAACAGCAATGAGAGCAGCAAAGCAGGATGACAGGTGTGTTTGCGCAATCACTTGAGTTCTGGCAGTCCTGGTTCAGGAAAAGTAGCAGTTTAACATTTTTACTTTTTAAAAAATATATTGCTTCAGTATCAGAAAGTCTGGCTTCTTTATGACTGATTTGGTCAATAACTATCAAGCATCTCTGCACTTTGGTGTCTTCCCATTAGGACTGAGTCTACGTCTGAGTTGGAAACAGTTGTTTCATCGAATTATTCAACAGTGAAATATGATATTGTTGTGTTGAGGTTTGTATTCAAGTCCATTGTCTCCTCCCTTTTATAGTCTTCTTGTATTTGTTCACATATGCTGTGTGAACTAGTGACAGTTACACTTAAGTTAAAGGATACAATTACCTCGACCTTACTGTCTGACCTTTTGATCAACTGTGTTTATGAATATTTAATGTTATGTCTGTGTGTTCTTTAGCTTTCTACTACTCAAGTTAATTAGATACTTATGTTTGCTTAATGTTTTATCATAGCTGTTGAAATATTTAACCTAGGACTTTTTTATTTTCTTCAAATACCAGATTTAGTTGCTATCTCCTTTTGTTTGTTTTTTATTGCACCGGAAGTAAGGTTTGAGCAGTGAGCAGAACTGATCAAATCTAGAGTTAATCTAAATCTAAATGAGTATTTATTTATGGAATGTGGATTTTTAAAAAAGAAACATTCTATAGTGATGGACTGATCCGCTTAGTTTGGGAGGCGGGAGTCCACATCAGCAGCAATAAAACCCAATAAAACCCTACCCTATTACAGAAATGAAAAAAAATTAGATTATATCATTATACCCTCATTATTTTGTAAAATAGGTACCAAAAGAAATCTAGATGCAGTAAGAGTTTATTTAGTTGATACTTTTGTTAGACTATTGTTTGACCTTTTTTGTATAACCACTATGTCATAACATTACCATTATCCATCCATCCATTATCTATACCCGCTTTATCCGTTTCCGGGTCACGGGGTCTGTCGGAGCCTATCCCGATGCATAGTAGGCGAAAGGCAGGGGTACACCCTGGACAGGTTGCCAGTCTATCCAGGGCGACATAGAAGACAAACAACCAATCACAACCTACCCTGCATGTTTTTGGACTGTGGGAGGAAGCCGGAGTACCCAGAGGAAACCCACGGAAGCACGGGGAGAACATGCAAACTCCACACGGAAAGACCCACCGGGCCGGGAATCGAACCAGGAACCTTCTTGCTGTGAGGCGACAGTTCTAACCACTAAGCCACCGTGCTGCCCATTACCATTATCAAATTAACTATTTAATACAGTCCATTAAAGAGGATGTCTATTTTACTACCCTTTAAAACATTCTTTTGTCTGTTTAACGTTAGTGCAAACTCCAGCACAGGCCACCTGTGTTGGTTTGTTTTGTGGGGTCTAGGTCTGGAAACCTCTCATCATCGGTACAGTGGGGTTTCCAGGGTATTATGAGATGAGACACCTAGTTCAAAGCAGGATTACCCAGCAGCCCCGTTTTAATCACTACCACAGACTGTATAAAACAATGGATGGTACTAGGTTATGAGACCCACTAGTCTGTGAAGAGTGGTTTTGAGGCCCGCTTTTCTTAATACCGGGCGCAGCCATGCTGCTCGAGCAGCTGATGGGGACACGCCCACCACACATCAAAGTTAGCTTTGGCTCCCAGCTCCTTCAGTTGAACCCTGCCGATGTATCTGCAGAGCTGCCATCACATGTTTACAGCTGAATGTAATGTTGAACATGAACATGAACATGAACATAAATGACAGTCACATTGAGCGATGCTGGGTTAAAACAAGCGGCTGGTTGCTTCGGTAAGGGTTCATTTGTGCCGTATCTCTGTTGTATTTTGACCAGCACACGACACTGTCAATTCATGAAGACTTCAGGAAATTGTCAGCCTTTGAAAAAAAAGCCTCCTTAAATTTCACATTTTTCTTCAATGAGGCACATTATGTTGAAAGCCAAATGTTTTAGATGACTATCAGTCTCACACTTTCAAATGCAGCCGCCAATAATGCATCAGTCTTTTATATACAAGTAGCTTTCTTATTTAAAAAGGCTAAGACAAGCTAGATATGTCAGAAGTAGATATATTACTAAAGTGCCACACCAGGAAATATGTGAGGACAACGGATGAGGCTCTGAGCAGTGAAGCTCTGGCTGCACACCTGAAGAAGAATGAGGTCAGGGGTTTCCACGGTGATAGCCAAACCTCGCTTTTCTGAAAGCCATGACTGAGAAAAGCTGTCAGAGCAGATGAGGAGAATGAAGAAGTAAATGCACTCCTCCACCAGCTCTCACCGATTATTGTCAGAAAATTAGTGGAATGAACAAAGACGTTTGCATTTGAAACCTGTAAACCTTGCGTCATTTTGCCAACTCTGTTACAACTCCGGGGCTGTTCTGCAGCTTATTGTCTTATCTGGCTGTCGCCTGCACTATTCAGTTCACAGCTTCAGCAATGCCAACATGAACAGAGGCGTTGTTGTTTGTGGGGAATTCCTCACCCCGGGTACATTTTCTAACTTTGGAACTGCTTCCTGGCTGCTCCTCATGCTCATTTTCAGCCGTCCTCTCACAGTTATTAGTAATTCCCTGCGAGTCTCGAGTATGATGAGAAGTTGGCAGGAGAGAAGCCTCTCTGCTCAGTCTGCAGAGACGAGTCCAGTGGGCTCTTCTCTGCCTGTCTCCACAGATACACTGAACCGGGGGAGTTGTCAGCAAGTGATGAAAAATCAGGCCCAAAAAGTACAATTTTCACTGATGTATGAGGAGGTAGGAGGGAATAATAGATTGGGCCTGAAAAGGAGAGAAAAAAATGAAATGGTAAGTGAACAGCCTCCAAACATAGAGCTGCTGGCCAAAATATGTGATATCCTTGTGCAGAACGTCACTGGCTGTGACCCAGTTCCTGTTGAGAAGAGATGACTGGGTGGAGGTCTGATGGTGGGAGAGAGGGCAGTATAAACCAAACATGTCTGCAGCTGACGAACAGCCGTATCACCAGATGTTCAGTCTTCGGTGAGAAAGTTGCAGGGATTTGTAAAACAGTGCAGGTGTTTAAGCAGCACACTAGCCCATTGCGCAGTGGAGTTTCACCTGTTCAGATACAAAATCCTGAAATTAAAGTTGTTTGTTGCTCTGCTGCAGTGTCACAACTGCAAAGAGGCCACAGTTTAACCTGGGTTTTTATCATGACAGAAAAAGCTGTTTCTCCCATACTTAAATGCCCACAAACAACCATTTCAATGTATTGAAATTTGAATTTTCTACCACTGCCCTTTGGATGTTTGGTATGAAGCCAAAGACAGAGCAGATATCATGTGACACTGAAATGCAAAAGAACTGTGAAAGATGTTATATTCTAAGGAATAAATAAGGTTTAGATGTCTGAGTTTGGGATAGATGTTCTCAGAATATAAATCTCTCCATGTTGCGGTGTCTGCTGTTATCAGTCTTGCTTAGTCTAGCTGTGTAAAGTCATGTAAATAAAGGTACTGGGACAGACCATTACAGATCAGTGTCTGTGTGTGCATCTTTGTTTGTGTGTGGGCTCTGCAGACGTTCAATGCCGGGCTGATTGTGAGACGGTTCAGCTGTGGTGGCGGGCGGCGGTGGTGACAGGAAGGTTGTCGCAGCGGCACATGAGCAGCACGTTCAGATCTGTTTGTGTGTGAGATGTTGAATCATCGACAACAACACCTGGATGTTTAGCTTTTTTTTATTTTGAATTGCTGTTATTTTTTTTATTGGCTTTATAATTAATTTTAATATTTTTTGTGGGTTTTGATCTTGAATTGTTTTACTCCTCACATTTCATCTCATTGTCATCAGTTATAAAGCACTTTAATTTTCTCTGACCTGCACAGTATAAAGTATCTGTCTTTAGAAAGTTTAGAAGATGTTTGTGAAATCAAAATGTAACGTAAGCACATTTTTAAACCGGATTTTGTTTAGTGCAGTCCCAAATAAGATGAGTTTGGAACTATGTACAACTGTGTACGACTTTTATCGCTATGCAGACAGTATAAACTCAAGATATTTTATGCCTGTTCTTATCAACTTTATTTCCTTTGTTAATATAATATAAATCAATTTTTGTATTTCCAGCATGCAACACGCTCCAAATTAGGGTGGGACTGTAAGTTTTTGCCTTTGTTTTTAATATTGCCATTAAAGAGTTCAGATGTTATATTGTCCGGGGTTTTTTTTGGAAGTATGTTAGGGGTTAATGTGTTCCATTTTCCTTGCCAGCACATCTTAAGGTTTTCAACATTTTATTTCCATTGTCGTATTTTTTTGTTTTATTCAAAAACTATTTTTGACACACTCACTATTGGTGCTATTGGGAACCTGGTGTTTGGACCTGTTGCTGATGACAGTCGGAATAGTCTTTTATCTGGACCTACTGGCAGCCTTTATGCATGTTTCCACTTATGTGATTGTCCTTCCCAGATTTCTCTGAGCCCAGAAATGTTAGACCTGCCTTTGGAGAAGGTTAACAGGTTAATGCTTCTTTTTAGTTTAAGTGGCATTTGTGAATGATGTGCTGTACAAAGGTTTCCACAGTAATCTCTTGTCCATGGGATTAAATCAGATTTTATGAACAACGGTTCTTGGTGTAGGGCTGTCTGGGGGACTGGAGATGTTGGGCGTCCAGCTTAGCTTGCACCTTTGCTCTATACACTCAGTTTCCAGCAAAGTCCTCGGAGGTTTAATAATATTATTATGCACTCTGGAAGGAAAATCAGCAAATTGTTTAAGGTATTTTTTGAGGAACATTGTTGTTAAACATTTTAATGAGTTTTCACACTCATTTGTTGACAAAGAGGAGATTCCCCGCCCATTTTTGCATGTCAAATACTCATTTACTGCCATTTATTGCTGAGCATTTAAGGTATGTTAAACAAATGTTTACATAATATCTATCTATCTATCTATCTATCTATCTATCTATCTATCTATCTATCTATCTATCTATCTATCTATCTATCTATCTATCTATCTATCTATCTATCTATCTATCTATCTATCTATCTATCTATCTATCTATCTATCTATCTATCTATCTATCTATCTATCTATCTATCTATCTATCTATCTATCTATCTACATTTACTGATGTTGTTCTTGATGTTCAAGCTTTCTTCAAAGAAATAAAAGTTAAAAAAAATGTAAAAATGACAGATCTTGTTCATTTTGCATTTACATTGTCCATATTTAAACTAGGGCAGCACGGTGGATTAGTAGTTAGCACTGTTGCCTCTCAGCAAGAAGGTTCCCGGTTCGATTCCTGACCCGGTGGATCTTTCTGTGTGGAGTTTGCATGTTCTCCCCGTGCTTGCGTGGATTCCCTCCGGGTTCTCCAGCTAAATTGCCTGTAGGTGTAGGCGATTGGTTGTCTGTCTTGTACGTGGCCCTGCGATGGACTGGCGACCTGTCCAGGGTGGATCCCTGTCTTTTGCATACTATGCATCGGGATAGGCTCCGACAGACCCCCGTGACCCAGAGACGGAGTAAGCGGGAATAGAAAATGGAATGGATATTCAAACGTCTTCTGATATATTATTGTAATAGATTGAGGTTTTGCTTGTTTGGAAAGCATGATGTGCTGTTTTGTTGTTGTTTTCTGATATTTTCATCAAAATTATTATCAAAACTCAGGAAATGAGACAGTGATTTATTGAGGATTTACCTTGAGAGCACTCACTTGCTCTGTTCTTACAGTAATGTTAGTAATGTTATATTTTTAGCTGTGCTGAATTATTAATAACATCAAATCATAAAGCATTAATGCTTCAGTCTGTGCTACACGGCTCCCTGTGTACGTCCTAGTCTTTCTTTTGTAAAAGTCTTTAAATGCCTTGGGGAGTGGATGTGGGGAGAACAAGTTTCCTTACTTTTTAAAAATCATACTTTCTTTTTGCCACTTTAACAACTTCAGTTTTATTTTTGTTGAATAAAGCCCCTAGTTTACCCTCCTCACTAGACATTACAAAACACATTGATTACAGCCTGAGTTTTCTTTCCCACACAACTAGTTTTGGCTAAAAGGAAAACTTTAAAGGCAATCGGGGCTGAAAAAATTATTTGTTATATGCAAAAATACAGTTGAATTCTTTAACTTATTTAGCAGGTTGATTAGATCTTGCAGAAATACTTTTACTTTACCGTGAGCTGATTAAACTTGGTCCACTCCCAGAGATACATTTACCAGTGAAGCTTTTTGACATCTTCATTTTACACAAATCTGCCTTTTAAGAACCTATAAACTGTTTACTGGATGCTATATAGTGGTATAGTTTTCTTCTAAACACTGAAAGAGTTTTCTTGGCTTAACACCTTCCAAATTCTTAAAATGTACGTTCACTTTGTAGAAAAAATATTTTGAAATATCATGAAATATAAAAAATGGACTGGTGCAGTCAAAGCTGCAATGAATGAACGAATTTCCAGACGCTTTAAAGAAGTGCATGAACCTAAGTGGTTGATGTTATTTTTCTAGGCTTTGCACTGTTTTGTTGCCTTGTCAGTTTTGAGGGCCATCGGGGCCGATGTACTCCCGGTGAATCTGGAATGAGTCAGACCATTTCATTGTGTGCAGCTGAAAAAAAGCTGGAGGGATTTGGTGTTCCTTTAAAGGAAACTCTCCTGAGAGCTGGACCCGGATGCTCCAAACTTCTGGCTGTGAACTGCATCTTAACAGGTTTTGCTGTTGGGAGCAGCTTTTTTTTCTCTGTTCCTATTGTGATGTTGTGGCGTTTCGTGGGCTGTGTGATTACTATGCAACACTGCACTGACATCAGAATCAAGGTGGCCTGGTGTAAACAGCTCAAGACTAAATAGTGTGTTGGGTGTTATTTTATTATATCATCTTTTTGAAATAATGTATTTTCTGAAAAAGCTTTGGTTTCATTGTAGCAAGATGTTACAGATGATCTATACATGATGCAGTCATTTGTTAGGGTGACTTCACTTCATCACTTTATCACAAAAAGCATGTCACTTAAAAAACTGAACAAACTGATGAAGGCGGGTGGTTAAGTGGAGGGGGAGGTGGGGGGGTGGAAGAATGGAAGCTGTAGATTCATGTGATGCTGTTGCTCTGACACACACACACACACACACACACACACACACACACACACACACACACATATATATATATATATATATATATATATATATATATATATATATATGTGTGTGTGTGTGTGTGTGTGTGTGTGTCAGAGCAACAGCATCACATGAATCTACAGCTTCCTCCATCATAACATACCTCTCCTTTCCCATGTTTGATCCACCCTCACAGCCTCACAGTTTGATTCACCCTGCAACATTCGCTGCCATAGCAATGGACAAACCCACCCCCACCCTGGTTAGCAGCAGAGAGGAGCATGCTGGGTAATGTGACTTTACCTGGAACATTTCTCCAGGCAGATGTTTTTGTCCTTGAACCATTTTTACCTCATCATACACCACCTTTTTCTGCCTGAGGTAGACTGAATTAAGTATTCAGTACATGAGTCCATTTCAAATACAAGCTTACAGGTATTGCATAATGCAGTCAGGATGTATTAAATCCTGCAGGTCTGGTTCTCTTTCTTTTTGGTTTAGATATTTAGGGGTCGGGGCAGCAAAGTATTGGCCTATTTGTAGGGGTTGTTATATTTCTTCACTTCTTTCTCTGTCCTGAAAGTGTCTAAACAACAAAAACTATGTTAAACAAACCCCAAACTTGGTACAAAGATCCTGAGGCCCCTAGTGATTTTTAACACGTGTACGTGGCTTAGCAGGTCTCTAGGTGGCACTGTTATAAATGTTACATTTACTTCAGACGGTCCGTTACATAGAAATGCTATGTAATGGACCGTCTGAAGTAAATGTAACATGTGTGTGTGGGCCAAAGCTTGTTTCAGGATCTGTTTTTTGTGATCTATTTATCCAAACTAAACCAAATTTGGTGCTGACACTTACTACAACATTCTTTGAAATTTCATAAAATTGTATCCATCGGGAGCACTTCTACTTGCATGTGACAATATTTTATGAACCGATTGAGCTAAAAACGCGACCTTTTGAATATTTATACAAGGCTTTGATCATATGCTGAACTAGAAATTGACTAGCTTTTCACAATGGGCACATAACAGCCAATCAGATTTCAGAGCTTTACAACATAAGGAAAAGAGCAGGAAAATGATCCAGCCTGAGTCTGAAAGTGTATATTTGATTTTCACTTACCATGCAGCATCTGAAGGCCATCATTATGAGAAGTTGATAAAACTAATTAGATCAGACAATCTGTTTCCTGGTTCGATTCCCCGGACCTGCGGGAGTCTTCCTGTGTGGTTGATTCTGACTCTGACTCTGAACTGCCCGTAGGTGTGAGTGAGAGCGTGCGTGATTGTTTGTGTCTGTATGTGGCCCTGTGATGGACTGGCGACCTGTCCAGGAGGACCCCGCCCTCTTGCCTGCAGTGAGTCGGGATAGGCTCCGGCAGACTCCGTGACCCTGCGAAGTGATGGAGCAGATATAGAAAATGGATGGATCTGTTTCAAATTTTGCTTCTGTCTTGAAGACATTTGGGGTAGTCTCCAGCAGACCTTTATGACCCTGAATATGAATAAGCAGATATAGATAATGGAAATACGGACTTATTACATGTAGCCTGTATGGAAATTCAAGTCCCTCTTTCATGTAAATGCATAACCCGTAAAAGTCCAATGATATGTTATCAAAGGAATTTGGTGACATGATGCTGATTAGGTTTACTCCACGGCACAGGCACAAAGCTCGGCGTTAGCAGCGAGCAGCGCTGTCAGAGCCTGATCCATCACCAGAGGCTTTGTTTCATCTGTTAACAGCAACAGCAGCGCTGAAGCTGGTTGCCTTGCTGGAACGGTTTTAAGCAGCAGCAAAGAAAACACATCAAGCTGCCAGAAGGTGACAAAAACCAACGCCACATAGCTCGTTCTGTAGTGTGATAGTGATTATTTTTCCGATCAGTTTTTATGATGAGCTCCTTTGTATTCATAGTTGTTATAAATAACTGCAGCCACGTGTAACATGTTGGGTCAGGGTTGTAGTGACGGTGTCATTCTCTTCCTCCCCTACCACTCATGTGGTAGGGGAGGAGCAGCAGCGAGCAGCAGACAGCCCACCCTGAGGCCTTCCTCATCCTGGCGGGGGACTTCAACCACGCAGACCCAAGGACCATCTTTACAAATCTTCACCACCACATCAAGTTCCCCACGCGAGGAGACAACATTCTGGACCAAGTCTACACCAACAACAAGACAGCCTACAAAGCCCACCCCCTCCCCCACCTCGGTGCCTCAGACCACATTACTGTCATGCTACTGCCAGCATACAGGCCACTGGTTAAAGTTGTCAGACCAGTCTGGAAGCAGGTCCGGGTGTGGCCAGAGGGGTCCACAGAGGCACTTCGAGACTGCTTCAACACCACAGACTGGAGCATGTTCAGAGATGCTGCCACCATCAACAACACCACAGACCTCCAGGAGTACACAGAGTCTGTTACCGCCTACATCGCCAAGTGCATCGATGATGTAACAGACTCCAGAACCATCAAAGTCAGAGCCAACCAGAAGCCGTGGATGACAAAGGAAGTCCACAGACTCCTGAGGGCTCGGAACGCTGCCTTCAGAGCTGGAGACAAAGTGGGTCTAAAGACAGCTACGACCAACCTGTCCCATGGCATCAGGGAGGCCAAGAGACGGTACTCTAGGAGGATAGCCCGCCGTTTCAGCAACAGCAGGGACACACGGAGCCTGTGGCGAGGGATTCAGACCATTACGGACTACAAGCCCCCACCGCAGACCTGTGAGAGCAGCACATCCCTGCTGAATGAGCTGAACACATTCTTCGCCCGCTTCGAGGCACACAACACCATCGCCGCACAGAAAGCACCACCCCCTCCCGGCGACCAGGTGCTGACGCTGTCACCGGACATTGTGAGGAGATCCCTCAGCAGGATCAACGCCCGCAAAGCTCCGGGTCCTGACAACATACCTGGTCGTGTACTGAGAGACTGTGCAGGAGAACTCACGGATGTCTTCACAGACATCTTTAACATGTCACTGAGTCAGGCGGTGGTTCCCACGTGCTTCAAAGCCACCAACATTCGTCCGGTCCCAAAACGGTCATCTCCCTCCTGCTCCAACGACTACCGTCCAGTCGCACTGACTCCCATCATCATGAAGTGCTTTGAACGGCTAGTCATGCATCACATCAAGGCTGATCTCCCCCCCTCCCTGGACCCCTACCAGTTCGCATATCGCTCCAACCGGTCCACTGACGACGCCATCTCCACTGCCCTCCACACAGCCCTCACGCATATGGACACCAGAAACGCTTATGTAAGAATGCTTTTCATCGACTTCAGTTCAGCATTCAACACCATCATCCCCCAGCAGCTCATTCACAAACTGGACCAGCTGGGGATCAACACCTCGCTGTGCAACTGGCTGTTGGACTTCCTGACTGGGAGACCACAGGCAGTACGGGTCGGCGGCAACACATCCAGCACCATCACACTGAGCACAGGGGCCCCCCAGGGATGTGTGCTGAGCCCCCTCCTCTTCACCCTGCTGACCCACGACTGCACACCGATTCACAGCTCCAACCTCTTCGTAAAGTTTGCGGACGACACGACTGTGGTGGGTCTCATCAACAACAACGATGAGTCAAACTACAGGAGCGAAGTGAGCCGCCTGGCTGAGTGGTGCAGCGACAACAATCTCTCCCTGAACGTGGAGAAGACCAAGGAGATTGTTGTTGACTTCAGGAGACAACACACCCAGCATGCTCCTCTGACCATCAACGGTGCTGCTGTGGAGAGGGTGAGCAGCACCAAGTTCCTGGGTGTCCACATCTCAGAGGACCTCTCCTGGACTGTTAACACCGCATCACTCGCCAAGAAGGCACAGCAGCGCCTCTACTTCCTCCGCAAACTGCGAAGAGCCAGAGCCCCGGCCTCCATCAGGTACACCTTCTACAGAGGCACCATCGAGAGCATCCTGACCAGCTGCATCACCGTGTGGTACGGATCCTGCACCGCAACCTGCCGCAAGTCTCTCCAACGCGTCGTGAGAGCAGCTGAGAAGATCGTTGGTGTCTCTCTCCCCTCACTTCAGGACATTTACAGCAGCCGTCTGACTCGCAAAGCCCTCAGCATTGTGAGAGACTCCACCCACCCGTCACACAGCCTCTTCAGTCTGCTGCCTTCAGGGAGGAGGCTGCGGACCCTCCGGGCCAGAACCAGCCGACTGAAGGACAGTTTCATCCACCAGGCCGTCAGGACACTTAACACTCTCCCTTCTCTTCCACCGTTTCCCGCCTTGCCCCCCCCTCACTCACTCTGATCTCAGTATCTGTATTTTGGCAGAACTGGACCGCCTGCTTTGCACCATGTCACTTTAAACAAACCGAAAAACTGTTGTTGTCATGTCACAACTTGTTTCTTGTCTCTTTTTAACCTGCACTTTGTGTTTAAAATGTATTTATTGTGTAGCACCGAGGGTTTGAGGGTAACGCAATTTCGATTCTCTGTATGTATCTCACATGTGGTAGAATTGACAATAAACTTGACTCTGACTCTCTGATGTGAGCTAATGAGCTATCCTTCTTTATTTTTCTTTCTTATGTTTTGTCATGATTTCAGAGCTACCAAATAAAGCTGTTTTTTTGTGTTTCACAGATGAACTTCGCTCTTTCTTTACTGTTGCTTTGATAACTTATTTGTATAATGTTTTGTTTCAGCTCTAATGTTTGTTATGTGTAAATTCCTCCACACATTGTAGGGGAGTATCTCCAATTATTTGTGTGTAAAAATGAGAGCAGGAACCCGGGTCATTGACACCTGGACAACTTTGATAACGATGATAATTATTTCTTAATAGAAGACCATGCAGCTGCATGACTTCACAGTACAAATCTGGGGACATAACTGAATACGTCTCCGTGAGATGAAGCAGATTAGTCTCAGAAACAAACAATAAACAATATTATGTGTTGGCTACAGCTACTGAAGATGATCTTTTGTGTTGTTGTTTTGACAACTTTTATTATCAGTTTCTCTTTACACTGAGTCAGAATCAAAACACGCAGATTAAACACATAAGCTGACTGATATCTTTAAAAAACCTTGTCCATTTGCATTATACATTTTAAGCATCTGTATCAGATACTTTGTGATGTGAGATACTGGAAGCTATAAATGCACTAGTTATCGTATTTTAGGCCGATTTCCAATTTTGTAAAAGGTCTCACCTGCCAAAATGGATTTGGACAATCCAGAATTTCTGCTTTAGCATAGCAAGTTTATTTCTATTTCACATTTCAGTAACAAGGCAATTCAAGGTACTTTACATAATAAAAACAAGAAAAGTAAAAGAAGAAAAAAAGATTTTGAGTTAGAGTGCAGTGGCATAATAAAGAAAAGTTAGACTTAAGCCAGAGTAACTGAAAATAACAGTGTTTAAAATTAAATTCAGAACGGTTTAAATAATTCAGTCAAAGGCCGCTGTAAACAAATGAGTTTTTAACCTCGATTTAAAGGATCTGAGGGTTTCAGAATTCCTGCAGTTTTCTGGACGTTTGTTCCAGATCTGTGGAGCATAAAAGCTGAATGCTGCTTCTCCATATTTGGTTCTGATTCTGGGGACACAGAGCAGACCTGAACCAGAAGGCCTGAGCCAGAAGACCTGAACCAGAAGACCTGAGAGGTCTGGATGGTTAATATGGCAACAACTTGTCTCTGATTCAGTGATTTATAAACTAACGGAAGTATTTTAAAGTCTGTTCACTAAGAAACAGGGAGCCTATGTAAGAACCTCAGAACTGGAGTGATGTGGTCCACTTTCTTAGTTCTAGTGAGAACTTGGGCAGCAGCGTGGGAAGGAATGGAAGAGTTTATCAAGATCCAGCTGAGACATTTGTCCTTTGATTTCTGGAGATGTTCTTCAGGTGATAGAAGGCAAACTTATCTGAAGGTTGAGGTCTGAGTCCATTACTACACCCAGATTTTAGACCTAATGAGTGGTTTGTAGCTGTAATAACTAAAGCTGTTTGCTGACTATTAAATGTTCTTTTTTGGTCCAAATACAACTACTTCAGATTTTGTGACTTTGTTCTATGCATCTACTCAACACTTGTATGGGCTCACGTGGTGACATATGATATATGTAATATGTATATGCCTACAGAACTCAAAAAAATAAAATAAATATTACATTAATCAACTTGATTCATCAGTGTGATACTATCCCTTTGCTTGCTTTTCCGGCCTTCTTCCCACAGTCCCAAAATTTGTATGTGAGATTGTTTAGCAATTCTAAAGAGTGTGTGGTTTTATGTCAATATGTGGCCCTGTAAAGGACTGGTGAACTGTGTACTGGTGTACTGCTGTATACTGGTGTACTGCTGTGTACTGGTGTACTGCTGTGTACTGGTGTACTGCTGTGTACTGGTGTACTGCTGTGTACTGGTGTACTGCTGTGTACTGGTGTACTGCTGTGTACTGGTGTACTGCTGTATACTGGTGTAATGCTGTGTACTGGTGTACTGGTGTAATGCTGTGTACTGGTGTACTGGTGTAATGTTGTGTACTGCTGTGTACTGGTGTACTGCTGTGTACTGGTGTACTGCTGTATACTGGTGTACTGGTGTAATTCTGTGTACTGGTGTACTGGTGTAATTCTGTGTACTGGAGTACTGGTGTAATGCTGTGTACTGCTGTATACTGGTGTACTGGTGTAATGCTGTGTACTGCTGTATACTGGTGTACTGGTGTAATGCTGTGTACTGGAGTAATGCTGGCTTTTGTCCAAAGAGAGCTGGGCTGGGGATCTCCATGACATCCACCCATGATGGATGGATGGATGGATAGATGGATGGATGGATGCGAGTGATGTGTGCCTGTTAAACACATTATAAATATTTTGAAAGCGTTGTCTCTGAATTCGATAAAAAAGCCCTTAAAACATGCCTTCTCTCTGTCTTCTTTATGACCTCTCACCAGCGCCTCTTCTTCTGTTTGTCGTGTGAGTGGGAATCCCGGCTGTGACGACAGCAGAAGCTGATGCTGCAGTAACATCTTGAGGCTTTGATTCACTATTCTGTCGTGCCATTGACGTGCCAGAAAATAATGATTAAAAAGTGCTGCAGTGAAAGCAATCAAACGATAGATTTTCTATTACAAAGCCAGAACGTGGCCATCTGTCTCCTTCTTATCTCCTTCCTCTTTTTGGGGCTTTTGTGACCAGGCATCCTATCTAGTTGCCGTTATCTTGTCAATCCAGTCATGTTGGCAGCCTTCACAATTAGTCAGGGAAGTGGTGCTTTTCATTCTCCATGTCAGCAGAGCAAAGAGAACATGAAGGTAAAACATTTTAACTGAGCATATTTACAGTTTTAAAGTTGTTGCAGACAGCATTTTATTATTTTTCTTAGTTAGTCCCGTTTTTGCTTTTCAGAGATCAGAAAAGTGGTGAAGGTACATGCTAGTATGCCAAACAAAATCCCATTTGTTCAGTTTGGGGCTGCTTTTGCAGTAGACTGGCCTGACACCCCTGCAGGGACATCCATAACTTTAATATACGGCTGACGGTACATCTGTTGCCCTCAGGGCCACATTTGGTGGAAACATTATTGAATCTTGCCTCCTGCTGGTAGTGGAGAACATTACAGTCCCAAATTCATCTGCACAATGTGCATACATGTGTCATCATATCCTGTTTGGAGGAATGAGAAGATGTCACGGAGCATTCTGTGAATGTTTGTCCGCTGGGTTGAAAACCTCAGTGCAATGAACAATCATATAAACTTCATTTAAATAGCACCAAATCATGACAAATACCATCTCAAGGTACTTCAACAATAGAGTTTAATTTCTTCCAAATTAGTCCCATTAATACAAAGCCAATATAATTACCAATATTAACTATTTATACACAACCTTTCATAGATACAATCCCCTGTCCTGAGCAAACACCAAGCAACTGTGAAGAGAAAAAAAAATGCCACTTTAACACGATAAAACCTCTGGAAGAACCAAACTCAGAAAGAACGGCCATCAGCCTCAACCAGGAGGTTGAGAGGACTGGAAACAGGAGGGGACGGCAACATTTCCTGTATTCCTGTGTTTCTGGGGACTTGTTCTGCTTTTCATTTTCAGAAAATAGATTTGAGTTCAAATGTTTGTTTACTCTGTTAAACAGCTGCTTTCTCTGAGAGCTGAAGTGAACGGAAAAGAGCAAGCACCCCAATATGTGAGCAAACACCAGCCAAAGTGGAGGAATAGGAAATTTAAAAAAATCATTCCAGTTATTCTCCTTAGTCCAGCTATTTTACTTCACATGGGTCAATGAACATCTTGTTGAGGCGAACATTACAATCTGGTATATATGCCAGTGTTTATGTGATGCACTAATACACGTTTAGTTTGTACATTCTTTTCTGTCCAACCTGTTGACAGACGTAGCAGGAACGGAGGCTGGGGGTTGAGAAAGATGAAGAGTGAAAGGACCAGATAGTCAGGTCTCATTCTTGAAGTAGTTCTTCCCCTCCCTACGTCCCTCCCACAGTACCCCACTCCTCATCGTTCCCCTCCCTCTCTTGCTGTGTGTTTCTGTTTCCAACTGTTTACTGTCACTGGACGCCTGCCTGAAAGCAGGTGCTTCAGCACCTGTTCACAGGGGAGATGTGGAGGAGAAAGCTGCAGATCAGCAGGACTAGAGCCTCGCGCAGGAACAGCACGGCTCTGTAAGTCCCCTCAGCCACAGCAGGGACCCTGACTGCGCTTTTTAATTGGACTGAATTTTAAATAAATCTGTTTGGAAGGATACAGTCACAGTGAATGTGTTGTCAGTGCTTTTCAAGTCATTAAGTTATTAAGTTGATTTGTTTGGTGCTTCTTGGCTGGGCTTCGGGCAACATTGGGCTGTTCATATTTAGTTTGACTTCTGTCCATGGAAAAGGTAGATTTTGTATATGTTTTGTTATGGGGCATGTTTGGACGTTGCACTTTTGCCCAGATCAAAAAAATATCATTAGTGATTTGGAAACGATTGATTGTTTGTTTATGAAGGTGTGCCTCTACACGAATGAAAACTTGGCTGTATTCCATTATATCATCCTAAATGTTTTACACTGGAAACACAAAGAAAATTATTTTATTCATTTATTATTTTTAAGACCTGAATATAACAGTGGTGTACTGCAATAAGAGCAAAATATATACATGTTTAAAAGCATGGCGGTAGTAGTTAGCATAAGGTAGTTTGGTAATACTAGTTTAACCCCCGCCCCGCTCCACACACACACACACACACACACACACACACACAAACACACACACACCACCCCCCACCTCGGCTGGCTGCAAAAGCCAGTCAATCTCCGTTGAATCCCAGGTTAAAATGTCCAACTCTAGCAACTCGAGCAAAAGTGAGTATATTTACAGCCTGGTTCAAAAAACTGTTGGTTTCAGTTGTTTGATTTGTTCCATGCCAGGAGAAGTTATGAAGCAATATATTTATTTTTTATTTGACTAACTGACAGTCGGCTCATTAAATGGCTAATATTATTTATTATTTTTTATTTTTTATTATGTTATTTTATCTGTAATCATCATGCTATTGCGCCTAGCACAGCAGCCAGCCGTTTGAACTAATCCAGCATTAGCTAAACACGATACTAAATTTAGATTTTGCTGTTAACTGTTGTGTTAAACGGTATATTCTGCTGTAAATGTCTGCCAGCACCTCAGGACATACTTTGGTAGGGATGGTGGCAACTAAATGTGCTGAAAAGATGTCAAAGAGGGCATTTTGACCACATCAGAATTGGCGCTGGTGCAAATGTTGGTGCTAGACCGGTGCTAGACCCAGTTCCAAACAGATCCTACTAAGAACCGACTAGTTTTTCTACTGGCTGGAGAGCACTGGAGACCCAGGACCTTGTCATTTGTTAGTCACCAATGCACAGGCAGGAAATCCATGTAAATGAGTGTGAAACCTAAATATCTCAAAGAAACACCTGTAATGGACCTTTAAAGCGTTCATGAGGTGGTTTTACAGACATGTTGATTATCCAGTTATTATCCACGTGTGATAGAAACACTTTTTCACATTTGCACGTCTCTGGTGTAGCTGGCCAATCTGAAGTCATCAGAATCTAGTTTCTAGCTGTTTGGGCCTCATCAACAACATGTAGTTGTGCTATAACACAACTTAATCATTATGCATTAGTGCATCACATACGGGCTTCGCCTCTGAATAATCATTTGCATGATCATCTGTTGCCGTCGTCTTTTGTTGGCTATTTTCACAGCAGTGGTAGCGGCAATCGCAATAAATGTTCAAAGATTAAAGATGTTTTTCCAATCGTCTTCAAAGTCGAGACCTTGTTTTTCGTTGTTTTACAAAGAAGTCTTGCAGGACGAGACACAGAGATATGGACAGAGAGAACTATGAGACTTAGGTATATAAAAAGAACCACATTCTGCATTTATTTTTTCTTGATTTTTTTTGTCCATTACAGTACACAATGCTACAGCACAAACCCCTCTCTTATGTTTGATCGCTGAACGATTTTGGACTGAAGAGTCTTAAATGCTACGATGCTTTGATCGTGGTGATGGTAATGTGTAATTAGTGTGTGGGATCACTGCAGATGTCAAGAACCAGCCAGCTGTGTGACAGTAACACCTGCTGTTGCAGTTCCAGGTTTACTGCTGACGGTTCCAGTTGCTGCTCGCCGCATGATTTTTCTGGTTAAATGTCAACGTTGTAAATGTATTAACTCGTACTATGTTCAGTTGCACTGATAGTGGTAAAGTCAACCAGGAAAGACCTTCGTTTACTACAATATAGACAGAGATAAGAATTCTCAGTGTTGTTTTGATTGGTTGATTTGTTTGTGATGAATGTTTTAATGGAGGAAAAACAAACGTGCTGGTTTCACATTGTCCTTGTCGCTGTTGCTGATTATCCCTCCCTGATCTGCAACACAGAAATCCTGTTTGCTTGTCAAGGTCTCTGCGTAGAAGTGGCTAACAAAGAGAATATTGTTGTATAGAACTCCTTAACTATTCTGTACGGACAGTTTCTCTTTGTCAGGTAACATTTCTTCAACTACGCTGTGCTTGATAGTTTGATCAAAGTATGACTTTGGTTCTCCTCATTATAATTTTTCGGATTTCTTGCATAAATGTGGTGCTTTTGCTCCACATTGCAGATCCTGAAGGTAAATATAAGTTAAATGTGTCACTGATGAACTTTCAGTGAGATTTAGTGCAGCATTATGTGATCTTTTTAAAGAAGCATTTCTTGCTTCATACCACCTGCCTGAGAGAAAATAATTACATGCTCCTGAACATGGTTGAAAGAAATATAGAAAATAAAGTTTTAGAAAAGCAATAAAATGATTTTTAAAAGCCACCAGCATACCAGGGAAGCTCTTTTCTCCAGAGTGTGTGGTTCTCTGTTATTAAGTAAAAGTTTCCACCATTGCTGGAGGCTTGACTGCGGTCCATCGACATATCTAGAACAACTAACTCGTTGTACAATAGTCTTACGGTCCAGAAATGACTGGGAGCATATTGTGTTTTAACAAATAAATAAAAGTGGCATGCAGGACCTGGGGTATATTTACCAGCTCTGATGTTTGCTGTTATTATTATTTTCTATTAGTTTGTTAGTATGCATGTTTTACCACAATAAACTGTAGACCCTGAGACATTTGCTATTGTGCAAATGACAAATATTACAGTTTTTAGTATTTTCTTAGGCGTATATACTGTTTCTTATAAATGTTTGGAATATGTTTCTAAATATTTATAAGACAAACAGGTGGCAAAATTCCTGCTGAAGACCAGACGGGTAGAGCAGGAAAAACGGAGATCAGAAAGAGAGAATGAAGAACAGAGAGAGGAGAGACACAAACACACCGTCAAAGGTACAAAAGACAAGATACATAAGTATAACTATCCTTCAGCAGCAAAACTAGAACTTTCATGTACATATAACTGATACATGGTTAGTTGGTGATCTACAGAGACAAATATGTAAACAGGTGTAGACAGGTGTAAATAACTGAGTATTGAGCTAAAGAAGGGAAAGAGAAAGAGAAACAGAGGAGGTGAGGGGCACCAGTCAGTGGATCATGTTGGGGTCCCCCTGCAGCAGGTCTACAGCAGCAGATCCAGGATGAAGCTGTGTTGAAGACCAGCTGCTCCAGTCTGGTCCTGCAGCTGCAGCTGTGATTACTAGACCTAAAACACTAAAGTTTACACCAACTAGATGTTTTACTAACCAGAAATGTTTTCAGTTTAGTTTTAAAGGTGGAGGTGGTGTCAAGCCTCCTTCACCCAAACTGGAACTTGGTTCCATAGTGATGGTTCCTGATATCAGAAATCTGTCCTCCAAATCTACATCTGGATCCTCTTGGAACTACGAGTAGACCTGAACTCTGAGAACAGAGAGCTCTTTTAGGAACGTACGGTACTATCAGGTCTATGAGGCAAATATTGCACTGCTAGGCCATTTTGGACTATTTATGCAAGTAAGTTTTCCGGGGAGCCAGTGGAGGGAAGCAAACACTGAAGAGACGTGGTTTCTCTTGTTGATTCCGGTCAGCATTCACGCTGCTGCATTTTGGATCATCTGGAGGATACAAACATACCCCACAACAGGGTTATTAACTCTCCCACCAAATATCAACACGAAAACCTTTTATTCACACATTCAGAGTCGTAGAAAAAAGTTCTTTCAATGTCAAAATGCAAAAAAATCTTCTTTACTTTCTCTTCAGTGTCCCTTTAGTGACATGTATAACCATATTATAACCATTGTTTACTAGGTGTAACAATTTACCAAGGTCTATGACACGCTTTGGTCAAAAAAAAAAAAAAAAAATCAGATACAATGCAACTTGTACAGCGGCCGGCTTTTCGGGGTGGAGACACTCGACTCTGTCCATCCCTCTCGCAGCATGTGCCTCTTTTGAGCGCTGTCGTACAACTTTGAACTACCCAGTTGATAAGTACAGCAAATGCAGTGTAACGCACAGTTGGATGGGCATAAAGATGGGGAAGCTGCATAATAGAGCTGATGTGGTACTGTGATGTCACACTTCAATGGTGACATAGACGGCTCACTTTTTGTATAAGTTACAAATGTTCAGTCCTTGGCAGTCCCTAACAAAGTGATAGCTATACTGGAGGTTTTAAAATGTGAGACTTGAATTTTAATAATCTTATGCATAAAAGAAATACAAAATAAATAACTCCTCAACCACAGAACACTGTTAGACTTTTGGATTCAGCATAAAATCTAAAAGTATGTTTACAACTTCAACAATTTAATTATACATCAGCCTGAGCCAGTGAAGTAACAGATAACGTGCTGTGATATCATAATAACTATTTTGGCAACTACACAAATATTTCTTTCATTAGAAGATATTACACAAACTGATTAGTATGTTTGTGCGAAGTTCCCACAGAAATAAGTTCTGTATTTTTGTCCCTCCTCATGCTAACTACCTCTTTTTTTCTTCTTCTTTTTCTTGTAGGGCTGAAAAGACAGAAGTATTGAGTGAAGACCTGCTGCAGGTATCAATGAGTCTTCAACAAATTTGTATGATTGTGCGCAAGTATTTCCTCTGTATTCTTCCATGTGATGTAAACTGCCTCTCACAGGAAAAATCATTAGTGGTGCACAATATTCAGTATGAATGAAAAGACTTTTTCACATCAGCTTTCTAAACTGCCTTCAGGCAATTTTAATGAGCTCTGAAATTGAACTTCTTTGTGAAACAAAAGGCTGAACGTCCCCACTGATTGATCTGGGGTGCTGCATTGTAATAGATCATATTAATGATGCCCTCAGTGGCAGAAGTGTCGATTCCACTGAGTGGGTTTAATAATAAAATAAGAGGAATTTAAGCACAATTAACTTGTGATCTTCATACCAGCTCAAATCACTGCTGTTGAACTGTAAGTACGTTTACAGAAACAAACACCTGCAGGTTTTTTAAAAACTATAATCTTTTTCTTATATGTGCTTCTTCTTTTTCTTGTCCCAGTGTGCCTGTAGCTAAAATTCATTAGCTGGTAGAAACTGTCATAAAGTGTCCAGTCATAAGTCCTCATAAGTAGACCGTGTGCAGGTGGGTTCCTGCTTCATTGTGAACTGAATTTTTCCATTTTCTGCTGTGTGTGTTTGTGTGTATTTGAGGTGGAGAAACGTCTGGAGTTGGTCAAACAGGTTTCCCACAGCACACATAAGAAGCTGACGGCCTGTCTGCAGGGCCAGCAGGGTGTGGACGTGGACAAGAAGTCAGTCCGGTCACCTTCGGTGAGAGAAAACAAACACAACGAAATACACAAATTCTATTTCATATTTATGTGATACACTATAGAGGGCTTTTTCTTTCTTTAATGGAAAAGTCACAACAACTACATGCACGTGTGTACGTGCACGGGTGTACATGCACGTGTGTACATGCACATGTGTACTATATAATATATTACTTCTATCAACATGTAGGCCTGGGGGGACTACTTTCTATCCATCTTCTCCTCCTCAGCAAGAGGCCAGTTCCTGATTTGGTCTCCCTGTCCAAATTGATTACCTCGTCTTCATTGCTAGCGTTTAAGGAGCTTGCAGTGACCTCCTTTCTCTCACTTCTCCTGCAGGAGTCTACATGGCTTTGCACACTTGTGCATTATCGTTTACATTTTCCTGACTTCCAATATGAAACTGAATGTTGGATGATATACCCTGATGCACTTCCTATTTATCTGGTGAAGAAGCAGAAAAAAAAAAATAAATATATATATATATATATATATATATATATATATATATTTTTTTTTTTTTTTTTTTTTTTTCAAATAACACTATTAGCCCATCGATGTTATGTAAGCTATATGAATCTTTTCTTAGGAATAACTGTTTTTAATATATAAATACTTTTCACCTGGTCAACCAGAACTCTGCCCTGAAACATGTCATGCGAACTACTGTAAATTTGTAACGTATTTAGTTAAAAACCTTCGTCCAGTCCCCGTGTGTATTGTGAAAGAGTTCGTATCTCCTGGTGCACGTTAGCTGTTTCATGTCTCTATGATGTTTGCATGACAAGCAAACAAGCCCAAACTAGATCAGGGGAAATGGCTCCAAAGCAGCTGCTGCAGGAAGAGGCTACAAACCTCAGGGCAATGCAGTGGCCTGTCTCATGTGGCTGCTCAATGCCAACCAAACTTGTTCCAAGAGTTGCTTGGAGTGTTCCCAGGTCAGCTCTTAGTGTGGGAAGACTGCTTTCAGTTTCTCTGCCTCCAGCTGCTGGAATTATTTACAACACATGTTTAAATCAAGCATGGTGCCATTTTGACAGTTTTTGTAATTTATTAATTTAGAATCATTTGTTTCAATTTTATGTCAGTGTTTCATGGAAAATGCGTCTATGCATTGACACATTTTTTTGAAAAAAGAAAAGGGCTCCAGAGTCCTGATAATAATAATTTCAGTGCAACTGTTGCTTCTGTTTACTTCTGTGCAGAAAAAACTTCCTCTCACAACACTTGCGCAGTGTATGGTAGAGGGGGCAGCCGTGCTTGGAGACGAGTCCCTGCTGGGGTGAGAGCATGCATGCACACACACTCTCTCCCACATAACCTTACTGCAGGACACAGTTCTCATGCAGCGGAGGCATCATTGTTGCTTGTCAGAGTCGTAGAAGAAAGCTACCAAAGTGGACACTTGCAGCACAGCTGACGCTCACGACCTCTCAGACTGACATATGTTGCCTCCTTGTCTGTTCGTGCTGTTGCAGGAAGATGCTGAAGCTCTGCGGCGACACGCAGGACAGGCTGGCTCAGGAGCTTATTTTGTTTGAGCTCACCATCGAGAGGGACGTGATGGAGCCGTTGTACGATCTCGCAGAGGTGCGAAAAACGACTGTGTGAAATGCTGTCCCAGGTTTTGTTATATCACATCAGTTTGTTTTGGGGTTTTTTGTTATAATTTCAAAAGAATAAATTAATGCAAACAGACAAATAGATGCCAGGAGATCAATGTACACATCTGCCAAAATTACATGCAACATTTCTTATATTGTGACATCATATTTATGTTTCTCTGTAAAAGCCAACAATAAAATTTAAATAAATTACTGTTTAATATGTCATCAAAAGAACTGTCCTATGCATATTTGTGTGTAGTATTTACTTTTTGTAAACCCATACAAATGCAAACATTAAGAATTGAGACCAGCCTGGACAATAGAATAAAAAGTTAATATATTGCTGTAACACCACCACTTTGTATACGATTACTAATGCAATTCATTCATTTTTACCCATTATTACAACAAAGTTCCTGGCTGCCAACAATGGTGAATCACTGTGGGCCCCTGAGCAAGGCCCTTAACTCCCAACTGCTCCCCGGGAAAACTTGAAAAGCTTGGAGGAAAAAAAGTGCGCTATTTACCGATGTCCCGAAACTGGGATTGTCGTGAATCCACCAGCGGTCCATTACAGTTATACAGTCGGTGTTTTGTCACTCTAATGTGGAGATGAATAAAAACACACGAGGGAAGTACAAAACTGAACTACTTGCTGTTTTTTTACGACATTAAACATGAGACTGGTTCTGTAAATGAAACTCGTCTCCGTGAGACCTGGACCCTGACGCAGTACAGAGTGTCACCACAGGTGCAGAACCTCTGACAATACCAAGCCTGTTTCTAGTCCTCTTTCACACCAGCAAGCGAGATATTGAGAAAAGTCTTTGCTCTTTTATTTTCAGGTGGAAATCCCAAATATCCAGAAACAAAGAAAACATTTAGCAAAACTGGTGTTGGACATGGACTCTGCCCGCACGAGGTGAGCATGTGTGTGTGCATGTGGTTGTATGTTTGTGAGTCAGTTTCTTTGTGTGTCTTTGAGAGAGAGAGACAGAGAGAGACAGAGAGAGACAGAGAGAGAGTGTTGTGATCTGAGAAACCCCATCTGCTGTGAATGTACTCGACCTGAAGCTTCCCACCAAATGTCACTGGGATATGATTGCACAGACTGTGTGTGTGTGTGCATGCACATGTATGTATGTGTGTGTGTGTGTGTGTGTGTGTGTGTGTGTGTGTGTGTGTGTGTGTGTGTGCGTGTGTGTAATTAAAACTCACAGCAGACTGTCTGTGTGTGTGCGTGCATGTGCACGCGTGCATGTATGTGTGTGTGCATGTGTGTGTGTGTGCGTGCATGTGTGTGTGTGTGTGTGTGTGTTTGTAATTAAAAATCGCTGCAGACTGTCTGTGTGTGTGTGTGTGTGTGTGTGTGTGTGTGTGTGTGTGTGTGTGTGTGTTTGTAATTAAAAATCGCTGCAGACTGTCTGTGTGTATGTGTGTGTGTGTGTGTGTGTGTCTGTGTGTGTGTGTGTGTGTGTGTGTGTGTGTGTGTGTGTGTGTGTGTGTGTGTGTGTGTGTGTGTGTGTGTGTGTGTGTGTGTGCTTCAGTGTAAACACTCACTGGAGTTTGTGGTATACTGTGTTGTAGATGCAAGTCAGAAGATTTTAAATAAACATAACAGTATATAGGCGTCATCCACTTCAGATCAGTCCTCCAATGGCTCCAGTCAATGGATAAGATTTACATACATCTCTGATCCCGTTGACAAAAGGCCACAGTGCTCTGAAGGATGATTGTAAAGTCAAACCGCAGTTTTATTCATATATATATATATATATATATATATATATATATATATATATATATATATATATATATATATATATATATCATATTTAAAATCAAGTGCTTCACAAAACAGAGATAAAACTCAGTTAAATGTACATAATAATATTAAATGGTTATTAAATTTAATGTAACACCCTTAAAATTAACCAATAAAATTATAAAGCTAATAAGACCAAATAAAACTAATAAAAATGTAAAATGATAAAACTAATAACACTAAATGAAATTTATGACACTGTCGGGATAAAACATTCAATCTGTGCCAAAAGCCAAGGAGACTACATGCTCTTCAATAAAGATTTAAACGGTGTGAGCAGATCTTCTGTTTAGTGGAAGCCTGTTTGGAAGCCTGTTTGGAAGCCTCCCCTCATTTGGAGTCTTGTTCTGGAAAACACTACAAGCAACTGATCAGATGACCTTAATGCTGCAGGAGCATGAGCATTAGGTATCTCAGTCAAATATGGAGGTGCCAGTCTATTCATAGCTTTAAAAGCCAATAATAACATTTTAAAATTGATCCTAAATTGAACAGAAAGGCAGTAGAAATAACGCAACACTTGTCTAATGTGGGAGTTAGAGTTAGGGAGTGGTGGCCTAGTGGTTACAGTGGTGGCCTAATTTCGGTGTGCATCGTACATACAGCGTGTGCACGATGTCCACACTGACAAGAAAGGGAAGAAAAAAAAAAATGTGGTCCCTGTTTTTCTTGCCGTTTAAAAATTGTCAGCTGCATTTTGCACCAGCTGCAGGCGTTGGATGGAAGTGTGGTCCATACTAACATAGTGAAGGATGGGAAGTTATAATAACATGTATTATCTTCTCCGGGTGTTGAAGAGGGAGCAAGGCCATGACTTTTAAAATTAGTCAAGCATTTAGCCAATAATGTGGCCATGAAATGGTTAGAAAGTCCATAAATGGATCAAATCTGTTCAATTTCTGCACCTTACTGTTGATGCATTTTAACTCCACAACAAGCACAAATGTGACCCGTTAATCCCATTAATTCAGTAAAGAAAGCTTTAATCGTCCAGTTGTCAGCAGTTGTACAAACCGTGATTTGCAAAGCCATATTTTTTGGGTGAAAATGTACCTGATCATAGTTGGTCCTACTATTAGGCAAATACGACCACTTTGACATGCTTATTCCAAAACCTTGAATCTTTTATTTTTCAGTCATTCTGATGTAGATTTATCAGTGCGCTTGAGCTCACTTACCTGTTTCACGGCATGATTTTGTCCAAGTGTAAGCTTTCGGACACACAAGTTCACATTCCTCTACAATAGCCTTGTTATACTGAAGAGTAATTAAGTTCAGAGAGTCCATTTATGACTGCAACACGTCCAGGTTCTGCAGCTACAAAACAACCACAAATCAATTCAACTTCACCTCTGTGCTTGACAGTGGGTGTGAGTTTCTGCTGAAATGTTAAGACTGGTTAATGCAAAGTATAGGGGCGTGTGTGAAGACTAAGAAGTCTTATGGTTTTTTCAGATAGTCTTGAACACCTTAGTCATGCATATATGTGGTTTTTTAGACAGAAGAGGCTTTCTTCTGACAACCTTTCCAAACAAACCATACTTGCTTAAGCTTCTTCTGTGTGTGCTGTTGTAGACCTGAACATTTAGATAGTTAGTGAGGCCTTGTATGACATGTCGTCTTGGAAGTTTTTGTTTGTTTGTTTGTTTTTTGTTATGTGTGCTTCTCTGAGCATTGCATGTTCTGGTCTGGGGTAAATTTGCTGGGATGTCGACTTGTGGGAAGTGTCAGTTGTTTGTAAATGGTTTCATAACCTTTTCCACATTGAGTGCAGCATCATTTGCTTCTCTATGATCATAGTTGATGTCTTTCCCTCTTGGTATTGTGTTAATACGTATGTTCGTATATTATACGTGCTCACTGCTAAAATGTCTGCTTTTATAGAGGTTTTCACACTGGCTATTAATCATTTCATCAAGGGCTGACAATTAGCAGCCCAGCTGCATCTTACACATTTAAATCCTTTGGAATCAATAAGGACTACCTAGAATGGGTAATATGAGGTTTTTGTTTACTTTTTTTTGGCTTTCATTTTTGTTAATAGATATTGGCATAGTGGAAAACAAAGTGACATGGTGTTGTCCTCCTGTTCATCTTAACTTACAACAATTAGATTTTAAACATACTTTTCAAAGAGGAGCACTAACCTTTGTACGTGTCTGTAGTTCTGTAGTTTTTGTTTTTTTTTATTTGCTTTGG
Source organism: Xenentodon cancila (assembly GCA_014839995.1). Taxonomy (NCBI): domain Eukaryota; kingdom Metazoa; phylum Chordata; class Actinopteri; order Beloniformes; family Belonidae; genus Xenentodon; species Xenentodon cancila. The sequence goes on along the minus strand of CM026218.1, from coordinate 5,232,027 downwards.
CTCACCTATTAAATACAGACTGTAAAAAAATTATAAAACATACCCAGATCTTGTTCTTAACAGAAAGTTCAAAAGGTAGTTAAGACTCTTCTAATGCTGGCCGTATGTCCAGTTTCTCATATTTTTCACAAATCAAATGAAAAATACTTGAGGTTCAAGGTAGATAAAGTCAATTCTATAAATATTTCCTATGCTTTTCTATTGTTTCTATACCTCTACAATATGGTAGAAACACAGATGCATGGTGGTGGAGTCCATCAGCAGATAGCGGGGTGTCTGGTCTTCTGCATATATGGTTGTAGCCTCCTAGTAGATCAGATCAGACCCTGAACTTGCATCACTGGTCGATAACATGTAAACAAGATCAGCTGGTCCGATAAGTGGGTGTTTAGGGGAAGAATAGAAAATTGAAGATTAATGAATATGATCAAAGTTTTTTTATGATTTATTATCAATTTTGTAGTTAGTTAGCTCGTTATAATGATTGTTAATGACTGGTAGAAACAGTATTACTGATAGGGAAATTCACAAAGATGTGGACCATTATTTCACAGTCTACTGTTGAGGCTGTTAATGGTGTTCAGTCAGTGTGGCCTTGTCCCATTAGAAACTGTAATTTAGCTGTATATGTGTCTGAATGGTAACATGCAGGATGTTATTTTCCATATTGAGGTCCAGGCTCTTAGTTATTCAGTTTGCTTTTTGGGACCCAAAAATCATATAATTTTTACTATTATCTTTCTGCGTGCTGAGCTCCTGTGGCAGTGTTACATATGATCTAAACTCAGACAGAAATCTAAATGAACGTGAGAGAGAAGAGTCTGACAACCAGAGGTAGACAAAACTGCTGAACACACAAAGGTATTTAGATGAGTGCTGGTATTATGACAGGTTTATCTGTCAGCGCTTTTATCTCCAAGGAAGGAAAACCTGAAACACCTATAGATTTGTTTAGTGTATATTTTCTTTTCACAGGTACTATCAGTCTACCAAGTCATCGGGACTGTCCAGCAATCTGCAGCCAACAGGAGCTAAGGCCGACCATCTTAGGGAAGAGATGGAGGAGGCAGCCAATCGCATGGAGATCTGCAGAGTCAGTGGTGCCTTCACCTCACAGTCAAAGAGTTGTTAAAGTGTGCCTTGTCAAACAAAGACAGCACTGCTCTTAAAGCAATTTTAAAGCTGTCAACAGACATCTACCATTAATTACACCCACAGTTTAGTTAGGTTTATGCTCTGAAACACTTCACCTATGATTGAACATTTTCTTGTTTTTATGTTTCCTCTTCATGTACTTTGCTATTTCAAAATGTTTCTCTTTCCCACCAGGATCAGTTATCAGCAGACATGTACGGTTTCGTGGCCAAAGAAATTGACTATGCAAGCTACTTCCAGACAGTAAGTGCAGAATCTGCAGCTTCTGAAAGCCGTGACATGAGGGAGCACAACAAATGTAGTCCGCTGACCCTCCGGTCTCTTTCTGTCTCTCCGTCCAGCTCATAGAAGTCCAGGCAGAGTACCACAGGAAGTCATTAGAGCTGCTTCAGAGTGTTCTGCCCCAGATAAAAGCTCATCAGGGTGAGCTTGAGTCCAGCATGCTGTCATCTTTTTTGAGATTCTACCTTCCTAACCCCTTGGCTGAGCTCAGCTGCAGGTCATATTACAGGGACATGTACACTTTCATTTGAGTAACAATGTAAGTTGAAAAAGTCAGGGCTGAGAAACTGACCTGAGATGCTGTGCAGGAAATCTTAACTTCTGAGACGCTCTTTGAAATTCTGGATGTCCCTCAATAAAACAAGGAATTAAAATAGGCACAGATTTTTATGCGTGTCTTTCAGCTAATGCATGACATGAGCTATAAGAAATGTTTATTTACAGAATTCACCAAGATAAAAAAAGGAAAAGCTGCTGCTCTCAACTTTGGATTGCAGCGCTGCAACAATATAAATACAATATAGTCTCTTGTAAACCTCCATTATAAAAAAAATTGTTATCGAGATGCAATTATAATAATTGCTTTTTTTTAAATGTTTCTTTTAACTCTTCTCATTTGTTAAATTTCCCAGAACTAATTTAAATGGGACTGTAATATCAATGTTAGTATTGCATTTCCTGGATGTTCATGTCAATTCTGTGTGTTGTAGGATTCAACAGCAACTGTCTTTTTTGAGAAGAGAGTTTTTGCGGTGGAAAAGAGGTTTTTTTTATCATTCTGCGATAGAGAACATAATAAGATATGGAATTGAAACTTTGTTTGGGAATCTATTAATGAAATTGTTATCAGAACAAATCAGACTGGTCCGTACAGCACTAAAAGTGTGTCTGTTGGGGTGGAGGTGGGGGTGGGGGCTGCTGGTTGAGGACACAGTAGTCGGACAGGCTAAAAACATCACTGCTGAACCCTCACATCCACTCTCAGTATGAGCTGCTCTCATCTGGAAGGTGTTACAGGGGTTCAATCAAAAACAAGGGGAGACACCTCAATAAATATAAGAACTCATTCATCCCATATCAGTGGCGCTCCAGGCCACGGTGTGGGGGTTTGTCCATGTAATTACTGTCTAATATGTTTATTTGTGTGGCTGCCTTTTTGTCCATGACAAATTTCCCTTGGAACAAATTAATTATTCTTGAATCTGTTACACAATCTGCCATATGAGAGACATACCTGGATTGTTTGTTGTTTGTCATTTTTATTTCATAACTGACAAGACAACCTCGCACAGTATATCACTTACAGACACTTGTCCGACATAATACTATCTAACAACTGCCGGACCAGTATACAGTATACAGTAATACAAATAGTTTTACCAGACCCTATTTAGGGAGAGTCATTTAACGCTTAGGTTTACATAGATGAAATAGTTCAAACTGATTGGTAGTCAATGGCTTTTCTATTGTTTAGCAAATAGGTTGGGAAACAAAATCAAATTTGGTGGGGAAAGAATTGGCAAAAGAGAAAGAAGACACGTTAGAGAGAGGAAAATTTTAATTCTGCTGCTGAGTGCATGATCTAATTTACACTGAGATGAAATCTGAGCCTTCATAAAATGTGACCACCTCTGTTTCTCATTTATGTAAACAACCAAGTCGAAATACTTCCTAATAATCTTCAACTTTTAACAACCAATGACTGGCTATAGTCTGAGCTAATTAAAAAGATGGTGAGACATGTTTTTAGAGGTTAATCCTAGTATATGTGCTTTCAAAATGACTCATCAAGTTTGACTGAAAGGTCCCTGCACTCAAAAGACATCTGAAGACCCAGCAGGAATATGATATAACATCTAAACCTTTATCAGGGCTTTGGCACCAAATCTATGCTGCTCCAACACAAATAACCACTTATGTCAGTAGCCGGGACACGATCAAAGATGCCAACCAGAGCAATGAACATCTTCACACTGACATTTCAAAAGTAATAACAAAACAAAACAAAACATTGTTTGGTTATCTAATTAAAAAAAACTTGGACGTGAAGTCGAAGCAGCAGTGAAAGCCAAGAGCTCAGTATTGTTGTTTCTTGCTGTTACAAGTTTAATATCATGACAAATTTCACTGGCTCCACAGGAAATTGTTTTTTGATTTTGTTTCTGTTTCAGTAACTGTTTGGAACCTGACAGTAAATTTTTCACATGCTGATTAACAGTAGCTGGAGGACAGACGCAGGACCATAAAATAAGAGCTTCTTTTTTACTCTACGAATGTGAGAATATAACACTTTGTGTGTGTGTGTGTGTGTGTGTGTCTGTGTGTGTGTGTGTGTGTGTGTGTGTGTGTGTGTGTGTGTGTGTGTGTGTGTGTGCATGTGTATGTGTACGTGTGTGTGTGTGCGCGTGCGTGCGTGTGTGTGCGTGCGTGCATGTGTGTGTGTGTATGTGTGTGTGCTTGCATGTGTGCGTGCGTGCGTGCGTGCGTGCGTGCGTGTGTGTGTGTGTGTGTCTGTGTGTGTGTGTGTGCATCTCACAGAGACATGGGTGGAGAAACCGTGCTATGGGAAACCATTAGATGAGCACTTAGCACTCAGCGGGAGGGACATCGCCTTTCCCATTGAAGCCTGCGTCACCATGCTGCTGGAGTGTGGCATGCAGGAAGAGGTACACACACCTTTAGCTTTTATAGAATAAACAAACACGGGATCACATTTAGAGACAAATGAACTGTTGCAGAACATGAAGACAGTTTTACTTCATAAAATGAAATTGAGTGAGATGGAACAAAGATTTCACGACTGCATAATTAATGCTCGATGGTTAAAAAATAAAATGAAAAAATACCTAATTTACGATTTGTGGGGGAAGTTGCTTTGTGCAGCTTTGCACTAACATTTTTGCTCCTTGGTAAGATTTTCAAATCCATAACCCCTCCACTGCTTGTTTTGTGTCCCAGGGTTTGTTCCGGATCGCTCCATCGGCCTCCAAGCTAAAGAAGCTGAAGGCATCCCTGGACTGTGGAGTTTTAGACGTGCAGGAGTATTCTGCAGACCCACACGCCATCGCAGGTGAGCTATAGCAACACACACACAAAAAAAAACTTGGATGTCCTCCTTCCCAAAGGTATCTTGGTTCCGCCTTATCTGTTGCCATGACAACTGGTAGCCACTGAAACTTCCTTCACAGGGCTGGTTTTTATGAGTAAGAGTCTTGTATGTTTCCTGTGCTCTTCCTGCCTCCCACCTTCACTGTCACTTGAATTGAAGTGAACGTCATTATTAAGCTGCCTACTTCAAAGAGATGTCATATATTTTCAAATCCCAATTACTGTCTGTTTTTGTTCCTTATTTAGTGTTTAGCTCCTGTCATAATTTTCTTTCAGTTTTCTGATAAAGGTATATTTGAAAGCCATTAGAGTCACATTTAAATTTGGTTATTATTTATTCTGCTTCTCTGTCAACTCTAAGATACAACATGCAACCAAACCAAACTGTTTGTTCTCGCTGCACTGCTGCTGCACCACTAGTAAAATAAAAAATATCTGGGTATAACTCCAAATATAACTGCGATTCATGTCAGACAGATCCTTCATCTTCTCCAGAAGGCAAGCTCTGCTTTTTTTTTGCCTTGTTTTTCTTTTTGCTGCTGTCACTGACTTACTTTCAAATCTGAACCATGATGGACTACAAAGAAAAAAAAAGCTTTCAGGCTTTTACACTGCTCTTATTGATCTTTGTTGATATGACGGTGTTTTCTGCAGCTGGCAGCTGCACAGCACAGCTGTCAGATGAAAACCATAAGTATCAAGAATAACACAAGCTAGGAGAAATATTTTTAACTTTAAATCAATAATTTATTGTCTCACAGCTTGTTTTATTTAATTATTTTTGCCAGTACAGAGTCAGAGTCAGTGCTCAGCAAAGACATAAAGCATTCAGTGTTACCCCTAAAATCATGTTTAAAATGTACGTTTATAGATAAAGGTATTTGATTATTGCATTGTTTTTCTCTTTAATTGCAAGATCTTAAAGAAAAACATTGGCAAGCTTCGGCACTGAAAGATTTAGTCAAATTTTGCAGATCAGGATAATTTCTGCGTGCTACTGTTTAACTGTAGATACCTTGTATATAAATGTTTTATTTATATTCTTTAAACCAACATGTTGTATTGCTCCTGCTTCAGCTGCAGTACACACATGTATTTATCTTCAACAGGTCGGTCTTAAACGGCACATATTTCTCCAGTGTGGAAAGTCATGGTGAGGTGTAAACTGTCTGTTTATCGTTTTATACAGAACAGTCATATCTGAGAAAATAGCAAGCAGCCGTTGAGTTTCATACTGTCCCGTTCCTGACCTGCATTACAGGCGTCTGACGTTCTCCATCAAACCACATCAACAGAGATACAGTCACGCGTAAAAGTTTAAATCATGTGGCTTTGTGTGCGTTTGTGTAAAAGCATAACACCAATCATCTGATTGTTGTGAACAGATCTTAGTATTAGGTAAATACAACCCCAGCAGAATAACAACACTTTATTTTATTTCTTTACTATGCCATTATCAACAATACGAAGTAGTACTAAGTAAGTAAGTAAGTAAGTAAGTAAGTAAGTAAGTAAGTAAGTAAGTAAGTAAGCAAGTAAGTAACTAAGTAACTAAGTAAGTAACCCATTACTGCTTGACAGGATTTAAGATTTAAGCTGTGGAGACCTCTGTAAAAGCATTTCACACAGGGGACATTTAGAAGAAGAAGAGTGTGCCTCCATGACAAAAGCTTTAGGTCATTACTTCTAAAGACCAGTCTACAAGCTTTTAATTCATGGGGATACTTAGTATTGCCCACATGCTGTTTTTTCTTTTTTTTTGCTTCATTTCTGTTGGATAAATATTGAAATTATTTTTAAAAAGTTTTATGTTAATGTTAATATAAAATTGTGTTTTCCTAATACTAACAAGCCACTACAATCAGATCAATATTGTTACATTTACACCAAACAATATAAGATTTAAGTGGATATGAACTTTTGACTTTTGACAAATACAACACTAAATTGCGTATAAAATAAGTAGTTAAAGTTAATCTGTTCAAAAAAAAATTACCTTTTGTACATGTTGAAGATTATATTAATCCAAAGTTAGTAAAAATGTAGAATTTGTTTTATTTGGTTTAATTTTTTTGTTTAGCTGAGGCCAAATGCAGTTGACAGTCAGAAAAAATTCACTTTGTCAAATAAAATAAAAAACCTCCTTGTTATGTACAAAAGGTAATTTTTTTTAACTGTTCATAGAAGTGGAAACGCAGGGTCGAGTAATCAGCTGTATAAAAGTGAAATTAAACAGAGCTCAGCTGCACATAGCGAATCAAGCATGTAGTGACGGAGACATTCCCTCATGGGTGGTGCATTACTCTCCAGTGATCCCATTTTAAACTGGGTTTGCTCAACCATCAAATGTCATTTGTGTCCCATTTGGAAGTTGTGGAGGTCAGAAGAGGTGGAGGCATGTGCAGATAATACAGACTAGAGGAGCAAAAATGCTCTGAGCATAAAACTCTGCACAACCAACCTGAATTCAGACACGGACGAGCAGGCATGTAGATGCTCCCCGTGAGGGACACCCCGCTGTTTGTCATCCATCCTACACATCCCTCTGGGAAACTACTGCAGCATACCAAAGAGAAGAAGAAGGCAAGTCAGTGAGAAACCAGTCAGCTGTGACCTTCCTTGTCAACACTGGCAAACTCAGAAATGATGGAGGCTGCAACAGTCACTACAAAATATCGCAGTGTCATGTTTGTTTAGTGTGATTTGAATATTGCTACGTCCAATTCATGTTACTTCGGTTATGCTTTTTTTTCTTACAATTTACAGACAGACACCTGTTAGATTTGGGGAAACCTGATGTTACCAGTTGATACTATAAGTTTAGCATGTAAGCGCAAGATCTGTACAGACAGTTTCAGATGGTTTCAGACAGTTTCAGACAGTTTCAGACAGTTTCAGACCGTTTCAGACAGTTTGTTCCAAATCACCTTACTTTACCCATTTTTTGGCATTGTAAACAACACCATCTTTAGTTCAGTCTCATATGTTTGTCTTCTATTTTTTCATCTTCGTGTGTGTGCATGCGCACGCGTGCGTGCGTGCGTGCAACAAAGAGAAAGAAAATCTCATCCAGTGAATTCTATGCACTTTGGCCTGTGACAATCAAAACTGAATCTTTGTAGACATGAGGACTGACAGTTATCGTGTAATGATTATTTAACCTCTTTGGAGAATGTAAGTTCACTTGTCAAATTCTAAGTCTAATTCAGGCGTAGGTGTATTAATATTTTTTAAAGATACTAGGCAACACCAAAGTCAAGAGAGGTATCCACTAAAGGGGAAAACTCTTCTTAATCAAATGTCTACTTTGATTGGATAACATGTTTATGTTGGACAGATCTGTTTGCGAGATTTGAACCCAGTTTTGATGTCTTGCAGGTGGTTTGCATAAGCATTAACCACGCTTCTTTGCTTTTTGCAGAATCTGTGGGATCCATGCAAGTTCAAATGATTTGTCGTGTATGGTGGACAGTGGCTGTCAGAAGCGAAATTGTTGCTTCTGTAGTGTGGCCTGGGTGGGAAAAAATAGATGCATAATACTGCAACGGCTGCCTGACCATATGACACAAATCTCTGTGGCCTAAAGAGGAATTTTAGCTGATCCAAAAGATTTTCCTTTCTTTTTTCTTTTTGATTAGACTTCTAGCACCGTGTCCAATGAGGGCATGATGAAGAATTAGATAAGATGAAGCTTTAACAAAGAACTGTGCAGAGAGACACCTGCTCTAAACATTACAAAATACAAACTTGTTTTACTTGTACAAATATACAAACATCACCTGCTGGTCTTTTATGACACAAGCACATGCGGATCTCTGCAGCATCACATGCACACAATTGAATGCATGCATACATGTACTTACCGCAGCTGCACTTCACTCTCTTCAGGCGCTTTGAAGTCATACCTGCGTGAGCTCCCGGAGCCATTGATGACCTTTGAGCTCTACAATGACTGGATCCAAGCCTCCAAGTGTGTAACCTTACACAATAACACTGTTGTCACAAAACATAAGCTATTTATTCCCCTTCTACCGTTTTCTTCCCGAAACATATCCTTTCTATTAACATGCAGCATTCAAGATCAAGAGAAGAGACTGCAGGCTCTGCTCGGTGCATGTGAGAAACTACCCCCAACCAACAACAGCAACTTTAAGTGAGTCACCCTTCTCATGTTTGACAACAATGGATTCACATCTTTGTTGAACAAGAGCTGAAAGTTGGAACTATGTTGGAGTTAATGTTCCAATCCCTGGTCATCATCATGTGACTTTTTTTTCTTCTCACATCTTGACTCATTCTAAATCCAGGTAAAACTTTTTTTTTTTGGATGTTCTCAATAAAACAAAACTAGAGATGGAACTCTGACACTTTATAAATTATATCTCCAACTGGTCTAGTGGCCTCTATCTTTACCACTCAAATGCAAGAACTTTTTTCCAGGAACTTCCAGGGCCTTTGGAGGGTCCTTCCCACATCCCTGCAAATTTCTGACTCAACTTTTTATGCCCACATTTGTAAAATTATTTTTAACCTTGAAGGAATTACAGTCAACGGGGATGGGGCCAAGGGGGAGAGGAAGGATGGGAAAGAATGGACAAAAACAGCATGCTGGTGCGCTTGTAAGCATCACTATAGAATCACAGAAATAAGAAGTATTTCTAGACAATCCACAGAAGAGCAGCAGAACTGTTAGACCTGTCAAGATGATTGCTGCTGGTGGGGGCGGGCTGCCCAGGCTGATGTCCATGCAAATGCACAATGCCACAGAAAACCGCATCTAAAAAACTACAAATAACAGCTGTAGTCATTATAGTTGCTTCACGGAAGAAATTCAATTCTATTCATCCATCATCTATACCCGCTGACTCCTTCTCAGGTTCACAGGGGTTTGTCTGAGCCTATCCCGACTCATTCCTCCAATGCAGGGCCACATTTAAAGAGAGACAAACAAGCACGCTCACATTCAGACCTACGGGCAAGCTGGAATGAGCATTTAACCATGTACGCATGTTTTTGGAGTGAACGGCGAGAACATACAAACTCCACACAGAAAGACCCACTGGGCCACGAATCGAACCAGGAACCTTCTTGCTGCTAACCACTAAGCCACTGTGCTGCCTCAATTCAATTCAATTCAATTCAATTCAGTTCATTTCATTTCATTTCATTTCATTTCATTTCATTTCAATTCAATTCAATTCAATTCAATTCAATTTTATTTATATAGCGTCTATTACAACACAAGTTGTTTCTAGGTGTCTTCCAGAGATGGAGAACATGACTCACGAGTAATTGTTACATAAAAAACGGCAGGTAAAAACTCCCCTAGTGGGAGATAAACCTCCCCTTTTAAGAGGGAAGAAACCTGGATCAGGACCTGGTTCATAAGGGGGGACCCTACTGCTGAAGACCAGCCGGGTAGAGCAGGAAAAAGGGAGATCAGAAAGAGAGAATGAAGAACAGAGAGAGAAGAGACAGACACATCGTCACAGATACAAACGACAAGATACATTAGTATAATTATCCGTCAGCAGCAGAACTAAGACTTCCTAAGTACATATGACATGGTTAGTTGGTGACTACAGAGACGAGGACTGCAGGTCAGGATGTCAGCAGGTATCCAACAGACATCCATACAGACAGGTGGAGGTAACCACTGGGATGGTCAGAGGTGGGACTGCAGGTCAGGATGCAGCTACTGAGGTTCTGGTCTGCAAACGTACAGAAGATAAAAGGAGGAGACAGACCAGCACAACAAACTACAAGAACAATGGAGCACAATTATACTTATGAGTTAGTTATTGATAAGAAGTAAGTTAGCTATTCAGAGAATTACTTAGACATCCAGCCAATAACACATTACAGTAATCTAGTCTAGAAGATACAAACACTTTGATTCATTTTTCAGCATCACTCTGGGAGAGGATGCTCCTAATCTTTGTGATATTACGGAGGTTGAAAAACACGGTTTTGCAAACCTGATTAATATGCTGTTTAAATGACAAATCCTGATCAAAATAACACCAAGGTTTCGCACAGTTTTACTGGAGGCCATCGCAAGACCAACTAATCCCTTCCTAAGGTGTTTGGGACCACAAACAACAACCTCTGTTTTATCAGAATTTAGTAACAAAAATTGAGTGAACATCCAGTCCTTGATGTCCTTAAGTTCCAGATGGAATACTTCCCAAAGGCTGCATTCATAGTGTCTGAAGTTTGATTTTAACCTGAATGTAGCTGCTGGTGTTGTTAAAATGGGCCATGTATGAATCTGCATCACTCAAGAACAGTTTCACCTAATTATCCTTACCGACTTAAATTTGGATTAAAGCAGCTCTGATGCCTCTGCTATTACAACTTACAAAACGTCTCACCTTTCCCTTTTTTAGAAATTCACCTGTTGGGTGTTTTGTGTGTCGTGTTGCTGCAAACAATCAGTTAATGTATATTTTACCAGTCACTTTTGCGAAATTTAATATCACTTCAATAATGTGGAGACCACAATGCTCATGTCATGTAAGCCATAATATTTGTATGCCAATTTATTTGTTAGGTGAAAAATAAAAAACTCAGCCTTGTAAATGAAAATACTTTTGAGTAATTTGCAGCTTTGACTTACGGATTTTTATCTTGAATTAACAGGTATTTGATCAAATTCCTCTCCAAACTGACTGAATACCAGGATGTGAACAAGATGACGCCTGGAAACATCGCCATTGTCCTTGGACCCAACCTGCTGTGGACTCACAACGAAGGGTGAGGCAGCAGACACAGACCTTGAAATCCCAGAGGAAAGTCTCTGAGTATTTCAGGCAACACTTTGCCTCAAAACGTTTTACATATTCACTGATGTACTCATGGAGCACTTTCTACTCATATCCTAAAATTAGGAATTTAGATCATAAAATTAATTTTAAAATGATGAGATGTAATACATGTATGTATTCAGGTAATTGGGAGACTGAAAGTACCTTATTCAGAAGATTTTACCAGAGAGACTGCATGTCTTTGCCTTTACTGTATGTGTGGATGGTTTTATCATGTAGCTCCTTCTGCTCAGGTTTGAAATACTTTTTTAATGCATACATTTAATGTCTGAAGCAGGCAGACAGCAAGGGCAGACTGCAGACATTCTCTCATTTCAGCTTAGTTTCTTTTTGCGCACTCAAGGCTCCAGCACATCTCCAGAAAACAGTTCTTATAAAACAGTATATTTATCACAATGATGACTCAGCAGACTGAAAGGCTGAAGGACACCTTTATATCTCTGTGTAAATCTTAAACTCTGCAGAACTCTATAACTTTTAATTAGGGTTTTAGTAGCCCACATAGCCAAAGCGATTTAAATTTTCTCAGTTTAATGCTTCAGTGATACCATGAAAATGTGTTAATCACCTTCTGAGTGTAATAAAATATAATACAGATGGCTACTTTTGTTCTACACTACATTCCACCATAAAAAGCCTTTGTTTCCTCTTTTTTCCCACTGCAGCAATATTACTGAGATGATGACCACGGTTTCCTTGCAGATCGTCGGCATAATTGAGCCGATCATCCAGCATGCCGACTGGTTCTTCCCAGGAGGTGGGGAGTGAAAAACAGACAATAGGGAGCATTTTTTTATTCAAGTCTGAATCTAGAAATGACAAGCAACAAGTGAAGAGGACAAACTGTGTCTGTCATCGTTTCCTTTCATCTTCCATAGAAATCGAGTTCAATGTCACAGGCAACTACGGCAGCCCCGTCCACACCAACCACAATGCCAACTACAGCTCGATGCCCTCTCCAGACATGGATCAGATCGATCGCAAGCAGAATGACCAAAGCCGACGGCCACTGAGTGTCGCCACGGACAACATGATGCTGGAATTCTATAAGAAGGATGGGTATGACTCCTTCCTCTACTCAGATTGTATTTTAACACTTTAAGGCAGCCGTTTGGGTTGTTATAACCAGTGAGAACAGTGTTTCAATGGACCCCGCTTACGACAAATGGATCTCAGAGTCAAATCAAGACTTAAATAAACACCTTATAAAGACTTTAATAAGCCTAACATAAATTTGCTGCATAAATTGGTCAGATATTTAGAGAAATTCAAACAACAGATTCATCTGGCAGCAAGGATCTCAGGAGCATTGGAAAATCAGGGAAGATAAGGATCTCACAATGAACTAGGGAAGGAGACCTGGTTCTGATTTGTATTAAATATTCTGTAAATGTACGTAGAGACCCCTAAGGTTGTTCCCAGCATCTCCTAAAGCAACTATCCCAGCATGGAGTACACAGCTTCCAGTTTTCTAACTACCACTGGCACCACTGTTACCTTCACCTTAAACAACCTTTCTATTTCTTTTTTAAACCCTCTACAATTTACCAGCATCTTTTGTTCCTTCTTCTTGATGTTGCTGTTGCTCGGGAGTGCTGCATCTACCAATACTGCTTTCCTATGGAGTTTGTGTCCAGTTTGTGTCCACTGGAATAGCCATCACCAGTTTATTGGGCTCGATCTGGACCTCCCACAGGACCATTGACCATCTTCTATCTTGAATATGGGACTTCTAACCCATACTCAGCAGTATATGCCTTACCTGCCCACAATTATGTGCTGGATTGTCCCCGTGGCATCTTTGCACAGTGTCCAGCTGGGTTCTTGTCTGGTGTGAAAGACCCTGGCCGCTATTGCACTTGCACTCCAGACCTGTGGTTGTGCTGTTATGATTAATGCCTTGGTGCTGTCCTTCAGATGAGCCTTGTCTTGCTACTGGTAGGACATGTCGGTGTAAGCCACTTCTTTAGTCCACCAATAATTCAATTCAATTCAATTCAATTTTATTTATATAGCATCTATTACAACACAAGTTGTCTCTAGGCGCTTTCCAGAGACCCAGAACATGACCCCCGAGCAATTATTACATAAACAGTGGCAGGTAAAAACTCCCCTAGTGGAAGAAAAACCTTAAGCCAAACAGTGGCAAGGAAAAACTCCCCTTTAAGAGGGAAGAAACCTTGAGCAGGACCTGGCTCATGAGGGGGGACCCTCCTGCCGAAGGCCAGCCGGGTAGTAATAATGCATACTGTGCAGTGGCTTCACTTTGCTTGATTGTTCCTTCTCCATCTTTTTGCAGGTTTTAGCCAGTTTCCACGAATTTGGGAAGCACAAACAAGTTCATGCCCTGAAAACCAACCTGTTGTCTAGTTTTCTCAGTGGGCATACTCCGCTGGCAGATCCTAATCAACAAATATGTCACTTGACCTCAGATGATTTAAACAGAGGTCTTTGCTTAAGCATCAGCCCTTGTGTTTAGCCTTCCTTTGTGAGGACCATCCTCGTGTAAAGACCAGTGAGGCTACCTATGCAAGACCACTGTGCAAGGCCACAACAAGGCAGACTGTCCTTTTTGCCACAACACTTTTTGCACATATGTGCTACGACCGCATTCTAGTTATCTTCCGTGTGTACAGAAAGTATTATGTCTACAGGTGCAGAAATCCTTGTAACCTCCTAAACACTCCCCTGCTTGCCTCCTTCTCTGCTGGGTTGTGGAACTGCCAATCAGCAATAAAAAAAGCTGACTTCATTACAGGCTGCACTAAAACCTGTTTGTTGATCTGCTGACACTCACTGGACTTTAACCAGAAATCGCTGCTTCCCCAGCTGCACTCTCCATTAATCACATGTTCTCAAAGACCTCTGTGTGGGTAATAGTATGGAAGAATATACGTGGAATAATATGGAATAATTTATATATAAAAGAACATATGGAAGAAATTGTGTAGTGAAATAACGTTTTCTTTCATTATAAAACACACAGACTCTAAGCAGCCTGTATGGCAAAAAGAGAAAAATGTTATGGTGTTTGATAGTAAGCAGATGTGTTAACCAAGGACAAAAGGTTCGGTTCAGAATAAGAATAACAACTAAACGTCTCAAGAAATGTTAAGCCAAAAGAAGAGGAGGCGTGTGAGTTCTTCAACACAACAATGAAAGGAAGAGCATACAAAAAGATAACAACGGTGTCACAAGTTGGCACTCGGGGATTCTGTTTATGGCTGTTAGTATTCTGTTAGTCGTGGCTGAGGTACACTGGAGCAAGCAGGTTCTGTGGATAGTAGACATGAGTTAACAGGGCAAGAGCTCACTGTTACTTCTGTATTTTGTGTTTCTGTATAAATTCTTCCCAAAGCTGTGGTAAGACTTGACACCTCTTTTCCCTTCCACATCTCTTCCACACAATAGCCCAGCAATCCACAAGGCTGGCAAAACTATTGGCCTGAACTACCGCTTACCACATTTCACATTTTCTTCACTGGAGCCACTACGGCTCTCTGCTCCACACTGAGCTCTTGCCCAGTTAACTCATGTCTACTCTCCACAAAACCTGCTTGCTCCAGTGTACCTCAGCCATGAGGTGCACTGGAGGTTCTCAGATCTGCTGAGAAAAAAATGTCATAACTCAGTTATCAGACTTTCCTATCTACCTTTACAGCTGACATAAAAGCTGCTAAAATTGCTTTTTATAACAACAAATGTAGCAGAAATTTGGACACATGGAAACTATTTTCCACCTTCAAATCACTATTTACCCTTCCACACCACTCACTTGGATCTCAGTTAACATTTTGACCTTTTTCTCACTAAGACTGTGGCAGCTCCCTGACCTGCTCAGAGACAAGCATCTATCCTCGCGTATCCTCCTCTTATCCAGGAGGCTTAGGCCCCATCCACACGAAGACAAGCTCAGGACTTAATGCAAAAGTATTTTATAAAACTAATCATCTACACAAGGCCAGAGTTTTGGGGGGGTCCTGCCTCACACATGTCACATTGTCTCTGTTCACAGTTTCTGCGCAGCTGTTCTTGCTTGTTTCTGTCATAGAATGACAGCACCACTAACAGGCCTGGCATGTATTTTACAACATCTTCAGGCGTATTTAAAACATTCATGTGGATGCACACATTAACCAACCCTTCTCCATCATTACGAAGAACGTTTTTTAAATTATAAGCCTTCCATCTTCATGTGGATATAGCCTTCAAGACAGCAAACAGTCCTCTCGATCCTCAGTTTTTATCCTACTGGACCATTGAGCTTCTTTTCACACAACTAACCACAATATCCTGCTATCTGCACTCTGAAAAATTGACATTTTGGGAAAAGCATACTGGTGGTTTCAATCTTATTTCACAAAGAACTCCTTTGACAAAAGCAAACATCCATACTTCGTTGCCTTTCCACAGGAGTGCCACAAGGCTTGGTGTCAGGCCCTTTTCTCTTTGCTCCACTCACCTCATCCTTGGGTCCAGTTATCACCTCGCATACATATGGCTAGATTGTTGTTACGCACTTATATTTATATATAAAATCTATATATGAAAGGTTTCTCTGGGTACTTCAGCTTCCTCCCACAGCCCAAAAACTTGCATTCTAGGTTAATTGATGATTCTAAATTGTAAAGTAGAAGAACAGAACAGAAAATGCATAAAATAAAGATAGACAGGGAGCTGACATTTAGTCTGTGAAATAGACAATCTTGCAATCCTCAAACTGAGGGGGGAGACTTAGAGGAAAACCAGCCGGTCACTTTCTTTTCTTTAACTTTCGTTCATACACCCTTGGTCTTATCAGGACCTATGGGGAGGCTGAGCGTGCAGCCCAGGGACCACAAGTAGCCAAGCAAATTAAACCTGGACTGAGTGGGTTGGATCAATAGAGCTCAGCTTTCAACTCATCTCAACCAGAGAGAGGCTTAAAGGAGAGGTGAAATGAAGCTGGCACATTCAGCTGCCTTTGAACAATTGTGATGAGACAATCTTTGTGTTCTATGTGAAAAATATTTTAGATTTAGACCCATACGTGATCATTTTCTACAAAATACACCTGTGGCAGTTTTACAATGAGATCAGTTTGTAATGCAGGAAAGAAAATGTTGTCATTGTGTTGTCCAGTTGAGCCTTACCACACAATGAAAAGAGGTTTTGGTTCCACCAGGAACGTATTTTGATAACAAAATATTGCTCATTTACTATTTTCGTGGAGAAGGTGAAAACCTAAGGACCAGCTCCACTTTCAAACATGAAAGGCTTGCTCTGCTTTGATTTTTACATGAATGATATTAGCATAAAAGGGGCACATTATGAAAAAGAAGATTTGTGCTTGAGATCATATATTTATGCCTATTAACTCCAACCCTGTCACTTTGCTTAGTACTGCCGAAGTCATTACGTCAATATGTTGTTCACTGAGTGGATCAGATTTGCAAGGCACTGCAACATCAGATATCTAACTATGAGCAGAGACATCACGCTTCCCCATCTTTATCTCCACCACACTCCCGATCATGCTGCATTTGCTCTCCTGCTGAAGTGAGTGCCTTAAATCACTCTGGAGGAGTGGGATGGAGTGGAGTCCCGAGGCTGACTCCACCACCTAAAACCAGCTGCCATGAACAGCGCTACAAGCACACGCTGCAAAAACTAATTTCTAAGTAAGAAAAGAAACTATTTTAGGATCGTTGACTAGATTTATGCACTATTATGCTTATTTATAGAAGGGCTGTTTTTGCAGAGCAGTTGAAAAGGGGGATTTTCTTCTGTATTCATTGTGGTATTTTGCTGCAGGGATTTCAAAAATATATCAGGAAATTGTGTTTTTGGCACAGTTTTATATGAGTCAAATAATAAAACTCACAGCTTCGGTGAAAGTAATAATGCTGAACAGTTTTAAGAAAATACCTGTAGTCACTGAATTATTTAACTCAATAGTAACAACAATAACGATACACAAGGATTTTATAATATTTTATAATTGAATTATATTTGTCTAACTGCGTCTATCTAAATGTTACACTGATTGTAACCGTACTCTCAGCCTACCGTGTGCCTTCAATCCACCACCACAGTCTCAATGAGATCCACCACTAGTCCTCTGTGTTTTGTTTAGTTTTTCAGAAGCGATTGTAAAGGACAGTTTTTTTTCTTTATAGCCATCTTTCACAAGTATTTGATTTGAAGTGGTGGACTCCAACGTTCAACCAATCCCCATGCAGTTACGCTGACATACAAGACAGTTACACAGTCTTTACCATGACTCACAGCTATTTCACAGACGGCTTTTCTCATCCAAGGAAAGCTCCTGCCCCTACTAAAGCTAAAAAAATAAAAGACCCCATGAAAGCAGTTTGATGGCCTATTTATAATGCAGCCCATTATGTAGTAATATAATGAGCCTCAGCTCCTCGGCTGTGATTACAAAAAGAAGAGGAACTGCCTCCAGTAGCTTTAAAAGCAACTAAAAGGTTTCTGCTGACCAAAAGCGTCTCTGATGTGGAGTGAGCTTTGTACGTTCGTTATTCTAGGTGACATTTAACTACTGTGGCTACCTGGAGCGACTGGGACCAAAAATAACCATTGTAGAGGGACGTGAACTGCATAAAGCTTAATTAACCTACTCTGAAGAATCTAAAACATATACGTTCACTAACAGAACCAAACATACTCAAGACTTCGGTTCTGCCCAAACATTTAGAAAGAAGAACAACTAAAAAGAACCCTTTGAATAAGCAGGTGTATTTTAAGTGTTACTTTATTTATAGAGATTTGAAACATTAGTATGGATGTAACATAAATACAAATAAACTCTTACTACAGTGTGCTTAAATTAAATCCAGCAGCATGTTGCCTCAGCTGAGAAACAACAGCTAGAAGGGAGTTATTAGAGCTGCAGGAAACTCCTTTTTTTTTTTCTTTTGTGGGGGATTATGTTGTACCCATTAGGGAGACATGGACCTAATTAGAGCTAAATAGAACAGTCATTTTCTCTCTGGGTTTGATGTCATTGAAACACTTCAGGGAGAGCACATTTCACCCCCTCATTACTTTCAGTGTGACTGTCACTCCTTCTTGCTGCAGCCCCATGTTAAACCTGTCTCCCTAATCTCCCCTGCTGGTCCTCCAACTGGGCTCTTAAAAGTTTATTTTACTAAAGTTCTTTGGCTGCTTTGAAAAGGACGTGGTTAACAAGCCACAAGAAGATGGTCTTTCATTATATTTGCTCTTGTCCTCAACTGTGCTTCTCTCTGATTTGATAATGCAGCATTAGGAAAATACAAAGGTACAGTATTGTTTCTTTTCCTCCGCTTATCACCTCATCAGTCTGTCTGTCCTCTGTTCTGTGTGTTTATTGTTCCAGTCACTTTTATTTTAATGTATTGCTCAAGTCTGTGTTTGAAGTGACATGTTTGGACTCCAATAGTTCAATGTCTCAACAGAGTGGGAAGGAAAATAAGAGCATGAACAAAAGCAGGCCTTTTACTCAGTGTTCGCCTTTGTAATTTCTTAAATTAGACGTGTCAGTGAAACATCACGTTACTTACACTAAGTTTACGTTATAGAGAGGCTAGATGCTGTTTTCTTGTCATAATAAACAGCGTTTAGTGAAAGTAAGCTGGCCAAACCAACTTACTCTTCTTCGGCTTCATTTGGCTTTGACATGACAGGTGGCATCTACCTCTAATGTGTAAGATGGTTATTAAACCTTTTTCATAGTGTAAATCTTTCCTTCTCACACAAATCTAATTAATAACTTTGGCAGTGGCTGAGTTATTTATTAACTTCGTCAGACTGGTTAATCTAAAGAAATGAAGCCATGGTTGATCCTGATTTGATCTGATAATATCGCTGTGTCCCAGTTCAGCGGCTGATTCCACTGCAGCAGGATAAAGTATGCCATCCCATTTTCAATGCTCCTCTGAATATGGTCTACAAATACAGCCATTCCTATCTCTGTCTCTATCTGTGGTCCTTTTTCAGAGATAAATCAAACACCAGAGAAAAATGTCTCAAACTGCCTTTATCGACTTTTCTAGATGACGGGACCAGCACTGGTGCTATAAACAGATAAACAGAAAAATAGTTGAAATCAATGCTTTATTTTGTCCAGAGTGCTTTTGTTCTGTTGTTACAGTATATTCTCTTTTACCATATTCATATATTTTTATAATGCACGTTATAGAATAATGTAATAGATAATAAGATGATTAAATCTATGTACAACCCAGTCTATTTGCTGTATTTGCACTTTGGCCTGTGAACATACAAGCCTGTGAGAAGGAACAACCTGCTTGTTGATCTGGGGACATCAACTTCCAATCATGAGTCAAGAGGAGAGCTGATCTTTTCTCAGCAGAATCCACCGCTGACTTTGTGTTCAGGGTGTGAAACACCCGACTCCCTCCGTGCCCCGCAGACACACTCACACACACCGTCCTTTGATTTGATCGGATGTGCATCTCTGTCCCACTGCAGCATGGGTGTCAGGGTGATGGACACTTCTTGGGTGTCACGCAGGGGCTCGTCATCTTCGCGTAAAACCTCTTCCACCCCACCGAGCGTGCACCCCCCCACCCCGCCCGCTGACGCTCTAATCCCCGAGCAGCCTGGGGAATCCTATGCCTCCCCCTCCCCCATTCCCCTTCCCACTAGCAGCGACCGAGCCAGGTAAGGGTGTTGTGCCCCGTCCTGGTGTATTACCCCCCACACACACGTGCCCAGTCACACCTCCGCACCTGCTGCTGCTGCCGCTGCTCCCTCATCACGGTGTTTGCTGCTGTGTCCCACAAGCTGGCATCAGCACTATGCGCTCCTTTTATCCTCGGTTCTCTTGCCTGTCATTCATGCTTTCACCTCCATGTGAACCCCTGTTTCTCACCTCAGATGAACCATATCATCGCAGTTTAAGTGTTTTAAGTATTTCCTTTCTGTTTTCATGTGTGGAATTCATTTTCTGCTCGAAGGGTGATATATATGGCACAAGTAAAGTTTTCACTCTGTAATTAGGCTGAGTTCACTCAACAAGATGTGTTGGGAAGTTGAGAAAAGCTCATCCTTAGTTAAGCAGAGATGATTGATTGCTGCATGTGCATGGCTTACATATTTCTTTTGTTTTTGCCATCAGTCCAAGCATCTTTAGCAACTTAACAGTCCATTGTCGAAAGGCCCTGCAATGGATGAGGTGACTTGACTTTCTGTTTTATTCATTTCTGAGACTTTCATCTGTTCTTTCTTATCTATCTTGTTCCTCCTGGAATCCCCTCCAGCAGCCCTAATTATTAATATTTCCTACCTATTATTGGACCTAACTTAAACTTACTGACAGTACACCCCAGTTCTCTTTACATCCAGCTCATTTCCCCATGAAACACTGACATTTTTATCATTGCAGCTCAGATGATGCATCCTCCAACTGGTCGGAGTCCTGTTACGCCTATCCCTCCCCTGAGGAGGAGAGACCTCCTCCCCCATATCCATCTTCTTCGTCCTCCTCTAATTCCTCTTCTTGCTCTTCCAATTCGCTCTCTCACCACCCTTACTACACCCGTGCACCTCCAAGTATGCGTCCCGTCGCTCCCACTCCTGAATCCGTCCCCCCTGGCCCATCCCCTCCTCCACGCCTCTCTGCCTACAGCCCACCCCCACTCCTCCACTCCCTGTGCCCATCCCCTCAGCAGCTTGACGTCAACTCTAATCCCAAACCTATCTCCCTGCACCTGCCCAAGCAGGCCTCCCCGTCTGATGCTCCGCATGCGCCCCCATTCGAAACAAATGGTTCCACCCTTTATATTAAGCCCCCCCTCATTCTGACCCGTCACGATCTGTTCCTGGGCTCCCCCAAAACACCCAACACCCCTCTTTCTGCTCCCCTTCCGTGGGCAGCCTGTGCCTGTAGCCGGGAAAAAGGAGCCAAGCTCAAGAGGTAAATACAGAACCCTGTTCTACTCCCCTGTTCTACCAAAACTACTTACACACGAATGACCAGAGGCCTGGAAGGGACAAAGAAGAATGAGAGGGATGATATGAGGAGAGAGGGGGTGGGTGTGATTAAGATACTCCTTCCTGCTCTCGGCATTCTCTGTCTTGTTAATTTACTTGCTCCTGCAGCCATCAGTCATGAAGATCAATATTCCTTAGGATTCATTGTCACATCTTTAATTTGATAGCAATGTTTGGAAATTCCATAACTTAGCATGTTTCCAGGCTCTTCAGGAGACAGTTGCCAGGCAACAACGGAAATTCATAGGTTTGAATGAATGCAATCACAAAAGTGGATGTTAACAAGTCACATCTGTCAGGCCCTGCAAGATTAGGTCTTCAGTAGGAGCACAGGAAGCACGACATGGGGAACCAATATCAATTATCAAGCGTGTGATGTGGGAGGAGAAGTCCAGAGATGCTCATTCACATTGCTCCACCTCAGCTTTCAATCCCAGATGCTTCAGTCATCCATTTGTGGCTCATCTGCTGATAGCTAAGTGCGTTGACGTGAAGCAGCGGACTGTCTGTTTAAATGTAACTGGCTATTTTTTGACCTTCAGGCTTTCGTCACATCTGGTGTAAGAGTAAAACACCCATTAAGCCCTCAGGGATTATACGAGTTCTCAGAACAGCTTCTGCTTCACTGCAGGAGCATACATGCCCCTCTGCAGGAGCGGTCACTCACAGTTTGACATTGAACTATGGGTGCTCTTCTGTTTTTTTCTTTTTTTTTTAATGCAACAGATTTCCGGAAAGAGGTTGGTTTACTCTTGAAAGGTGCATGATGCAACGGATGTGCATGTTTGATTTCTTTTATTCCCTCTTTCCTCAGCACCCTGAAGAACAAGGAGTTGTCTCCAGTAATCGGACAGAAGGGTTTTCAAGGAGTGGTGAGCTCTAGCGGACAGACGCAGCATTCTGAACACAGCCCACACAGTTTGAGGAGAGGTAATCCACCTGTAGCGTGCTCAGAACGTTAATACTGCTCCTTTGCTGTTTCAGGACAGAAATTTCTGATTTTAGTGGTTTTTCTGCAGCAAAGAAGTTGGCCCCAATCCCACCTAAAGCCCCGTACTGTCAGATGGGACCCATGTCCGACCAGTCGACGGGCCAGCCATCTCCAGTCAGCCTGTCGCCCACCCCTCCCCCCACCCCCACCCCATACGGTTTCAGTTATCCGCAGGGATACGCCACCATTGGCTCACCGGGTCAGGTCCAAATGGCAACCACCCCATCTCTGTCCTCTCCGCCTTCGCTGGCTGGCACTCTCACCAAGCCCAGACCAACCCCTAAGCCGCCCAGGCAGAGACCCAGCTTGCCTCCTCCTCAGCCCCCCACCACGCCCGGCACCAGTCCTCAGCCCCTGGAGCATTCATCAGTTCTCCTGGATGGTTTGTCTCCTGGGGAAAGCATGTCCACAGGTAAAGTGTATACTTGAACATTTTATTAAACTGCTACTCAGAATACTTTGCCTT
The DNA here is from genome assembly GCA_014839995.1 of Xenentodon cancila. Taxonomy (NCBI): domain Eukaryota; kingdom Metazoa; phylum Chordata; class Actinopteri; order Beloniformes; family Belonidae; genus Xenentodon; species Xenentodon cancila. The sequence continues at coordinate 5,209,196 of CM026218.1, read as the reverse complement.
TATTTGGTTTTAGCAAAACTATCGTCTGCTAAGTTTGTCTAAACACATAATTGCTACTTTTTATGCAATTATGTTGAATTTTTACATCATTTGATATGATTTTGAATTATATCTGCAAATGTTATTATTCTTCTTATACAAGATGCTTAAATAGATGCTTTAAGAAACCATGAACAGCCAGCAACACACCAGGCCAGAAATATTTCAACAACCCCAAATCAGAAATAAATAAATCCATAAGAGTCACTCTGTTTTGAAATAGTGATTTTCAACTTAATTTTATCTCATAATATATTTATTAATATGTTCATTTTTCAGTTTGGATCTCTAAAACAATCCAGAAAGAATTGATACAGGGTCCAATTCTTTTTTGATAAATACCAGTTTCTAGATGGATGGATGGATGGATGGATAGATGGATGGATGGATGGATGGATGGATGGATGGATGGATGGATGGATGGATGGATGGATGGATGGATGGATGGATGGATGGATGGATGGATGGATGGATGGATGGATGGATGGATGGATGGATGGATGGATGGATGGATGGATGGTCTTGCAACCACTGTATATTGCGTACGGCAGTATGTCACACATGAACATCAGGGAATGTAGCTCTCAGAGCTGCAGTGGACATCATGACAGAGGCAGTTAAGAGACTCAAGGAAGTAATGATGGAAGGAAAGACAAACCAAGTACAAGACCAACCAAGAGTAATTCCAGATGGTCTTGTAAAAGCAACGTCTGAGCCTACAGGGCAGGACATAGAGCTAATAATGTAATAATATGTAATTATAAAGTTTACTTTTGCTGCTTCAATGCTAGTAAGGAGGCTAAAAAATGTCATTGGCAGGAGATGTTACCAGCAGATGTAATGATAATTGGGTATAAAAGCAGCAGTCATGAAAGGCTTTGAGAGTAAAGATAGGCAGATGATCTCCACTTTGTCAATACATGTGTGACAAAGACATTTAAATTTTTAGAGCATTTTTTCCAGGGTTGTCCATGATTTTTCTAAACAAGACCATGTCGAAACATTTTCTGTACACATTACAAAGGCATGGCTGATGAAGAGGAGGGTACAGGTCAAGGACTGATAATGTGGAGAATTTCCAGCTTAAATTTCAGTTTTATTTATATGGCGCCAAATCACGGCAAATGCAATCTCAAGGCTCTTCGAGAGTACAATTAAACTCCTTCCAAATGAGTCCATTTATTCCAAGGCTAATTAGATAAATAAATAATTGCCCAGCGAAGAAAACTAACAGATTGCCAACTGTTCTTCGATCCTCCGTCCTGAGTAAGAACTTGACGACGGTGGAAAGATCCTGATTGAGGACGAAGACTGGGACAAAGTAACATATAAACACTTCATCACTTGGAATCTTCAATGCCAGAACCTTCATGCATTGAGAGAAAGAACAGCAATATAGAAATCAGTAAAATCTTCACTCTTACACTTTTTTAATGTGTTGCAGGATGCACTGTACATTTAAAAAATGATTATATTAAGTTGATAAGAAAGATTAAATATTTTGGGTTCATATTTTGAGCAATTAAACAAAGGTTTAAGAATCACTGTTATTTTCGTGTATTTTCTGTATCCTCCCCACCAGATCTTTTTATTGCATAATTTTTGCATTAATTGCACCAAAACAAATAAATATATAACTGGTAGGAAAGTCAACTCTAGATTTTTTTTTAGTTGTAAAGAAAATAATCTGGATCTACTCTAACATTTAAAAAATATTATGGCCATGATCTGCCTCAGGAAACAGTTTAGTGAAAATCATCATGAGGAAATACAATCTAACCCGAACATCTTCACCTCAGCATTATACTAATCTTCACTATTTCTGGTTGTTCTTGAACCTAATAACATGTTTATTTGTTTGTCTCAGTATGAAAAGGAAGTTCTTGTGTATTTGCCTAATCTTCCCCTGTCAACTGCTCTCACTATCTTGCTTACAGCGGTATGAGGCGAGAGCTTCATTGTGATTCTAAGTGTGAGAGGGACTTTTAGGGTAAGCAGGAGTTCCTGTCCTGAAGACTCACCTCTCCTTCCCATTTCTCCACACCCCCCTGCCATGTCAGCTAAACATGAAGCCACCCGCGGCTCACACCCTCTCAACATGGCAAAGCTGCCAGGAGACGCAGATTTTGGATCTGGTTCTCTGCTCTGTGGCGGCTTCACTCATGACTTTTCATTATGCATATATGGTGGCAAAACACACTATGTGACCCCTTTGGAATGTTTTTATTTGCATTATTTTGCCATAAAATTCTGATCTGATCTCAATCTTAATCGCAACAACAGTCTAAATTGTTTGATTTGGAGATTGTAGCAGGACCCAGATGTAGTAGAGGAGGCGTCAGGTGTAGGTGAAAAAAGTAATTTATTTAAACAAAAGCACTGTAATGCAGGGATACCAAAAAGAATAGAGCAAAAGGAATCTAAAGTCAGAACTTTAACTCAGGACAAAGCAAAAAGCCAGAAACCCACATACAAACTAAACAAGGAACCTGAGAAAACTGACACTTAATGAACAATACAGTAAAGACCAGCAGGGAGGAAATGACGGACAAGACAACGGATACACAAACAGGCTGACGAGACGGGTGGAAACACTCAGGGCGGATGTCAAAACAGAACTAGTCACAAGGATACCGCCTTTCAAAATAAAACAGGACCAAATCTACACCCAGAACCATGATACCAAATGTTCTTAAGCTGATAAATCACAAACAAATGTATGAAAGCTAATTGGACTTAGTATTTTGCACACCTGAAGTCCAAGTAAGGAAGTGAGTTTGGAAGAGTAGTTTATAACTACTTTGATGAAAAACATGAAGAAGCATTCGCTGATGTGACCATAGCTCACAAAAATCAGATCTCTGAAGACATACAGTCATGAGTATTTTTACCTTTATTCTGAGACACAAAGACATTTTGTCTATAAATGTGGAATGATGTTTTAGAAAAAATGTCCTTAAATTGAATTAGATAAGTACTCTGGCTGCTCTTGCTGGAATAGGCGCCTGGCCAAGGTGACTCCAAGGACCTGACACAGAATCCTCAACAAGATAAAGAAGAACTCTCGAACCACAGGCTGACAACATCACTGCAGTTGGCAAACACCCATCATCATGAATCTGTTAGATGGAAGTCATTAATCAGGCAGCACACCACGTAAAAAGCTGCTGCTCTCCAGATAAACATTGCTGCGTTCCTGAAGTTTGTCATATGGCGACTTGTCAGTCTGAAACTCCTACTGGCAAAATATTTTGTGGACTAATGAAACAATTGTTCGACAGGATTACGTAGAGCTAGAGAGTTTGGTAAAAAAAAAAAAAAAAAAAAAAAAAAGGGAACGGTTTACTACTATCAAACCATCACAGCGGTGAAGTTTGGTAAAAAGAGCATCATGATATGGGTTTGGTCTCACCCACAGCAATATGCTGCCAGCTGAAGCTTAGTAGAGACTGGGTGATGCATCAAGATGATAAACCCAAGTATAGAAGGAAATTCATCCCAGAACGGGACCAGAGAGAGAAAATTCATCATATGGTTTAGCCCAGTCAGAGGCCAGTAGTGATCTCATCATTTCCCACACATGTCTGAGGAATGGTCCAAAATTCCTCCTGAACAGAAGCCACGACTGCTGAAGGACGTTTGACCAGCTATTCCTTCACCTTTTCCACCAGGACACTGAACGTTACATGAGCAAGTTCAATTCAGACGTGATAAATTATAATTGTTAGTGTTATCAGCTCAAGCACATTATGTGTCGTAGTTGATGATCGGATTACATTTTACAGCAAGTTCATGCAGAAAAGCAGGACATTCCAAAGGGTTCAGCTGCTCTTTATTGTCACTCTATCAACATATTGTTCAGCCCACCTGTAACTCATTTTGTTGTCGTTTGCATGGTGGCTGAAGCTGATGCATGGCTTAGATGGCCGTTTCTGCTGGACTGTTCATTCTAAGCACACCAGGGCGATGCCTCAAACCGTTCCTGCCTAAAGGATTCCCACCTATAATGCCCTGCTCCAACTGCCCCTTCCCCAGCTTCAACATAAAGCGCCGTCACCCCAATCAACCATCACTCTCCCGACCCACATTCCCGAGTGTGCCTCACTGCCTCCCCAGACAACACACTTCCTGTCTGTGCCAAATCTCTGTTGCGATGTCTCAGAAAAGAAGGAACTATACTGACAAAACACTCTTGATGATGACATTTTAGTTTTTATCATTTTAGTTCTTATCAAGATTTAGATTCAAAGGTTCACAAAGATAGTTCATAAATGTTGCAAGGTTTATAACGGATAGTTTGTTTGTAATAAAACAAAACTGCAGCAGCTTCCTAAACTCTAATGACGTGACGCTCATGATGTCAGAGGGCCAAAGCCCGGGGCCAAGCTTGAAGTAAATGGTCAGGAGGTCTTTGGTGCTTATTTCTTTGTTGAATTGATGATGTTCCAGCACTTTTGTGAATAGAGCTAAACATCGCCACTGGATACCAGAGCTGCAGCTAAACACAGATAAACTCATTCTGAACAGTCAACATCATTGTTGTCTGCAATTCAATTTCTGTTTTAAAATGAAGAACATGGAGCTGATTAATGCTTTGGAAGAAGCTAGTTCACATTTTTCTGTACATCGTGCACCCCTCTCATGCTTTTTTCCCATATATTTTGGACCATTCTTTGACCTGTGATGGCCCTTGTGCCGTCTGTAAAATCCAGCAGCATCACTCCTGAATGACTGAATGATCTGTCTCATCCTGCATCTATTTTTTTCCCCCAAGATAATGGTGATTTTCTTTCTCTGCATTTGTAACCACTATTATCTCATCTTTCTCCTCTTCCAGATTCACTCTGCAGTTTGGACATCCCCATCATCAATATGGAACTGGACAGTATTTTTGACTTGACCCACATCTCCCCCTTCAGGAACTCAGTGGCACTTCGCGAGTCAATGACGAGCAGGGCCGACTCTAAGGAGGAGTCGGAGAGCACAGTGCTATGACACCACGCTGAGTTCCTGTGTCGCTGCTGCTGCAGCCCTGACCCAACCCTCATCTTCCAGCTGGTTCACTCTGGATCTTCTCATCACACTTCACCTGTATTCGATCCAGAAGGCCCAGCGTGTAAAAACAAGCGCCTCTGCATGGTACACTAACAAAAGAATATGGAGTGAGCACACAATTTGCATCTTACAGTAAACTGGCTGGATTTTTTTCTTTCAATTTCTTTTTGCCTTATTTGATTCACTTGCAATATTGCCTTTAACGTCAGACACAAGACTGGAGGCTGCTGGGAGGAGTGAGAGCTCTTTCCTTCTGCCGCTGGCTCTCCTGAGTGAACCTCAGAAGAACCAACACTACTGTACATCTGTCCTGTCAACTCCTCTGCTTCCTCTCACTGCTGATCTCCCATCATGTTTCCCCCTTCACTCCCTCCCTTTTCAGGGGCACCTTGGCTTCGGTGGCCTCAAATTTCTGTCCCACCTGAGCATTCACTGTGACTGTGGGAGTATGTCTTTTTGGAGAAGTGTGTGCGTTTTGCTGGTGTGTGGTGTGTTAATTGACGTAGTACTTGTACTGTATGATGTTGCACTGTTGGTGTCCAGGAGCAGACACAGGAATGCATGTTTTAGACATTTAGGAGAATAACTACGAGGTGACAGAGAGGTTAATCACGCCTTTCTCTATAACTACATGGCATTCAGTCAGGATATAGACAACTGGATATTTATTGTTTATACTGTGTATTTTCAGAGTTTATGACATTATCAATCAAACCAGATCCTATTTTTATTGACAGAAGCGTTATGAAGAGAACATTTCCTCTATAGCTGAAGCTGTGAGGGCAATATGAAGTATATGAGATGCATACTCTAGTTTCTGAATGATCCAGCTGGATGAAAATGAAAAACCCCATGTGACTACTCATGATTACAGCAAGAAAAGTTGCATGTGATGTTCTTCATTCTTCGTCTTCTAAGACGTTTTAAGAATGTGGAGAGGAAACGGGGCCAGGTTCGATACCAGGAGGCCTCAAGTGCACAAATATAAAACATAAAACATTTATAACATTTAAAAAGTCTTGGTGTTGGGTAAACAAAAAAACACAGCTCGCCACTATAGATTACATTCAAGCATTTATTTTACTTGTAACATGTAAAATAAGACAAGTAAAAAGGAAACTCTACAGTCATGTGCAAAAGTAGCAACCCCTCTTTTATAGTAATCCTGTTTGCTGTTTTTTTTCTATAATTAACAGTATAAATATTGTCTGGTTGTAGTGGATCTTAGTATATGATTAATAAAACCTCAAACAAACAACAAACGTGGTGACATCAAGTGTTGCTGAATTGTGGGTTCTGTCCATAGCGGTGGGATGTTGCTTCCATCAAAAGTTGTGAAATTGCACAAAAAGTACGCGGCTTATTTGTGTACCAAGCACGAAGAAATGTGTTTATTTCTTTATGCTGTTAGAAGAGCTGCCCAGTGAGATTTCCATGGGCGGCGAATGCCCATAACCTGTGATTAAATGAAACACGCCTGTAGAGAAGAATGGGCCAAAGTTCCAGTTCCAACAAAACCGACATCCGAGTCATCCAGAACATGACTTCTTCAAACCACTGCTGCTAAATATGGATCTCTTCATGCTCTTCAATCTTGTGAGAACTTAGTATTGCCTACCTCATTTTCATTTTTATAAATTAAATAATGGCGTGATGAAAAAGTTATATGTTATTGATTGCATTTGCTTTCTCAGATCCACCACAATCAGATCTTTTTTATTATGTTTTTACCCCCAGAAATCATTGAGAGGAGTTCTAACTTTTGCACAAGTCTGTGACTCCTCGCAAGACCAGTTTCTGCAGACACGTAGGGAGTTGTCTCCAGGAAACCATCCACAATAGAAACCCATCCTATCATATCGAAACATAGACAGTAAACCTGGTACAAAGTTGTGCTATATTTTTATAATCAAGCACATTTTTTTCTGACAATATTGTCACATTTTCATCCACATCCATGTGACAGATAATAGGAAACTCAGTCTAAGGAAGCTGATATTTTGGTCTATATTAGTGATTTAGGAATAGGGTGCAAAGATATGTGTATATGTGTTTATTTTGATGAGAGTATTTATACAGATATATTTCTGAATACTTTTTAATTGGTATGAGGAATGGTGATTGTTTCCACTGCACATAAATGTTGTCTCTGGATTAGATTTTTTTTTTTTTAATTATTCAGACTTGGGACCAGAGTTTCTCTGCTGCCGCATTGAAATCTTTTCAGGAATCACGGGATCAGTTTAAGAAGAAACTTGAAAATCAGCTGGAGTAGCATGGTTTGCAACAGCAGCAGTTAGTTATTTGCCTTGCGGAGGGTTTTGTGGGGACCTATCCAGTTTTTGGGACGTTAGGTTTGTCCTGAGAACATCCTCAACACATGGCCTCAACGTCACTGTGCTGCTCTGCCATCTTCTGTCTTTAAACGTGATTTTACTCACAGGAATTTTGTTAATACCGAAGCCTCTGTACATATTTGTTTGTTTGTTCTGTATATACTGACAGCAAAAACATCAATATATATATATATATATATATATATATATATATATATATATATATATATATATATATATATATATATATATATATATATATATATATACAAATATTGTACTGAAAACTAAATTATGATAAACAATATAAGGTTATAATGTACATATTATATGTCACAGGTTGTAGCACAATAAAAGCACATGAACACAAAATAGCATCAGACAAACTTCGTTCAATAGGCTGAAGTTTTATTGTAGTTTGCATATTTTTTTGTAAAAAAAAGAAAAGAGCTCATAGTTTTTGTGTTGCAGAGTTCCTGACCTTAGACACAACCTCCTGAACCCTGACTTTAGCTTTATGGATAGAAAAACCCAATACTGCATTTTTTTATTCTTTAAATGCTTGTTCCAACTAATCACCGCAGCTACATGATGCTGCGGAACATATGATGGAAAATACAAGATGTCTCGTGCATCATTTTACACATCTCCTGCCGTATTTGATATATTCAGAAACTTTGAATATTCATTGTTTGAAGTATAAGAATGACTTTCTGTGGGTTTGCACAATGTCCAATGACCACGAAACCTGCAGCAGCAGCGATCAAAGGATTCATCAGCGTCGTCAGGAAGCTGCTAAAGCTCCTTCTCCACTGTTAGGCTGGCGTCGCACCAGCTGCGCGGTGTTTTAACTTCAGCTCAAGTGTAAACAGAAGTGTCCACATGGGTTGTGTAACAAGCAAATAACACATTTACTTTTCTCATTGGCCTTAAACCTGCAATGACACACCATTCACTCAAGTTTCAGTGTGTAGGCAAGATGTCATAGACATTAAGTATATAGCTTACTTGTCAATATGATGATTTTCTTTTACCTTCAAATAATTGCATGTGACCGTAATGAAGTTACAACTGAGCAGCATTTATGTCGTCAGTTTTTGAGCCACTTTAACAGTGGATAATTCTGAACTTTGCAATTATAGTCATCAGTACGGACAAAGGCTATAAACTGTCCAAGCAGCAGCTGCTGCGGCACATTATACAGGTTTGTAGTGCGAATACAAACACCTGCACGAGCAATCGGAGAGCTCATCTCCTCAGTTCGGGAGCAGGACTGAACAAAAACACTCTAGAAGAAGAAGTCTTCAGTACCAGCCAGGTGCTAAACAATATTGATTCAGGATTTGAATGAGAAGAAAAATTACAGCATCAAGTTCAAAATAAAATATTTTAAACACGGAAAAGAAGTGTCTTATATCTGGTCTTAATGGGTGAAATGTCAGAAACCTCTTCAAATGGAAATCACAGGCTTAAAGTTGTGTGATTTCAGTCTTTATTTACAAAAAGGCAATAAATTCTCACCATATTGAGCCTGAAACAGTAAAATATTTGGCAGCTTGGTTGATAGTTTTATCAAATTGTTGCTGTTCACTTTCTATCCATCGGAAAACATTTGTCAGTCAGTCGGTTCATGTTCTGAGTTTAAATTACCACATGAATTGATTGATTTTAAGTCAATGTTAAGAGAAAATAATTGAAAATTATCTTCACAACAGCTCTTGAGAAGGTTAATGTTGCAGTTTGGCTGTGCTGAAGTGGTTTGGCTTTCTCCGTCTGGGTTTCTGTGTTACATTGTGCTGCTCTTTGTTCTTCAAACGTCAGATCACGGCTTGTACATACAGCAGACATCAAACTTTATATCCCAGAGACAGTTTTCAGAATTGCGACTTTGAACACTGAAACACAAAGGCCTTTTTCTACGAGAACAGTTGGAATGTACTGATAGTGTTCACCTCATAGTTTGTGAATGAGGCAGATTGTGTGTGTGGTAGTTGTAGGTGTTAAAGGGTGGAGGGGTGTGTACTGACCAGTTTTGGGGGGAGGCGGGATTTGGTTGATAATTATTTTGTGTGAAACTGAGCAGCATGCTTTTTAACCATGCCCATGAAATGTGTTTCATCTTTAGACCCGTTTAAAATGTGGTTGTTTTTTTTATGGCAGCTGATAAGGTCTGCCAGCTGTGCTTCCCCCTCACCAAGTTCAGTCAGACTCCCCGTCAGTTCTGCAATCATTCATGATTCATGATGCTGTTTGTGTTCATCTTCATATGCTCCACTGATCTTATGTATAGCAAATAAGAAAAGCACATCAGGTTGAAAGCGGAGATCAACATCACGTCATCCTGGGAAAACCCCCCCACAATTTTGCACAAGAACTGTAATCTACTGGAGCAGTCTATAAATGTACACAGGAAATAAGAAAAAAAAACCTTGAGACACAGGTTGGTTTCTTTACATTTATGTTTGTATATTGTAATGTGATGCATGCAGCCATTGCAGCCATAGTCATCCAACTTTTAGTTTCTTTACCCTTTTTGCAAAAGTTTCACAGTGATTTCCAAGTTACTGGGGCCAACATAAAAGGGAAAACAAACATGATCAGATTTTAAACTTCTCGGTGTCAAACTGTAGTGATGCTGTACACTTAAAAGTTTGGAGTAAAGAAGAAATGCCTTTTCTTGGACATGCTGTCTCTCAGTAAACAAGTCAAATACATTGTAAGATGAAAAAAATAAAAATAACTATCATCCGAATGTTGAAAATATTAAACATGTTTTATATTATTTGAGTATCTTTTGTTTTTCTTCTAAATAAATGATAAAAAGTGAAATGTCAGATATGTCAAATATGTTTTATTCCAAAGTCCTTCTGAAATATAAAGACTATCGAAAACCAAAGAAGTGGGACTAAAATAGAAGGACAACATGAAAAAATGCTGCAGTATATCACTCTTGGCTGTGAAACGGTCCAATTTATTCTTTGTTGGGAGATGTTCACTTACATCCAAGGTTCTTCAGTAAAGGACACATTCTGCAAAGTCATAAAACATCTGAGTTCAGTTTGGACCTGCAGACTAAATCAACAGTTTGTGGTTCTGGCATGAAAAAAATTACAATGATAAAGATCTTCTGTATGAACTAGAGTCAATACACAGTTTTATGCAAAAAATGCAATCTTTTTTTTTTATGTTGCTCTGCAAAAAGGCCAAAACTGCTCATAGATCATCCAGAGCCACGTATTGGCCCCTGGTGAAGCTGTCGGGAAACAAAACCTATTGATTTGTGTTTTTGAACACAAGTTTGTCATTTTATTTTGATCACCCTGGTGTGGGGGAGAAAGACATGCAGGACAGATTTGTTTGTGAGTTAAGTTTTGCACTGGATGGTTGGATGGTTGATTGTGAAACTGGAGATGAAAGTCAGGTAGTCGGTAAGTTGGGCAGCGAGAAGAGGATGGCATGCAGCCAATGGTCATAAGCAGCCTGCCTAACCTGCCTAAGCACTTCTTCAAGGCAGCACCCCAAAATTCCTTTCTTCAAGCTCACTGAAACTAATCCTGCTCCATCTGTAAACTTACATCAACTGTTGGGCGGGCATGTTTCCCTCTTCCCTGCACCTTCAACTTCTTTTAAGAGAAAATTACCTGGGATTCATTATGTGAACAAGAGACGTAAGCAGTTCTGCCGCTGCAGGTGTCATGAAGCTGACATTTACGTTGGTTAGGTTCTTTAAAAAAAAAAAAAAAAATCTCTAGTGTCAAGTTATTAACCTCAGGAAGTGAGGGTGCACAGGTAAAACTAATTTGCATAATCAGACATCCAGAATAATAAATGATGCCCAATTGTAGCATTCAACAAAGCCATGTAAGAGCATGAAAAGAATGGTAATTTTAGTACAAATTAAAAGGACAATTGCCTGAAAATCTGAGCAAATGAAATTAAGACTGTGATTGTGTCTGTATACCTATAGAAGAAGATTAGTAATTTCGGAGAACTGGACTTTTAATGATTAGGACTTTTAATTCCAAGACACCTGCCTACCAGACCTACCTTTGGCTCTTTGTCCGCAAAGTTAAACAGCGGGGAGGAAAGATCTTGGATTAACTTGTCCTGTAATGACAACGACGTAGAAAGTCTCACTATGTGCATCCCTCCTGACTTGTTGATAATGTGATTCATAACAGGAATAGTTGATGTCTTCGTTGAAGTTGTAAAACTACTGAAAAAGTACTTCTCACCAAACTCAACGTTGATGTTTAATGGGGAGTTGTACATCTGCAGATACTGGTGTGCACTAAGAAGTTCATCTCGAGCAAAAAGCTTCTCAAGAGTCCTCAGAGGAATGATCAGCTCTGGAGTCTCATCCAGCACTGATCCAGGAAGAACCTCAGACCACAACCATGAAGTAAAAGAAAATCTCTTTGTAAAACTGCTCAATGCAAAATTGTAAATATTCTATGGTTATTAACTTACCTTCTCAGGTGTTTCCAAGTGTTTACCAAGCTTCTGCAGTGCCGACAAGACACTGCAAACCAGAGTCGCTGTACTTTCTTCATCTTCTTCCAATCTGTTCACCACGGTGTTGCCTCCAACCTGATCTGCATTCAGCACCTGCAGCACATAGTCAATTAATGCTCACGCAAACACACAAGAATCCTCGAGGAACATAAACAGACAAACGAGAAATAAATAAATAAGTGTGGAAACATGTGAAGCCAAATGAAACTACACATATTTGCCCTTTACTAATCTTACATGTGCCTCGTACTTGTGCTATTTCAGGGACCAAGAGAAAGACAAGCAGCGAACCTTGAAGCTCCACTGCTGGAACATCCTGCTTTCAAGGTTATTTGCCACGAAGACAATCTTAGCTTCCAACAAGTCACTAAAAAGGGAAGGAGAAAGTTAAAACATTGATTTAAATATTTAAAATATTATATTTGTGGCTTTGAATGAGTCACCACAAGCATTGGGAAGTTTGTGGATCATCTCTTCTTTGTAGATCAGAACTCTAAAGTTATAATCTACTGCAATCATCTAGTTCTTTCTAGTTTCTGAACATAAATGAATAACGAAAAAATGTTGGAAAATATTAAAGCCAATCTCAACTACTGAGAAATCCTAAACCAACCCAAAAAATAAGCCGCTGTGTAGATTTAAATAATGTTTGTGTGTGTGTTGAAATGGAGGATGTTTGTCACCGATTATCAGCTCAGATCTGGGAAAAGTAAAATGTTTTACTTTCCTATTTTTCATCAATTCAACAATTCCTTACAGCTGAGCACCTTTTTATTACACTGATGCTGATGTTTCACATGCCGAATGTGGTTTGTCTTGCTACAATAAAAAAAGCCTTCTAAGTCCATGTTGCTTGTCAGCAGTAATGGTGCCATTACAGATCAACAGTTTCCCCCATAACCCCCAATCACAGATGCTGGTTTTCAATGTTTATGATTTCTGTTTATGCATCTTAGATTGTAAGAAGTTATGATTTCCACAGAGGACTTCAGGTTGAGCTTCATCAGATTATTCATTAGATTATTCATCAGATTATGGGACAGTTTTCAACTTCAGCTTAGTCCATCTTAACTGGGTTCAGGCCCACAGAACGTGAATCTTCCTTATGCATTTTCTTTTCTTGGCAGTTTCATCTTGTATTTAGGGATGTAGAGATTAGTTGTGTTTAATGACAGAGGTATTTTGAAGTGTTTGAGCCCACGCAGCGATTTCCTTTATGGATTCCTGTTTTTTCATGCAGTGCTGCACGAGACTCATTCTGAATTGGTTTCCAGTTTTATCCCTCATGTACAGAGACTTTTCTAAATTTTTCAGTGTTATGTACCATACATAATCAACTTCTCAAATTCTATTAAGTTTCACATTATGATGTTGTTAAACTTAACTTTGATTATTGACAATACAAAAAGCGTATTTTATATATCTATATATATTGTGAGGAATGTTGAACATTGACGAAAGATGCTTTCCTTGCATTCTTTCACAAATTCCTAAAACCCTTTCTATCTTTATTTCTAAAATAGTCAAATAATCAACAGTGTAAAATAGCAAATACAAATATACAATATTATGCGATACACAACATTTATCTGTGTGAACAAAAATGAAGATTACCAGTCTGGCTTTTGCTGCATTACGTCGAGGTCTTTCAAGACAGAGATCAGGATGTCTCTGGATGACTGCAAGAAAAACACATGACTTTAAATATACAATTAACATCAAGAGTTGATTTTGTGGATAAGTTTGTGCAGTAAAACCTACTTCAATGATATGCAGCAGGCAGGATGGATAAATCAGGAGCAGACCTGTTGTGTGATCCCATATGTGCTGCTTGCTTAGCTGAAAGGTGAAATTTTCGTAATGAACTGCATAGAGAAAAACAACATGAAAGACGACATGTCTTTCGTCGTTTCAAATGGTACAGCTGACACATTGAGTGGAGGAGAGTGATAGCCTAGTGGTTACAGTGGTGGGCTTGGGCCTGGGCCTGCAGCACAGGTTCGATTCCCTGCTGGGACAATGGTGAATCACTGGGGGCCCCTGACCAAGGCCCTTAACTCCCAACTGCTCCCTGGATGCTGGGATAGCAGCCCACTGCTCACTAGTGATGGGTTAAAAGCAGAGGTTCAATTTCGCAGTGTATCGTGAGATACATACTGGCAAAAAATGACAATTTAATTTTTTAAGGCCACTAGTAGAGCTTATTTTGCTAATTGTGTGAATTTGCGGAGATTCAGCATGAAACAATTACATTCCTCGTTGTCTTTTCAGACCAGATCATTTTCGTTATGTCAGTTTGTTCATTTGACTGTATCTGCTGGCTGACCTCCAAGCTGAGTCCTGTCCGCGGGGTCACAGGGTAGCCGGGCCGTCAGCATCAGCCGCTGCAGCACTGTCTTCTGTGGAGACACAGGAAAGAAGTCCTACAAGCCTGCAGAGCCATCCATGAGCTTTGAAATAATACACTTCCTACATGTTAAATATTAAAGGCACATTTCATTTTTGCTGTTAGTGTAACATTTTAAAGTATAATTATTGCATTTGCTTCTTTACTTCTTGCATCAATGGATAAACCAAGGCAGGCACTGGGCTTTAACAGGAAAACGAAAACTTCAGTTTGAATTTAACTTTGAATTCTTGTTAAACAAAATGCAAACCACATTCTCCTCATCTTTTCATTCATTGTGTTTTGAAATAAACCATAACGTTTGAAATCCTTGTAGAAGCAGAGTGATGCAGACTTTATTCAGACAATAAACTGAAGTTAGGATTGCATTAACATATGTTTTTCCTTCATGATAGGGCCAATTGTGTGTCAATGAGGTGGAGTTTAACTGGAACAAATAATGTTATAATATAAATAATAGTAATGTAATAATGTAATATTAAATAATGTTATTTGTTATTTGAAAAAATAAGAAACTGAAAACTCAAATTGTCCTGCACGCTGATGGAGATCCCTCCAAGAGAAGGTTGATAAAAGATAAATAAATCAGTTAGTTTGGTCTGACAACGTTTTACGTGACTGGGAGACCAGCGTCATTTTGTTTGAGCGTCACTGTTGCTCCGTTAGCTGACGGCTTTTGTACTGACCTCTCTCAGTCCCCCGTAAACCACATCAAACATGGTCATTCTGTCCCCGTCCTCTGAACTCCGTTTCCCCAAAGAGTTCAGTGAAAAACTTCCAATTTTCTGCGCCGTACTCATGACTCCACGATGTGTTTGGGTTGTCCGCGTTGCCAAGGTAACACGTTCAGGCACTTGTACGCTCTGTGCGTTTTATGAATAATGCTTGTATATATTTTTGCACAGACAAAATACACACTTTATCGTTTTAACAGTTATTTATATTATCTACTATTTTAATTATATAAAATGACTGCAAATAAAAAAAGGAAAAAAGAATAGTGTTTCAAACAAAATGATTCCAGTTTTTTGGCAGCAGCGACGTAACTCGCTGTTTCACTCTTTGACCGCCAGGCGGAGCCAGCTTGGTTGGATGTGTTTTCTGCGCAGTATTTGCGCAACAGTCAATCCTGGAAACCCACCCAAAGGTAAACCTGCTCTCATTTTATTTTTATTTTGTGAATGTTTTCTCTGCTATGTCATGATCCTTGATATTTATAATAACAATGAGCTAAAAATTGCATGAGAATTGGATTAATAATCTGTCTTGTTTTTTACTTGGAGCACTGACTTTAAAATTAAAAATTATTATTATTATTACTTTATTTATTAGTACGAGGGAATTCTCCATGATCGCCATCGTGGTTTCTGTCACTAAGGCCTTTAAGTCGTTTTCCGAGCGGTGTCCCTTTAAATCGCCGCTGAGCGCAGTGGAGCGGAGCCCGCTGAGGACGGTCAGACCAGCGCGCCATGGACGGACACGCGTCCCCGTCGGGTTGACAAACACTTTTGGAGGCGATGACCAGGTACAGCAGTATTTTCATCTTGTGTGGAAGAGCAGTCCTGGTGAAAGAGTGGAGGCAGCGGTGGGTGTCTGGTGGATGTTGGCTCACACCCAGTTCTGACAGCAGCGACCAGCATCATCGTCACGCGCGTCTGGTGTCACTGATGACATGAAATAGATGCTGAGTCTGAGGTGCGTTTCTTTACTTTGCCGTCATATGCCGTCATTTATGTTTCTCTTATTGTCCCTCCGCGATGATTGTTGTCGATCTACACACACGCACACGCTCACGCGCACACACACACTCATATGGATGGTCATATGATCAGGATGCTCAACAGGGTGATTATCATAGTCATCGTTAATGTACGCTTCACACTTCTTCAAATCATCCTTTATTTATAGCTTCTATATATTTTAACCTTTTATTTTAAAACATAATACCATCATTTGTTTAGAAGACTAGATTAAAATAATTTAGGAAGAACCGAGGTCAGGTGTATGATGTTGAAATGGCTTGTGTTTCTCTTTTAATATAATGCAAGTTTCCCCTTAAGACTCAGAGTGGTTAGATTTAATGTGCAACTGAATTATTCAGCAATTATATATTTCCATGGCATCAAACATACATTAAAGATAACATGAGTGCAGAACAAGCAGGTAAATGCGATTTCTGCTTCTTGGGAGTTATGTAGTCTTGTATGTATGTAGTCGTGCATTAAAAGGCTGATTCTTGTTTAACCTGAAAATGCAAATGAAGTTAGTTCATTTGGAAGTGCACCAAAGTAAACTGCATGGTGGGTCGATCAATTCAGCTGAAGAATCCAACTAGATAGAAACATCAGAACCCACGAGGGCAACATTGTTTTGGAGCGCTGTGCTGCTGAATCTGAGCGTTTTGGAGCGCCGTGTTGCTGAATCTGAGTATCTACGGCCCATTTTACCATCTGCTCCTCCTCACAAATGGTCCGTGTGATGGATGAGGATCCCTGAATTGTGCAGTCTTTTAAAACCCTGAAGCTGCATGTTATCCTACAGCCTCATTCTTATTTTAAAAGAAGCCTTGTGATGTTTTTCAGATACATGCAGTATGTGGAAGCACATTATTATAATGAGGCCATGAATCAAAAATAAGATCTTGTTTTGCCAGTGAGAGCAGTTGCTGTAAAAACTTTAAACTGTGGAAAGTGCTTTTGTGGCTGATGCTCTGCAGGGAACGCTTTTCATGATTATTTCCTACTTAAGTTCTTTGATTTGCAAGTTGAGTTTTCACTTTTTCCTGTTTCACTGGGTGCATTGCTGCTATATTAGTGATATTTCCCTCAAAGATGTGACTTTAGGAAAACATTGGGAGATTTTTTTTTTCCTTGGCTGTTAGAAGACTCTTGTCCCAAAGTAAAATATATTTTCTTGTGAATTTGTCCCGTAGATTTATTTATCATGGAAATGGATATGACATCTAAATTCTCCTCAAAGGACGAGGAAATCAACTTCTGGAAGGCTCTTTCCCTCAAGTACAAGAAAGGGTATGTATTTGTCATGTATTGTTGATCCTTCTTTTTCCCACTTCAATTAATTTAAAGCAAAAGGCTGGTATTGTGTGATATTTTTAGTTATAAGTTACATGTTTCTGTGAGCGCAGTAATATGAAAAATGAATGCTCTGCACAATCTGCACAATCTGCACAAAGCCCTCAAACACCCATAATGTCAATATGCAATATTGTGTTGCATTAAAAAAAAAAGAATCTTGACCAATTCATGTTGGAAACCTGAGCCAGCCGTTTCCATGAACAACGGGAGCAGTGAATGTTGATCTCGGGTGTAGTGACAGAATCTCACCTTCACTTTTAGCTGCTTTATAAGCTGCTTTTCAGCTGCTTGTGTTCCATATGAATCTGACAGCTAGAGATAAAGATTTCACTTATGAAACATATTATCAACATATTATCAACATATTATCAACATATTATCAACGCATATCGTTATCATGTCTTAAAAATGTATCTTGTCTGCTGAACCACTCAACAAAACAGAATGCGACATGAACATGGGATGTTCGGCAGTGATCCACGTGTCTGGCGTCAGGATATCGTCATATTATCAGCAGACCTTTCTGGTTTATAGATTGTGGTTCAGGGATCCGGGATGTTTCTCATTACTTCTTAGTTGTGATTGAGTACTTTAATAGAGGCTTGGAGTGATTGGTATATAATAATAATGAAATGGAAGGCTCAGTGTGCAACCACATTAATAGAGGTAAAAGAGCTTTCTAGCAAAATACTACCTTAACTTAATTAAAATGATGAATGTTTGCTTTAGTTTAACCAAGTTTTTGAAGGTTTTTCTAAACATCACACTGAAATCCCTTTCTTGGGAGGTTCAGCCACTTAAGCTGATTTGTGCAGTTGTGTCTGTGAGCAGTCTCTTCCAGTGCTGCAGTCTTGAAACTGCGTACCGTACCACTGGGACATGCTTATTGTGTCCAGATGTAGGACACGGTGTGCAGATATTTTCACAATCCTGAAATATTCAAATTAAAGTTTAAAAAATCCAGATTGTGTCCTGCTTTTAGAGAGATTTCCAGCGTTGACCATGCTTCTTAGCTTTCCATAAAAAAAACAATGGGATCTGCCCACCTTGATCAGTGAGCAGTTTATTTTGCAGGATACTGCGACATTACAGGCTCAGATCAGAGGACACGCAACTTTTCTTCTCTTATTTATATCCAACAACGTTTACGTTGCGCTGCACTTGTTCTACCTCAGACGTGGGAAGTGCAAAGCTGTACCACCAGTTTCAAATAAGCGGTGAAAGGTGTGGGTGGAGTGTTTCTCACATTCCTGAGAACCAGTGAACAACATGGCTACAGGGTGTTTTGGTTTTGTACTGGATCTCTTTGTAATTATGACTGAAACGAGTCACAGACATTAAATTAAACTTGAGGTAAAAGCTCATAACATGCCTCTTTGAAGGTTCCCGATGGTCATCGGTCGTGTCTGGGAGCAACGACTGAATTAACAAGTGCTTCATTTGCTGTCTCGTCTGTGCTGACATTCCTCGTTTCCAGTTAAAACGTAGTGTTGGAATATCCAGTAACGCTCTTGTGTGAGCTGACGAGAAAGTGACAGCTCATGTTTCACAGTAAAAGACTCCCATGACCCCGTTTCCTCCCATCTTTGTTTGGGTTTACATAATGTTGTCATTATTTGTGATCTAAAGGCTGCTAAAATTCACTGAAATCTTATCCTGCAACTCTTATCGTTTCTAAGGAATACTGAACTCCCAACACTCCCTACAATGAGCTCCTTTAGAGATGAAACCTCACATTGTTTGTTAAGTGATATAAGCTTTATTATCCTGTGTTATAAAAGCAGATTTTTCTACTGCAGCATTATTAATCCTGAGTTTTAGACGTCATCTCAACTCAACTTTTAC
Organism: Xenentodon cancila; assembly: GCA_014839995.1. Taxonomy (NCBI): domain Eukaryota; kingdom Metazoa; phylum Chordata; class Actinopteri; order Beloniformes; family Belonidae; genus Xenentodon; species Xenentodon cancila. The sequence continues at coordinate 5,189,904 of CM026218.1, read as the reverse complement.
GTCCAAACGTTGACTTCCTTTCATCTCAAAAACAACAACTGACATGCTGCTTCAGTACATGATGTCAGTCCAATCCTGATCTTGGAAAAGCCAGATTTCTCTCATCTGTGTTGTTTACTGCCTCGTCTGGAGATTTTGCTCATATTGCATCCCATGAAAGGACGAATGGGGTGTTTATTTTATTTACATATACTCTACAGTCATGTGTAAATGTTAGTTTCCCCTCTTTTAATCCCATTTTTTTTGTTTTTAATAAAAACATCCTAAAATTCATCACTAGATCAGAGCAGATCTTAGAATTTGGCAAATACAGCCTCAGACAAACAACAACCATTATTTTTTTTAATTTATCATGAGTTATTTAACAAAGCTGAAGCAATTGAATCAAATAAATCACGTGGGCCATAATAAGCACCAACATGATTCGATAGTGCAAAGGTCCACCTTTAGTAAGTAGTTTTCCTGTGGAGGAACTTTGACTTCATTTCTTCAACATTTCTTCACTTAATTAAAGTTTTGAGCATTCACTTATTCACATTTGTCTTAACATCCACTACAACAGTTCAGTTGGGTTTAAGTTTGAACTTTTGACAAGGCCCTCCTAAAATCCTGATTTGTTTCTTTTCCTTTTTTTTTACTATAAATGGCGTGAGAATATAACTGTTATTAGACTTAGTTTGAACTGACTGGACGCTGAAGGGTTACGGAGGCTGATTGGAGTAAAAGAATGGCTCTAGATGACTGCTTCGTTCAACTCAGTTGCACAAACGGACTATTTTGAATACTTCAAGTCAGTATCATCATTATTTAGACTCCTCAAACTACAAAAAGGATAACTAGCACGCAAATTTGTAACAGCTGACCTTTTCAAAGTTAAACTACTTCAAAGTCAGGCCTGGCTAAGCATTACCAGTCCGCTGATTTCCTGGCTTTGCAGCATTTCCAGCATTTCATCTACTAATCCATTTTTACACATGCCTGGCTATGTTTTCATCCGTGACCACGTCAACAGCAGTTTCTCTTCACGTCACAGTGAGTCTGGACTCGTACACGTAGCCTGTGACCTGGTATGTTTTGATTTTTGTGGTAGAGATTTTCTGTCTGAGTTCCTTTCTGTGGTTCTTCCACCAAATTTGACTTGTTGACCTAAGAGATTCTGCATGATGGACATGTTAAAGGGGACCTTTGACCCTCTCCTGTTGTTAGTGAGGGTCTGGCATGAACTGAAGACCTCCGTCTGCATCAACGATGGCAGATTGATATCATGAGTCACAGTAGATAATAACGTATGTTATCCGTCATCAAAACCGCAACTGTTCAGCCTACACAAGGGATGTAAAATAAACATAAAGTATCATAGTAAAACATGTAGTTCTTGATGCAATAGTAACTATCTAAGCTGCTCGACCACATATACTGAGGGAAAAAAAAACAAAAACCTAACGAGTAATGGACATAGTTGACCTCTGGCGTGAAGTACAATTTAATTTAATTCAATTCAATTCAATTTTATTTTATTTATATAGCGTCTATTACAACTTGAGTTGTCTTGTTTTCCAGAGACCAGAACATGACCTCCGAGCAATTATTACATAAACAACGGCAGGTAAAAACTTCCCTAGTTGAAGAAAAACCTTAAGCCAAACAGTGGGAAGGAAAAACTCCCCTTTAAGAGGGGAGAAACCTGGATCAGGACCTGGATCATAAGGGGGGACCCTCCTGCTGAAGACCAGCCGGGTAGAACAGGAAGTAAAGAAAGAATAGAGACATAGACACACCGTCACAGGTACAAGACAGGATACAATAGTATAATTATCTATCAGCAGTAGACGGATAAGACTTCTGTGTATATGGGTGATATATGGATAGTTGGTGATCCAAGGGGATGAGGACTGCAGGTCAGGATGTCAGCAAGTATCCAACAGACATCCATACAGACAGGTGAAGGCAGACACTGGGATGGTCAGAGGTGGGACTGCAGGTCAGCAAGCAGCTCCTGAGGTTCTGGTCCGCAGGACATGCACAGAAGAGGAAAAGAGGAGACAGACCAGCACAACAGACTACAAGAACAATGGAGCTATGAGATACTTCGAATGAATAACTTTGGCTGAAGAAGGGAAAGAGATAAAGGGGAGAGAAGAAAGTGTAAGGGGCACCACTCAGTGGATCATGTTGGTGTCCCCCTGCAGCAGGTCTACTACAGCAGATCTAGGATGAAGCTGTGGTGAAGACCAGCTGCTCCAGTCTGGTCCTGTGTTTAAGGGAAAAATGAAGAGGTCCCAGTTTGCAGCATATCGACATTTAAACTAAAAGCAAAACATAGAGAAATTCCTTCTCGATGAAGAGGCAACAAATAATCTAGGGATGTTTTGGGAGACACTGATGGCACCAATCTGCCTGAACAGACAGTGAACTCCCATGTGATCATCTCATCAGTGAGATGTCACTTTGATATCTTCTATAGAAGTCGTTGGATATTTTCTGCACATAACCCCAGCTTCACTTTACAAACGTCTCAGGAAGCAGATCCCTATTGGGAAAATAAGACAAAGCATGGACATAAATTGGCTATTAGCTGCTTTATATTTTTGAGTTTTAAGTGGTCAGATTAAACATGCTTAAGTATTCATTCAGTTGTTAATAATTTATTGTTTTACAACCTTCCTGTTCTGTGGGTTTATAGATTGTAAGACAAATGAATATGCTGAATATCGATCAGTAAAGTCCTTCAAACCACTCACTTTGCAAAGCAGGTGACAAATTGTGCTTGAGTTTGGGAAAATGTATCTGGGATCAGTGTTTCTGTGAGATCAAACAAAAGAGATATGGTTCGGAGTAATGCTTCACCCTGACTTCACCCTTGTTGCGTGCCAACCTCCTCCTGTCCCCGGTTCTGTAAGGTCTTCTCATATGTGTGTTCACAGCTGCGAGGAGGCTCAGGAAGAGTTGCTCGAGTTCCAGGAGGGGAGCAGGGAGCTGGAGGCTGAGCTGGAAGCTCAGCTGGGCCAGGCCGAGCATCGCATCAAAGACCTGCAGTCTGAGAATCACAGACTCAAGAATGAGGCGGAAATACTCAAGGTAGCTGCAGAAATGTGTTTAAACAGCAAAGCGGTAGGGAAAGGGTCTTCACATGAAAATGTTGGCTTTTGGTTGTTGCACAACAAAGTAAAAATGGAACATCAGTACCTATACTATAACTGTAAATAAAGGAATCAGATGAGTTACTACCAATAATAGTTCAACATCATCCATCAATATTGTCTCCTAAAACAATAAATGCACAATTAAATGTTCCCATGCAGACAAACCTTATCTAAAACAAAGATCTGTGCAGGTGAAATACATAAAAGCTGTTGTCAAAGGAAATACAACATACAAAAGTAGTGGTTCCTTTGTGCATTTAATCTAATCTGGCCGTGAAAAGTAATTTATCATTTATACATGTTGGCACTGCCAGGCCCATTACAGACACAGGATGTGTTTTTTGCTCTGAAATGTTACATAATTGTGTCTAGTTATGTTATTATAAAATATTTCTTTTTCAAGAGATCAACAGTAAGCGTGAGGGTTTTTTTCAGGATTTCAAACATGTTCAGATACTTGCCGTCTGCGTAGCAGGTCTTCGTGCATCTACGTATCACGGTTATGTAGAATAATTGGTAACTTCGGTAGACCTACTCTACATACTATGAAATAGTTTTTAAAAGGTTACAAAGTAAACAAGGTCCTTAAGTATAGTGTTTTTGTTTTTTTATTCAAGTATTTAATGACTGCCCTATAAAAGATTAAAACTCTTCATTTAGTGACATGCTTTCAGGTTTGTACATCATCAGGCGGTTTAGTTGATCTTGACACTAAAAACAAGCCCAGGATGTCTCTGTTCATAAATACAAAATCTGCCGCCAAGCTCTTCTTATGTTACATATGTTTATTGATTAATTTATTCATTTCAAAATCCAGGTGTAAAAATGGCCGGTCACCCTTTTACATCCGTGGAAAAGCACCTTCTTCCGCTCCAAAAAGAAACGTTATTAAAAGTGAGATGCCTACGTCCTTAATCATCACACTCCCACTAGTGTACCTAAAAATGTCTCCCCATCAGTCTTGTCTGTACTTGGGTACTTTAAAAGGATTTCCACGTGTGAACCCTCGTTCCCTCTGTAGGACGATGGAGCAGCGTTTACTCATACCTGGATCCTCCAGAGCAGCAGCTTCAAAGTTCCCTCCAGTCACTCTGAGCATTTGTAAACAGTATTTCTGGGGTTTATTGTCAGTTTATTGTCTTATCTGAATTCATTTTGGAGCACAAAATACTAAAAGGCCCTTTTCTTCTTTTCATTCCTTATTTACGTTCGTATTTTAAACAAGGTTATATATGAATGACAGATGAATCACAGAGACCTAAAAGTTCCGGCTGTGCGACCTGCCAGTCACTTTTCCTTCCACGCTGATTAAACATTTGCAAATTTCTTATGTTAAATGACCTTTAACTGTAAATGTGACTTTCCTTTCTAAAGTGTATTTATGATGTCAGCATAATGTAAACTGCTGACAATAGATCGCTGTGCAAGTACAGTGCACCTCCCCCTGAGATATATAAATATTTGATGCCTTTATGCAGCCATCTACACATCATCCTGGTGGTCTCTGGAGGCCAGTGAAAGTCACACTGCAGCAGCTGCTTTGTTATTGTGATTGTACAAAGAGGTCAAGGTGAAATAGAGATCTGTAAGACTGTTCAAATGGAAATCTCTTTTCTAGTCTCACCACCTGCTCTGCACCACTCTGACCATATACTGAGATATGTGACTCATAAATAATTCATCAGGCTCTGTCTCATCCTTATTCACGCTCAATAATTAGCAAAAGCCAAGCAGCAAATTTTCAAGTTCATATTTCCAGACTGGCGACTCGTCACCAGCAGGGATGACCTGTTTGTGGCAAAGCGTCTGGCAGTTTTTATTGTTCCAGACGAGTTGCAAACCGCATTACCACTGACGCATTTTTACAGCAGCATTACAAATACCGAAATATAATGGAAATTGTTTTAAAACCATTATTCTTTAAACAAAGCAACATTTACAAATTCTTATGTTAAAGAAAGTCCTTAGACTCTTGTTAAGACGTTTCTTATGTGTGAATGACACAGAGGGATGTCTGACCTTTCAGTGCAGGCTTTTTCCACTTCATTCAGGCACTAATTCAACAGCAGATATAGGTCAGACTCACAGACAGGATTGTGGGTTTTACGTAACTGGTTGTCTCCGTGTTCAGTTTTATATAGGTCACAATTCACATCTGGAACCTTAATGGAGAGCCAAGAGGAGGGGAGCACTGAAAAATGGATGTTGGTGCCTGTTTGCCGTTGAATGCATGCTATCAAATGTAAAAAGAAAAAAAAAGCCACTATCTTGATCTTGTCTTCAGGAGAAGCTGGAGCAGCAGTACTCTCAAAGCTACAAACAGATTACTGTGCTGGAGGATGACCTCGGCCAGACGCGCAGCATCAAGGAGCAACTCCACAAATACGTCAGAGAGCTCGAACAGTCCAATGATGACCTGGAGAGAGCCAAGAGGTGTGGACGCATCAGTTATAGGTTTCCTTCAGCCATCTGATCTGATGTAGTCGTATCCAAGTTAAAGTTAGTTCTTTCATGTAAAAGGCCAAATATAAAGATGGAAAGGACCTTTTGTTCCCCATTAAAAACTGCTGCTTTAATGTCTGATGTATTTCTGATGCGTTTGTGCATTCATGTGATTGCAAGATCAATATTACAATTAGAGAAGCTTGAAGTATTGATCACCAAGTGTTGCCGCAGGAATAATAGTTAGTAAGCATGTAGGACTTGTCTCTAGGGGTACTTCAGAGGATTAATGAAGTGTGGTTTCCTCAGAGCCACCATCGTGTCTCTGGAGAACTTTGAGCAGCGTCTGAACCAGGCCATCGAGAGGAATGCCTTCCTGGAGAGCGAGCTGGATGAGAAGGAGTCCCTGCTGGTCTCTGTGCAAAGATTAAAGGATGAGGCCAGAGGTGAGTATTAACTGATAATACGCCACACAGTTAATCACAGTTCAAGCCTTTCAACATTTAATTCAAAGGATCTGCTTTCCTGCAGTTTTTCAGCCGGGATCTTTATGTTTGATTCCCCCTCTGCTGATCTCTTTATTTGTTGTTTTAAGACTTGCGGCAGGAGCTGGCCGTGCGAGAGAGGCAGGCGGACGTCACCAGGATGTCCGCTCCAAGTTCACCCACACAGGACAACGTGAAGATGGACTCTGCCGTGCAGGCGTCGTTCTCCCTCCCTGCGACCCCAATGAGCAAAGATCTGGACAACGCCTTCGCCAACCCAACAGGTCACAATCTCAAGAGCACACAGAGTCCATGTCTGCTGACCTGCTCCTTTTTATTTGAAAAAGCTCTGCTTTCAGCTGTTTATATTGAAGATTTGATGAACAAACTGCACGTGGCTCAGTGAATTAATGAAGAGAAAATATTCCTTCATCCATCTGATGGTGATATTATTATATCTAAATGTTTTAAAGGTTCATTTCGTGAGTAAAAACTCTTGTCTTTACTATCAGTCCTCTCGAACAGCTACGGCAGCAACTCGCCACTGACTCCCTCTGCCCGGATTTCAGCCCTCAACATCGTCAGTGATTTACTCCGTAAAGTTGGGGTGAGTCCTTCCTCCCTCCGGTTCCAGCCTTCTCCCTGTGTCCCCCACATTCATGCACACATGTACCGTTTCCCGCAACTTTTGCTCCCCAACAGGCTTTGGAGTCGAAGCTTGCCGCCTGCAGGAACTTTGCCAAGGACCAGAAAGTGAGGAAGGCGCACGCTCTCGACAACGGCAACGTGCTGAACGCAAACACGGCCAACTACACACACGCGCGCCACGCATCATACTTCAATAAAGCGTGAGTGTGAAGCGGTCACCTGAATACCGACGCGTTTGCGCGTGGGTGGATGTACCACCGTGGTGACTCACTGAGAAGGAAAATCTCACACTTGTCTGTGTTTTGTCCCAGCAGGACTGAGATGGTTTCCTTCCCCACGTTGATTCTGGGTAACCTCAGATAACTGCTAGATTATTAGCCGATGAATGTTGGTGGCAGTGTCCAGGTGCTCTGATTTACTCTCTGCTCAGACCTAACCCGGTTGAAGTCTTTCTGGGGTGTAGTCTTGTGAGGAGCTCTGACCGCTTCATGCATTTATACATCGATGCATCGATGTACATTTATGTGTTTTAGGAGGGACATCAAGGTTTTGTTCCATTTCTCATCCTATCCTTTCTAAAAGGAGTCATTCTGTCTGAAGAAGAAAACCGACAAACGTCTGTCAAGCAAATGAAACCACCACTGATGAAATTCATATTCAAGTGACAACAAAATTAACATTTTAGCTATAAAATATCTCTAAATATGAAGAAATGATGCTTTGTTGTAGAATAAGCAGAGTCTGTAGTCAAGATCCCCAACAGTTCACCACCGTCACAAGATGTTCAGTCTCCAGACAACACTGGCGTTTATTCTGCGAGGTTCTGGACATTTCGATTTTAAAAAAAGAAGTAAATAACTGGGAAACATAAGGTTTATTTATGATGCAGTGACAGGAAGAGTTTTTTTACCTCCTCAAATTTTATGTCTTTATTTGAAAACAAAACAGCACAAAGAAACATAATAGAAACAAGTTTAGTACAAATATAGTGTGAAAGTCCAGCGTGGTCAGGTCAGCTGATGTTTCCAGCTCAAAACCTGACAAAATGCACATAAAATGTCCCATCTTATAAAGTCACTATTTATTGTTTTTTCAGTATTTTAGTATCTGTTTTTAGTATCCGTTACCATCTCACATCTCCGACATAAATGTCATACTTGAGGCGCTTCTTTAACAGTTCCAACAAAAACGTGAAAACAGAGAAATGACAACCGGAAGACTCGTGGCTGACCAACACCCGTTTAAACCCACGTTTCCTTTTCAAAATCTCACACAGCAAACACTCAAACCTAACTGGGTCCTCTGTCCTGAAGCTTAGTCGAACTTATTCACCACAACTTTATATGAAAATATTCTGCACATTTGGACATGAGGAGAACATAGTGGCACATTTAAGACAGTTGCAATGAAGTTAACTGCAGTTTGAAGGTTTATGTTGATTAAATAAAGGCAGAATAAGTTGAAACTCTTTTTTTAGGTGTATTACTCAGCCTCTGGAGAAACTAAAAATATAAAAATAAAAAAAGAATACAACAAACATTCAAGATGTTGAATCCCTAAAATCCCTCGAAACGTTTAGGTGTCGGTGGGTGAAACTGTGCGGAGGCTGGTATAAAGGGGTGTTTAAAAACGATGTCTGGTTTTGTTGCAGCAGGACCATGACCAGGCTCGAACCCTCCACCCTGACGGCCATCACCGCGGCTCCTGCTGCCTCGTCTCCTGGTTTGTTGCCCCTCGCTGTGTGAGCCTCGACACCCAACACACCCACGCTGCAGCAGAGGTCAAATCTGTAAATCTTCGTACCCGTCTCCTGTGTCTCCTCCTCGTAGTCTAACTGTTGTTCTGGCTGGAAACTTCAGATGGATCCATGTGTTTTAACGGTGTTTCTGTATCTGCTGTTTGCTCACTGACTCCGGTGAAGTCCTCTCGTCTTGTTTCCAAGAGGATCTTCAGGTTTGTGTTCATGAGTATGCCATATCATCATAAAAAGGAAATATGCAAATAATTGTTGGCATTTTGATGAAAAAGGCTTTTCCAGCAACGTTATTTGGCAATAACGTCAGTTATCTGCTTAAAAACAGCAGGTTTAACAGCAGGCACTCATCCTGGATGATTCTGAGCCCCATGGCCCATGTGTCCATCGGTTTTTGATGTTTCAACGTGTCCAACACAGAACCTCACAGGTGGATGTTTAAAACATTATCTTTGGTGTTTCGAGTTTGACTGGAATGAGTTCGGCTCATAACTGTTACCTGATGACTCTTGTATTTACTGCATTAAACTTGTAATTGTTTTCTAAACTGAGTGAAATAGACAAACGGAGAGTCGACCACGATTTCACTTCTGACCTACGTAACACGACGTGCACAGTATTGGTCATATTGATCTTTATTAAGAGACGGCGAGTGAAGAGCAGCTGTCGTAGGGTTCACACCACTTTATTTGATTTTCAAGTGCAATTTCACATGGTAATTTATTTCAGGTTTCTTTGTAGCATGTATCATTAAAATATGTAATAATACTGTGACACTTCTGGAGTAGTTGGTTCTTTCTGAAACTCTTGTTTTGCTACAGTAAAATTAACAGCGAATGATTGTATTTTCTTACATTTTCCAGCTCCCCCGCAGTCAGAAGAGTCTCAAACATTTGTAAAATTTCCACTATTGTCCCCGTGGCCAAACGCAGGCATCCAAAGGCCCTGATTGATCATATACCGGTTGCCTTGACTTCATTGGTAGCAAATATTTTAAACTTTTGAAAAAGTTCAAAACGGTGCTTCTAGTTAGATAACTATCTAGAACGGAGAGTTTTAGTGCAGGATGGAGGACGCTGAGGACACTCTGAGGGCACTAACACCAATGCAAAGATTTGATATTTGGTGATTTTTCACACGTTAAGCTCTTCAGAAATTATAATTTGGACTTTTAGTGGGCTGGACTTCAGGTTTTTTGAAAATGACAGAACTGAGAGGGTTCTGGTGAATGGGGTGTTTTCAGATGAGACGTTTTCTTCTTCAGGGTCATCTCAGCGGTGCGTCTGGTCTCTGCTACACATCCTGTACACCGATGACTGCCGTAGCCAGCATGCCTACAGACCTGATCACGGTCCTGTCCTAGATGATTTCATAGTTTGGTGCGACGGGGAACATCTTCAGATGAATGTTGCTAAAACTAAGGACAAGATCTTTGATTTAAGGTGTAAACCTTCTCCTTCTCAGGCTGCTACGATTAAGGGTAAGGCTGCAGAAGTGGTTGAGTCATACAAGTACCCGAGCTGGCTGACTTATTGATAAACACAGAAAACATCTGTAGATAAAAGCATCCTGGCCCTGTTATTTATTGAATCCCACACTGAGTGTTAACTTGCTCTGTGGTCTGTTGGTACTGGAATCTCAGTATGTCAGTCAAAATCAGCAAACCGTCTCTGAAATGTACCTTTAACAAGCCCAAGTTCACTCAGCCGGTGTTCAGACTATTCATCCAGACCGTCAATCTCTGCTTCTCACTTCAGATTCCCTTTCTGTAAAAACATCTCTGCAATGTTACAATGGTTTATATATATATATATATATATATATATATATATATATATATATATATATATATATATAAATATATATATATAATATATATATAATATATATATAAATATATATATAATATATATATATATATATATATATATATATATATATATTATATATATATATATATATATATATATATATATATAATATATATATATCATACACCACATCATCTTCATTTATAAAGTCGTTTAAGTTGCTACATAGACCAAAGTGCTGTACAGCAAGTAAATAAAAAGCTATAACATTAAAACATAATTGCAGAACTTTAATTGAACAAAAAATACAATATAGAGTAAAACAAAATCCATTGCAAAAATTAAAAAAGATGCCTATTAGAACAAACTAAAAACAGCTAAAAGTCAGCACCTTTCATGTCGCATAAGGCCTAGAAGAAGTGTGTTTTAGGACCGCTTTTAAAAACAGAGTTTAATTTTATACATACATATATGCATACATACATATATTAGTACACGGTTCTACCGTGTACTAATATATGCTCGCAGCTCCCTCTTATATATATTTTATAGGTCATGATTTGTGGCATGGACACACGGTTCATGGTTTTTTCTCGTCTTTCCTCACAACCAGCGGTTCTCTGCGAATAATGAAGCTACGTTTTAGTTGAATTGAGAACTAAATAAACCAAAACCTGTTTTCAATGTCTGGCTTCTTAAATGTGAATAGTTACCGTTTCACACTGTTTTATCCATAACATATTTGGCCTGTTAGTTTGAAAACGTCTCAGTTATTTAGAAAACAAAATAGTTAAAGCTCATGCTGACATTTTCAAGATAAAAGCAACACTGTTAGTGTTAAATAGTCTTGTACATGTATAGCTCCATTTAACTTTATCCAGGACTAGAAAACACTTGCACTCCACAAACACAAGCTGTAATTTCTACACTTGTACCCCAACAAGCACATGGGGGGCGATTCAGGGACCTTCAGCAGGTGATGGGGTCAGACGGGTCCACCAACCTTCCAGGTAGGCTTCCAACTCTTCCAAAGGGTGTCGTTTGTATCATTCAAAAAACAAAAAGTCAAATTTTATCATACAAATTGTGTTTAAAAATACTGTATTTACATTTATACAAAACTGAGAAAGCGGCAGTTTCTCACATTTAAGACAGCTGTTAATGTTTTCTGTTTCTACAACTATTCCCGTGTTTATGGTCCGTCAGAGGTTCCGTTCGCCGTAAAGGTTCACAGGTCGTGGTCAGAAACGTGCTGCTAGACACTCCCAGCACTGCGCCACACTCACACTCCAACGGTTCAGTTAAGAGTGTTAAAAGTGTTAAACTTATAATATAACATTTAGCATCGACTTCCAAAACTTTTTCAATAAATTCAACACTGATAATTGATGAGATACTTTTAATACTTAATAAAATTATGTACCAAAATAAATATAATTTCTAGATCTGATGATGTCATCACAGACCCTTAGATCAAAAAGGCAAACAAACATACACAAACATATGGCACAGTCGAAATGTCCTTCAGATCATTGCAATGTTCAAAAAACAAACTATTCATAAATCTGTTTAATACGGTTGCAGAGCAGAGCGCTGCTGCTGCAGGTTTAACGCCGTTTAGCGCTGTTGCTGCAGAGCAACCGTGTTGCTGCAGAGCAACCGTGTTGCTGCAGAGCAACCGTGTTGCTGCAGAGCAACCGTGTTGCTGCAGAGCAACCGTGTTGCTGCAGAGCAACCGTGTTGCTGCAGAGCAACCGTGTTGCTGCAGAGCAACCGTGTTGCTGCAGAGCAACCGTGTTGCTGCAGAGCAACCGTGTTGCTGCAGAGCAACCGTGTTGCTGCAGAGCAACCGTGTTGCTGCAGAGCAACCGTGTTGCTGCAGAGCAACCGTGTTGCTGCAGAGCAACCGTGTTGCTGCAGAGCAACCGTGTTGCTGCAGAGCAACCGTGTTGCTGCAGAGCAACCGTGTTGCTGCTCTGCAGAGGTTTCACGCTCAGCTGCGTTTACTGGATACATGCAGGTGAGGATTGTTTTTTTGGTTTTTTACTGGACAGATGCCCAAAAGCAGACGTTCTTCAGTTCTGTCGTGTATTTGTCGAGGCTCTCGGGCCACTCATCCCAGTCTGCTGAGGGAGCGCCGAGTGGCTTGGTTCACTCGCTTCCCGCCTGGTTCTTTTTGTCCGCCAGCTCCTCCATCTGCTTCTGTCGCCTCTCCAGGACCTCCATCCTCTTGGCGTCTTGGCGTGCTCGCTCCTGGGCCCTGAGCTCCACCACGTCTTCGAAGAACCTGTGTCTGTACAACAAAGAGGCCATTATACTCCCAAAAGTCTGAGAGCTCACAATCAGACAACGCCGAGCGCCGCGGCTTCTCACATCACCTGCTTTTATACAACTATTTCAGTTAATTTTATAACAACTACCTGTAAACGACTTGTTCATCCATCAACAGACAAAGATGTATCAAACCTGTAGTCAATAGTGACATTTTATAGACGACCAGTCAACTGAATAATGAATAAACAAAAAGTCTCAACAAAAACAAAACAGCAGCAGCTTTTCGGGTCTGACTGGGGCCGAATGTGTGCTCCCTGAAGCACGTTTTCACAGGTTTTCCCATCAAAGGGAGAAAGAAAAATCCAGTGATGACTAAAGCTGCTTCAGCTGAACATACGTCTGACCTAAAACTGAGACACCGAAGCCCAGATCATTAAACTACCACCTCATGCTGGCAGCATAGCTGCTGGAAATGATGTGATCCATCATGAACATTCAGGACTTTCCCAGCCTGTCCTCCTCCCGGGAAGACGACAAGCTTCCATCCCACAAGGTTTTTGATGCGTTTAAGATCCAAACCCAGTTATTGGTGATTATCCCGAACTGGTCTGTCCTCGCGGCTTCCTAAAGATGCACTAACCAAGATCTGCAAAGGGAACACGCGGCAACTGCGACATAACCGTGCACCTGTTGAAGAAAGCAGCGGCGAGTCCGAGCACGAGCGTCCCGAACAGAACCGGTTTGGTCAGGCGTTTTCCGGCGGACAGCCTGTGTTGCGGCATAGTTCCCGGAGTTCAATCTGACAATAAGGAAAACATCCGAAAGAACAGCGGATCAGCATCAGCGGCTTTTAGCTGACCTTCGGTGTGCGCTCACCGAAGAGCACGCGCGTCCTCCAAATGCTGCCGGTACCCGACTTCCGGTTAGGAATTGAAGTTGGTTTTCGATTTGTAATCAAGACGGCCCGCAGGAACCCTGATTATTATTATTAATAATAAAGAATTATATATAGTTAGACTATATGTATATATATATATATATATATATATATATATATATATATATATATATATATATATATATATATATATATATATATATATGTATGTATATATATATATATATATATATATATATGTATGTATATACGAATTTACGCCGAATTGAGCGTCACTTTCAGAAGTTATGTATTTGAAATGCCAATATAGCACACGAGTTCTCTATTTTCTAAAATAGAAGAAAGGTGTAATAAAGCTTTGAGAGTTTACCGAGTTTACGTATCGCAGTCTAACTTCGGTCGTAGTGCCATACATCTTATGGTAAAAACAAATTATCCTCCAAAAATGCCCACATTAACACATAAACCACTCAATCAGTGCGCATTGTCTTTGAATATGTGACAATAAAGTATCACTGTGGTTTCATTTATTAGTTTATGAATAAAGCGGAACTGGTCTCATGTTTTCCGGTTAAAGGGACACGTATCAGAAACGGACCTAATTAACAACAAATACTGTACACAAAACAACAAGCGTGGTTACAAATATCTAACGTCTTTTATCTTTTATCCTTTATCTTATATAGAAATCTCCTCACCAGAGTTGGCTTTGAGCGATGAATGACGACCGGTTTGAATATTTACAAACCCTGGTCACTGAGTTTCAGGACTCCGACAGCGAAGGTAGGACGTTTATTTAGTTAATCTTTGTTCAAGATTAATAATAAAAGTCCTCAGAGGTTTTTTCGTTTAAGGGTATAAAGTTTAGTTTGTGGTGAGGGAAACATAAACCAGAAAAACGTGAATATTAATAATCACACCGATTATGTGATTATACGGCTTCGCACGGCTCCAGATAGGAGATTAAAAGTCTTCCTGAACATCTGGAGCCCCTGTTTTAATACACGACGCCTTGGAGGTTGTCTGCAGCTGTAAAGCAGGGCTTCACCGGAACCGTTTTCTGCGGGTTGGCGGCGTCTCCTCCTGCAGCATCCACGGACCCGTCCGGAACCTCCGGAACGCCTCCCAGTGTTCCAGACGTTCAGTCCTACTGTGATGCACAAACAAGCCGTCTGTCAACACCGGGTCCAGGGCAGGGGGTCCGGGGCAGGAGGCCCGGGACAGGGGGTCCAGGACAGGAGGTCTAGGACAGGGGGTCCAGGACAGGAGGTCTAGGGCAGGGGGTCTAGGGGAGGGGGTCCAGGACAGGGGGTCTAGGACAGGAGGTCCAGGACAGGAGGTCTAGGGCAGGGGGTCTAGGACAGGGGGTCTAGGGGAGGGGGTCCAGGACAGGAGGTCTAGGACAGGGGGTCCAGGACAGGAGGTCTAGGACAGGGGGTCCAGGACAGGAGGTCTAGGGCAGGGGGTCTAGGACAGGGGGTGCAGGGCAGGGGATCCAGGACAGGAGGTCTAGGACAGGAGGTCTAGGACAGGGGGTGCAGGGCAGGGGGTCCAGGACAGGAGGTCTAGGGCAGGGGGTCCAGGACAGGAGGTCTAGGGCAGGGGGTCTAGGACAGGGGGTGCAGGGCAGGGGGTCCAGGACAGGAGGTCTAGGACAGGAGGTCTAGGACAGGGGGTCCAGGACAGGAGGTCTAGGGCAGGGGGTCTAGGACAGGAGGTCTAGGGCAGGGGGTCTAGGACAGGGGGTCTAGGACAGGGGGTCCAGGACAGGGGGTCCAGGGCAGGGGGTCCAGGACAGGAGGTCCACAACGGGGACCCCTGAAGACAGCCAGTATTCTTGTTCATGTCACCAGTCTCCCCTCCGAACCTATAGAAACTTGCATTTTTGACCTGTTCCAGGTTCGTTTTTAACAGCAAAACAAAAAATAACAACTATATATAATAATTTTTACCCGTGACGTTTCACCACATCTTGCTTATGTCTTTGGAGGCTGAATTTTGACCAACTGTATTTTCTTTTTTGGGCCAAAAAAGGAACGAAAGAAGGAGGAGTTGTGTGATTACCAGCAGAAGAGTCTGTTTCTGCAGAAAAATACACACGAGTTTAACACGAGCTAAGGCGAAACAGAGTTCAGATGAAAATCAAATAAAATAGAAATGAACAGACGGTCACATTTCCCTGCCAGTAATGAAGATGTTATTGTCATTGTGGCCAGTTTTTCCATTAATTAGTCATAAAACAGATTTAAGAGTGACAACAGTTCTTACAAACATTGTAGAGCTTTTTCTCGGGATTAATGCGGACTCTCCTTTCATCGATCAGGTTTAAAGTCTTTATTTCATACAGAGATTACTTGGATTGGGTTGGACGGCTGCAGCAGTTATGTGCTTCTCTTCTCTAAATCAGAGGCGAAGGAGCAGGTTCTGGCCAACTTGGCTAACTTTGCATACGACCCAAAGAACATGGAGCATCTGCGGGAGCTGCAGGTGACCGACCTCTTCTTGGACATGTTGACTGAGGACAACGAGAACTTTGTGGAGTTTGGGATGGGTGGGCATCACCTCAGCAGAAACTCTAGATCATCATGAGTGAAAACCTTTTGAATATCGGCTCATCAGCACCTATCTTGTTGTGTCATGTTCTCAGGTGGGCTGTGTAACCTGAGCATGGACCCGGGATGTCGAGACATCATCCTGCAGAGCAGCGGGGTCAGCTTAGTCACCAACTGTCTGTCGAATGAGAGGGAGGAAACGGTGCTGTCAGCCATCACCACCCTCATGAACCTCACAACGCCCACGTCGCGTTCTCAGACCACAGAACCGGGCATTCTGCAGTGCATGCTGCGCTTCTCTCTGGCGGAGAGTCCCCGTCTGCGCAACCTGGCCGCCGTGTTCCTGCAGGACTGCTGCAGCGAAGCGCAGGTTAGGGAGGCTGAGCAGCAGATGCAGGGACAGCAGATGGCAGTCGGGATCCCTTTACCCAGGGACTGACGACTGTTTTACTCCGTAGGACTAAAATTAAAAACTGAGCATTCCTCTGCTGCGGAAATTCCCACTTTCTCAAGCCCATCTACCCAGATGTTGAATCTTCTTGCAGGGATTTGCTCTTCTTCAGGCACATTTCCTGAGGTCCTGCGCTGCCACCGTGGGAGGTGTGACTTGGATGTTGCTGAATGTGGATGTCTGTCCTGGCCTCACGCGAGCTGCTTTCTGTGTGCAGGAGAGAAATGAGACAAACGTTCGCCAAAGTTGTGCTTGTCATGTCTTAAAAAGCACTTGCAGATTAGAGATTTAACACAAGGACTTTTTCTCTGTTTTATTTCTCATAGAAAGGAATAATTGATTGACTCTAGTGTTGTAACTTTGGATTTCTGTCCCAGTCATCTCTTTCTCTGACTTTATTTGGCTTCGCTGCACTTTCACACATCAGCGCAGACGAAGCCAGCTCACCGAGCCACGGTGGACCTCAGAGAGTCCAGGGAGCAATGACGGAAGCAGGGAAAAGCACCAAAGCAGAAAAAGGCAGAACAATAGTAAATCCTCCTTCATAAAATCCAACAGTGAATCTTCAGAAGTTTATTTTCAGAGATTTTCACTCGGAATTTGGTGCTAACCATGGACTCCAGACTTCCAGCAGGATTTTAATCTGAGCATCTTTGCTTTAAATTGCTGTAATTCCTAAATGGTAAATGACATGCATATTTGTGAAGCGCTTTAAATTACAGCTGAGAGTGTACATCTTAATAACATCTCGATTGTTTGTAGTGTATAAAGGCAAAAATCATGAAAACTGTCCAAAAATGTCTCGGCCTGACCGTATTCCACAAAAAATGTGATTTCCTAAAATCCAGGGCAGGTGTTGGGGCATGTTAGAGCCAACCCTTCCACTTGGCTCCTTCAGAAAGATTACTATGTCTTGAAACACTTAATCCAAATCCAAAATATGTCAAATAATAAATGCAAAATAAACCTTGAGGTTCTTCGTTCAGAGCCAGCAGCCCCGTTTGTTTCCAGAGCTATTTCTGGGTCGGGTTCTGCAGGTCTAGACAGGAGAACGCCCCAGCATGCAGCTCCAAGGCAGGTGGACTCCACATGTAGCCGAGTCAGGAAATTCTTCACGGCTCTGAGCGTGTGTGACGGTACCAGCTCGGTTTAGAGGTTTTAATCAAAACAATGTGTGTGCATGGCGTTTCCAGGCCAAAGCAGTGCACACCTTCCAAACGGATCAATAAAAATGCTCTTGTTTGTCCCGCAAACAGACACGTCCACATCTGTTTATAGTAACATGGAAATCTGTCAAGTTTATTAAAAAAAAGTGATTTTCTGCAGGATAACAGGTTCTTCAACATGTTCAAAGCTTCCTCACAAGAAATCCAGGGAAGGATAGAAATGCTGTTCTTAGTTTTCTTCTTACAAATACTGAGAAAATACTAAAATCACAAGAATCTCTTTAATTTCCATTCTCCTTCCAGCTCTCTACCCAGTGGCTTTTTATATATTTCATTAAAAAAAAGCTTCTATGGTCTCCTTATGCACTTGGCCAAAGAAGAAAATATTGATTCTGTCTGGGACTATCGTCTGCAGCGGATTAATGCACATCCTTCTCAGCGTTTACAATAAAATCATATTCCTGCGACTGTTTTTCTCTCACAGGTACAGACTCAAAATATGGGGCTGCACACGTCTGCAGACAGCTTGTGGTGGCTCTCACAAGGTTGTTGGAAAAAAAACAGTCCCAGCGGGGGCCAGATTTGGGTTTAGTCTTCACAATTTCAGAATTCAACCTCAGCAGAACAAAAAAGGACCTGGAGTCTTAACAAAAAGAGCTTGAGATGGTCAGAGTTTGATGCAGTAAAGTTTATTCCACGAGTCAGCTCTGGAGGAGGCTGAGTCTTAAACAATCTTGTAACTTCTTTTCTTCAGTCTCTGATGACATTTTGTAAAAACGAAAGAGACGTTTGTTGGTTTAACCATATTTGCTTCACATCGGCTCCTCCTACACGTGTCGACAAACGTGTTTGTGCCAGTTAAAAGAACATCCAAAGTGGTCACGGAAATAAAATGGTTTGATAAACAGACTAGACACTGTTTTTGAATTGTGCTTCAACAGAAATATTAAAACAACAATAATAAAACTGGCTTCAGCTTAATATTTTGTGGCACAAAGCTTTACGTAACTTCTGTAACGGTCGGTGAGACTTGTGCACCTGAAGGCAGGTATTCTGGTCCACACCCCAGGAACCAGATCGCTCACGGCTGAAGGGTTTCTTCTCCAGACTGCATGTTTCCGATGTTTCCGACGTTCAACAGGATTTAGATTAGAAGTCATAGGTGGACACGTGAGAATAGTCCAACGTTTTGTTCTTACTCAGTGACTGTTGGGTCATTTTATTCTGTTGGAGGACTCATGACCTGCAGCTGACACCAGGTTTTGTGACTCTGGGCAGCACATTTCAGTCCAGAAGGTCTTAATAGTCTTGAGATTTCATTGTACCTGCACAGACTCATGACACCTGCACAAGACGCAGCAAAGCGGCTCCAGAACATGACTGGGCCTCCTCCAGGTTTCACAGCAGATACAGTCATCTTTTCTTTAAACGCTTGATTTTTCCTATTTTTGAACTTAGAAAAGCTCCAGTTTTGTCTGTTCAAAAGTCCCTAAGAAGCGTTGCCTGCCTTTTTTATGACTTGCTTTCATCAGGCGACCTCCAGAGAAGATGGTGCAATCTGCCACCGATGCAGCTTGACCTTGGAGCTCACCTTGGATCTCTGTGGAACTTGTTTTGGACTCTTTGGTTACAATTCATATTATTCACGTTTTCAGGGTGTCATCCGTTCATTTACGGTCACGTCCAGGGAGGTCGTCTACAGAGGTTGCTCAGTGTGGTCCACAACATGATACCAAACAGCAGAGAGACAACTTTTAACCCTTTAAATAGTCAGACTGACTGAACATTGAAATCGCCTGTGATGCTGATTACATGGCACAATTTACTTTAACATGTCACTATGGTCAAGTTGTTTTCAATATTTTCTAGGTGTGGCAACTCATTTGTTCAGGCCAGATTCATTTGTTTTTGTTTTTTAATGATTCTGTTGAACCACAAATCAAAAACAATGTCAGTGTCACTATTGTTTATCACTTTGATCAGTTTCAAATGATTTCAGTGCCTATTGAGGGTTTTTGAGTCTTTCGTGGAAGGGCACCAACAGGTCTGCACACCGGCGGACTTTCAGGAAAACGTTCCACCAATGATGTTGTATCAAACTGGTCTAAACAGGTTTATACAATTGTGTTTGCTCAACTCTACTCAACGTGGATTCCTTTATTTGCCACATTATTTCATGTGATATACTGCATCATACATGTAAATCATTGTTGCTGCAGCTCAGATTTGCTGATAGTTGTTTTAATCTCAGTTGCTGTTTCTGGTAGGATATCTAGTGTTTTATACTGGTAGAGTAATGCTCAGGTGAAGCAATTCATTTTTTCTCCTTCAGCTGCAGCAGCTTCTCGGCCTCATCACGTAGTTTGTGCTTCTGGATCTGAGTAGAAAAACAACAGTGTGAATCAACACATTGTTTAATGACTATAAATATTCTAGCAGCATTTACAACTGTGCTAAACACTTAACTGCATAATAAAATTCAATAATCCAACTTCTCTTTTCAGCAGTGTTTATGAACGCGGACTGGACATATCACTAAGCTCTAGACAGTCTCTTTCTCAGCATGCATCCTCACAACATGATGCAGCCACCACTGTGCTTCACCATCAGCAAATGAGGAACAAAAAAATGAAGAAATAAACAAGATGAGAAGAAAAAAAAACATTTGCAACTACATTTTTTTTAAGTTTTTGTACATATTCTGAAGTAGATTTTTTTTGCCAACAATTCCAACAATATTGAGAAGGTAAAAAAAAAAAAGTAATGTAAATTAATTCCAACTGTGATCTTTCTGTGGCCCTTAAAATAAGAGACTTTATATAATTTATTCAGGTTTTTTTATGGTGTTTTTTAAGGTTGGAGATCTAATAGTAAAAGCTGAATCCAAAGATTTAAACTTGCGTAAAGTTATGACAGTTCTCCTAACTGTATTTTAAGAAAACATGCTCTGTCCTGATATATATGATGATATTCCAAATTAAAGAACTGCACTGTCATTAATTATTATTTTCAATAATTAATCTTTTTTCAATTGTTTAGCTCTTAAAATGTTAATAAATTGTGATAAATGCATCTTTTAGCTTAAGGCAATGTTTAAAAATTCTTTTAATCTTCATTTTTAGTGTATTTTAATTGTATTGAGGAGCTGGAACCGGCTGAGCTTTGGCTTTTTTCTGGGATGTTGTACTTGTTGCATATTGACTGAGTCTTAAATTTAGGGTCTTGTTTCATCTGATGACGGAATGAGGCCACAGAAATATGATGTGCATGCAGACAAGTTAATAGCTCCTCTTCCGTCCTGTCTGGGAGCTCTGAGGGCAGCTCCGTCCAGAAGCACACGCCTCGTCTACAGCAAATTCTTCTGACCTGCATCCCAAGAGAGAAACTCTAGAGCCAGCAGCCAGTTGATGTTTTTGAATTGGACTTTTACCACACACTGGAAGGGTGACGTCTCCAATTTTTGTCATCTGTAAAAATCAACAGTTCAGCTAAGATGCCAGGATTTGGGAATTTACCTTTCCAGTAACAGTGAGTGGGAAGCTGGTCATAAAAAGGACGTAACGAGGAATCTTGAAGTGAGAGATCTAAAGGGAGAAAATGAACAAAGAAATGCTGAGCACGGCCATCCAACCTGTAGCAATAGTGCTGCTCATTTTGAAGTATAAGAGGACTGAGCCCACCTGTCCTTTGCAGTACTCTGTGATCTCCTCTGCTGTGCACTCCTGAGCGTCCATCAGCTTGATGCAGGCACAGACCTCCTCACCCATACGCATATCCTGAACTCCGACTACCTGATAACCAGCATGACGTATTAAAAACCTGACAGCACACATTGCCGGCAACACATCACACACCACTGAAAAGAGTATAATTCTGTGCCGCATGGCGCTAAATGTTGAATTAAAGCGCTCTGAAGACTTGTGCATAAACTGTATGTTATGAATATTTTAGTTATAACTGATGGAAAAAGTTAGAAATTGAATAAAATAGAAGGATGAGGTTACTCATTCATGGAAAAATGCTAAAATGTTTAATTCTAACTTTACTATTAAATGTGTCTCCAGGGCGAGCCTCAGTGACCCAGTATCAGACGAGGACCAGGACTTTGGCCGTGCCACATTGCACCCGACTCGTATGGTCACTCTTGGTGACCCCACAGGAGGGCAAACCCATGACTTTCATTTAGGCTAAACTCAAATTGGACCAATGGGTGAAGGGCCGGTGAAGAGTCCTTCGCTCTTGGCCCCGGCTCCCGGCCCGGCTCCCGGCCCGGCTCCTGGGTGGTGCTATAGTAACCAATGCCAGGGTGAGCAACACCATCCTCCTTGATGTAAGTCGTCCAGATGAATCACACTTAGTCAGCCTCGTACGGAGACCACAGTAGGTGGAATTTTACCTGTAGTATGGTGATTTGGTCACACCGTCCCCTTCATCTCAATAATTTAAGGAGGGACAGGGTGAGAGGTTCTGTGGCTTTGAGGACTCAATGCTGCTCCACATCAAGCGAAGCTGCTTGAGGTGGTTCAGGCATCTGGTTAGGACGCCTCTTCAGAGCCTCTTTAGAGAGGTGTTTCAGGCATGTCCAGGTTTCAGAGCTTTTTATCCTTTTTCCAAAAAAATATGTCAATTTATTTTATCTTTCTTTTTGCCTCAATTTACAGATAAAACATTTCTAAATCAACATCCAGAATATTGCCCTTTTGGGTTTTATGAGAGCATTTGGCTCATTTTGTTGCTGAAAATGTTGAAACTTTTCTGTATTACATCCTTTAAACTAAGATAAACTAGTAAGACTGATAAGTTGACAGCGTATTCAGAAACATAATTTTAATCTTGGCTGCAAAATAACATATCACATATCCATCAGACTGCTTTGTAACAAAAAAAGCAAAAAAGCAAAAACTGTAACATTTGAGCTTTTTCTAAACAGTAAAATGTTACAGTTTCCTGAAAGTTTCCTGTCAAATGATTATTCTTCAAATTACATAATTATTAACAAGTCACATTTTGCCTATATTTTATTCAAATCCAATAAGACCATATTTACATGTTTATTAACACTGTTCACAGTAACAAAGAGCAATGTTCACAGTGTGGTCTTAAAGTTATGCAAGTTATTTTTGTGGTTTCAGTTAAAGCAATAATTTTCATTTAACTGCAAAATAGTTCAGGTTTTCAAATGATCCCTACTGAGAACAAACCCGAGGAAAAAGCTGATCCTGTCTGGCGTGAAATCCAGACTTGATTAATGGACCTCTGGACCTCTGAAGTGGACGACCTGATGGTGCCAGATTTATTTCAGGGGGGCCCAAAAGGAAGGCTTGATGGAAACCTCCATCATCTGTGTGGAGAGGCCAACCCTGAGGATCAAACTGCTAACTTTCTGATTGGTGGACAAATCCTCCGCAGAATGAGCTGAAGCAAAGACTCTTGCATTCTTAACTTAATTCCTAACATGTGAGTAGTGCTTAATGTTGTCACACCATTCGGGAGTCTTGCTGTGTTGCGTACTGCTCTCAACCACAGAGGCCACAGCTCAGCCCTTGCTGCTTGAGCTCACCTGTGCCTCCTTCACTTTGGGGTGCGTGTGCAGAAACTGTTCGATCTCAGCCGGGTAAATGTTCTCTCCGCCTCTGATGATCATGTCTTTCCTCCTGCCTTCGATTCTGCAGTAGCTGTACGTGTCCATGCTGCCGATGTCTCTGGATGTCAAAATGTGTCCAGAAAAGTGATGCTTTGTGATTAGATGACATATGTCTGGAGGAGTTTTAATGTCCTGGCAATATCTCATATGCAGTATGTTAAAGACTCACCCAGTGATGTACCAGCCGCTTTTGGTGATGGTGTCTTCTGTTTTAGCTTGGTCACCCCAGTACTCCAACATCACACAATATCCTCTGATCATGATCTCCCCCTGCATCCCCAGAGGTACCACCTCCCTCGTTGAAGGGTCCACTATTTTAGCCTACAGAGCAGGTGATTCACATTTCAAACTTTTTATCAACAATCAACGTATTTGACTAAAATCAAAGTTAATCATTATTTAAACATTTAGGTGATGAGAAGTGATTTGTCCCAATGTCAACAGAAGTCTTCACGTGTCACATGGAGATACGGAGATACTCTTCCTGGTAAAAAGGCTGTGAGTCCTACTGTAAAAATACTTTACAACCACATATTTCACAGATACAAACATTATCACGTTTGATTGTTGGAGATTAATCCAACGACTTATCTGATACTGAGTAACATCGACTACACAATTCCCATATTGTTGCAGCAGGGTTACATAACTTGTTTTCAGTTAAAACACTGCAATACCCATGGAGCACCAGACCCATTTCACAAAAGAGAGTCTTTCACATGCTGCTCCAGGATTTTTGATTATTTTTGTTAACAATTTGCCATGTGAAGTCGTGGATCTGTGGCCTTATGTATCTAATTTTAGGACCTGGTAAAGACCAGATGTTTTTTTTTTTTAATTTTGTTTTTATATATACATTTTTAAAAGAAATGTATTCTTTCCTTTGGACTATGCACTGCACAGAAGATGAACATGTGTGTGTCTATGAAACGTAAATGAGGAGCATGACGCGGTACCTCTATGTGTTCCATGATGTAGCCGACGGTCTCACACTTCCTCTCCATGTTGTCCAAAGGGGAGTTGAGAAACGTCACAGGACTGTTCTCCGTCGTCCCATATCCGATCTACCAACCACACAAACAGCAGATATATGAACAGGCAGAAACAGCTGATGCACTGTCAGCGTGAACCCGCACTTAAAGTCACTCTGTGTAGTAATACCACGTCTGACCACATGAGGGCATTTACTGTAGCTCTGATGTGTTGACAAAACTAAGAATGCTGTGCTAATTAGTGGTGATGGTCTGGCAGGACTTGTAATAACACTTTGTCCCACCTCGTTGTGTCTTACACCAGGTGCCGACTTATGAACTTTCTTGTGATATGCTGCCCCCATGTGGTCAGAAATGGCACACAGAGTGGCTTAAAACACTAGGAGTAAACAGAGTAGGTTGTGCCTGTAAATTAAAAAAAAAACTACACCTCCAGAACCCAAGAACCAAATAAATAAGTACTTCTGGAGGCTACGGATGTGATGCAATTAAACCTATCGCAACATCACAAGACAGGCGAACTGGCAGCCAGGGATAGACAGGGTTTACAGTGATAAGACATCAGACAACCTCAACCGAAAATAATATGTGAACAGATAAAATGGCAATTCAGGAGAATTACAGCCAGCATGGCCTCAAACTTATGTTACTTTTGTTGCCTAATCTGTTACCATCAAAGAACCAGAACACATCAACTCTCATTTTATTCTCTTGCAGCATCCAGTCTTTTTATTTTGGCTGTGGTGTCTTGTATGAGGCTCTATTTGGACCATAAATATGTTCACACTCTCACTGTTTATGTCCAGCGATCATTCAAAAATATATTTCACCCTGTTTATAGTACTTTAGCAGTGACAAAGCTCTTTTAACAGCTGCATTGTAGATTGTTAACCTGACAGTGTTCTGCAGTCTTCCTGCACTCAGTTGTATTCTGAGGTGTTGATCAGATGTATTATTGTAAAGTGACATCTTCCTGTGAGGTCTGATGTGTTGTTGGACTTTGAGAGGCATCATTCTGATTACAGTTGATGCATCTTCTTTAATTGCAATTACTACTAAATTACACTGCAAGAAAATTATCCAGGTGTAGAGTACAGAAAATAACTGAATGAAAGGTTTTAGGGAGTCACACAGGAGACCGACTGGCAATATTGTGTGATAAATATAATGGGGGTGTTAGAAATTGGGCAACCTCCATTAATTTTAATTCTTAATAGTAGATTTATAGTAACACAAACAATGAATTCAGAGGGAATCACATGAGAGTTCATTAAAATGCATTGGATCAACACTCAGAACCACGGTGCATTAAACAGAAAAAACCCGGTCAAACAACAAAGAAAGAATCTATCACAACGGAAGAGCCGTTGAAAGTGACATAAACATGGATAAATGTCTTGTTGATGGTCAGTGGACACGAGCACTGAGCATATGAAGATATTTTTGGCACAAATGGAACCTCTCTGTCATGAATGTACTTTCCTTTTTAACGCACACTAGTTTTTGGTGAGTTCAGATCGATCGATTACACCGATTTTATGGACCAATACAACTTTCTGGTGTTACCACCTGCTCACCTACAGAAGCTCTCGTACATACTGAATAAGAATTAAAGGAGTGCATGTAAGTACTACAAAAACAAGCAAGAACTCTATGTAATCAATAGACAAGGCACCAAATATTTTGCTGAGTAAAACATTTGGTCATGTTTATTTTCAGTGCCTTCACGTCTTGAAATGACCACCAGCTCAATCTATTACCAACGTCTGACTTTACAGAAGTAGATGTCCATCCATCTGTAGGCCTGCAGGCCATAGTTTCTAAGGTGCTTTGCATTTGAAGATGAGAAATCAGGAAGCTTCTGACAGTAAAGAGCCAGCAAAACACTTTACTGTCAAAACAACCAGATAAGAAAAAAAATATTTTCCTGTTTGGGAGTTTGGAATGCTGACTTGGCTCGTTTCTTACTCAAAGCAGATGTGAACATGTTAACTGGAAAAGATGTGGACCCTCCTGCTGTCATATGATCAGTCTGATCCCACATGAAATCTTGTTTTATCTCAAAAACAGGGAATAGTTTGATTGACCTTAGTTTATAAGGTCAATTCTAAAACAAAGGAACAAATTTGTGAAAAGGTTTGGACGTAATTAAAAGTAACAGAATTGATCTGCATTTTATACTACACTGTCATGACAAGAGGCAACAAAAATGAGAGAACTTTTTACCTGGCAAACAGGGAAGAGATGAGATTCCCAATAAAATGTTAGATTTGTTGAGTAAACTCTAGATTCCAGTTTTCATGGGTCATCCATCCTCAAAAATGCACCCACTTAAAGCCAACCGTCACATCCTGCCAGTGACAGGCGTAACATTACATAAGCTGCTCCATCTTTTGCATGAAGGGTTGAATGGAAAATTGCCATGACATAATGCTACAATTTGTTTTCAAAGGAAGTAATGAAAAAGGGGATTTAAAGTGACAACATAAACTTTTACTCGTGATGAGTGAAGCGGCCTTTTGCAGTTGTTATGGCTTGAATCTGCATCTTGCTTCTTTCCAGACATCTGGAGACTATTATAGGTTATAAAACAGTTGGAGTGGCTCCTTTTCCGGCCACCGCAGACTGAAAGACAATAGAGATGTCTGGGAGTGTACACAGATCCAACCCCACCTCATGCCACGTTGTCAAACATTCACCTGGAACCTAATCAAAAGCTGTAGGAAAAGTACTAGCACTGGTTGTTATGATTTTTCTTGGCACATACATCCTGCTGCAAGCTCACTGTCAGGATGTCATTGCAAGCCCGCAGGAGAGAGAATGAGTGGACCCGTGTTGCCCTCCTGGTCTTTAAGGGTTAAACTCTCACAGACACTTGACTTGTTCATGGAGACCTCTTGCTCTTGCCCTCCTCATTTTTTTCCCCCCTCAAGTACATGTTATAAATAGTGCTGTGTGTTCCCTTCACTGGCCATCCTTCTCTCAAACTGAATGTTTCTCACCTCTGCTCAGTTTCACAACGTTTCACTCCTCCTCTCTCCATCTGTTTTACTCACTGCAAAAACACAAACACGCTTCGATTTAACCTCTTTACCTCAACGCTCCTCTCGGCCACTCTCGCCTGGATTCTCCTGCAGGAAGGTTGTACTTCTGTTTACGAACTCGTCAGGATGCGTTGTGTGACCTGGTTGTTACTGGGGACCTGCCTTCTGGTCCTGGGACCTGCAGTACAAGGAGTCCCGGCCCAATGTCCGAGCCAGTGCCACTGCCACGGTGACCTGCAGCACGTCATCTGTGATGGCGTGGGGCTGAAAAGGATCCCACAGGTGTCTGAGAACACCCGTCTGCTAAATCTACAGAGGAACAACCTGGGTAACATACCCACAGGAGCGTTCAGTGAAAGCAAGGGACTCATCTCTCTCCACATGCAGCACTGTCACCTTAGGGAGATCAGATCCCAGGCTTTCAAGGGGCTGAAGAAGCTTGTCTACCTCTACCTGTCCAACAACGAGATTAGCACCATCAAGCCAGGAGCCTTCGAGGACCTCACAGGACTCACCTACCTCTACCTAGATGGGAACCAGATCAGCGACCTACCAAAGGGCATCTTGTCCCCCATGATCAACCTCTTTGTTCTGCAGCTCAATGACAACAAACTGCAAGAGATGCGGCCAGGGACCTTCACAGGCGCGAAGAACCTGCGTTGGTTGTACATGAGCCGGAATGAGCTGACAGCGCTGCAGCCGGGCTCACTGGACGAAGTGGAGAACCTCGCTATTCTTCACTTGGATGGGAACAAGCTGTCCACCTATCCCAGTGGAGCAATGAGCAAACTGAGGGTGGTGGAGGAGCTCACACTGGGTAGGAACCCCATGAGGTCCATCCCCCCTAATGCCTTCCAGAGCTTTGGGCGCTACATGTTGAAACTACACCTGGACAACATGGGCCTAGAGAAGGTTGGTTCCTGCTTTGACCCGGTTTTAAAAAGTGTCATTCTAGTTTCTAATTTCTAAAAAAAAGATCTGATGGATGACAAGTCTACAAAAGCTTAAGCTGAGGCTTTTGGCATGTAAACTGCTTAGGAGTTATTGTAAACTCTAGGTAATTCTTAATTAGTCACTAGACAGATATAGATTGTGTCCACATGCAGTTATACAATGACACAATCTTTCCATTTATTTATACGTCCATATATGGGCTTGCTTCTTTTTTTTTAAATATATATATATTATTGGTGGTATTAACACAATTGTCCCCAAAAGTTCATCTTCCTTCTGTTACAACCAGTCTACAGGTTTTAATAGAAGAGATGAGATTCCCAATAAAATGTTAGATTTGTTGAGTAAACCCTTCTGTTACAACCAGTCTACAGGTACAATAACAACAAAATTCAGATAAAACTGAATTGTTTGCTTTAAATTTTGGTTTCTGACCATTATTTTCACTACATCACAACAAGCTTTCATACAGAAATAAAAAGGATCTTTGTCTAATTTACTTCTCCAAAGACTTCACATACAATAGTAGTAATTGTAGTAATAGATTGTAGTAACATAAACAGTTTAGTTCTTCGTGAAATTGTTGTATTTGTTCAGGTTTTAAGATATATACTGTATGTTTTATAGATTGCTGTTGCTGCAACTCGATAAGATTTAAAAAATCATAGAATAGTGTCCACAGAAAGACTGCCTTTAGGCTGGCAGATTTCTTTTTTACTGTTTGTCTGGTTTGTGGCTCTGTGACCGACAAATAATCTGACCTGGATGGATGGATGGATGGATGGATGGATGGATGGATGGATGGATGGATGGATGGATGGATGGATGGATGGATGGATGGATGGATGGATGGATGGATGTCACTGGAAAATTGAGATTTTTTTTCCATTTGTTTATAAATCAGAAAAGGAATAAATAATTAATAGTTTGTTTTTCCTGAAATTAAAACTTGGTTTAAAGAATTTATACATCCAAACTTCAAAATAAAAACCGTTTAATAGAGTATAATGAACAAATCCTAGAAAGCTGCAATAAGAGCTGTTCCTGGGAGAAACAGCAGCGTTTAAATGTGTTGTATTAACACAGACTCATCTGCTAGAGTCTGCTTTTCTTCAGCAATGGACTTAATGTCAAATTCATGTCAGAACTAGAGCCTGAACAACAGCCTCCAAAAGCCACTCTAAAGAAGACTTCAAATGTGTTTGTGCTGTTTCCAGGTTTCTCCTTCGTTATTCTGTGCAAACAGTTAAACTAGCAGCAAACAGCCCAGAGTATCATGCTACCACACCCTTTCTAAAGAGTACAGTAACACTGGGCCTAAATGCCTCAGCCTAACTCCACCAGGCACACCTCCAGACCATAAACATTTTAATTTTCTTTTGTTAATGTGGCCAAAAGAAAAACAGACTAAAGATTTAATGTAAATTTTAAACTTGATGGACATAGACGGTGCCAGCAGTAATGTGCTTTGGTGGTAACTGGGTTGTTTTTGACAAAGGCATTCCCTCTTGGGTGATAGTAGGTACAGTAAGACCATGGCAGTGTGTTTACACATCGAATAGCTTGTATCTACAGTGTATAGAGCTATTTGATCTGGTGATACTGGAATCTGCAAGTGTTTATTGATATATGGATATATTTGCATGGTGGATCTTCTCCCAAATCCAACACCACTATATGAAGCAGAAGGTGGGAGGCTGGGGATTAATGAGTGTCAAAGACATAATCAAGGATGAAACAACAAAGATCCAGAAATACTTCCAGAAGATGGCACCTGATGATAAACTGCTAAGTGAATGTCTCAGGCAGCAGAAATCCACTAAGGAGGAAGCCCATGCACAGCACGACTCACCAGTAGACTGAAGAAGTGGTTGACCAGTCCTACCAGTGGCTAGAAAATGCTGGTCAGAAGGATCACAATGAAGCATTAATCATTGCAGCACTGGAACAAGCCATGAGCCCAAGAGTGATGAATCCAGGATCGACCACACCAGAGAAGACCCCAGCTGCACACTGTCTGAAGATGCCCCATGGAAATGCAGGCAGAGGTGGGCAAGGAACACCACAACCAAGTAGTTGGAATAGCGTGCAGGAACATCTGTACAGATGTCTCAGTCAAGGTAGGAGGTACCTCCAAGAGTGGTGGAGAATGGATGGAGCAAAGATCCTGTAAGACTTCCAAATCCAGACTGATAAAGTGGCTAATCAACTGGACACTGTGATGGTCATTAAACACTAGAAGAAAGCAGCAGTGATAGAAACAGCAATGTCAAGAAGGAGGAGCTGCAAAAATATCAAGGTTTGAGGAAATAAATAAGAAGAATGTGGCAGATGAAGGTAACCTCCAAGCTGGGAAAGTGGCTCCAGCAGATCCTGGGAACAACATCAGCGATCATGACCAGGAAAGTGCAGAGATACTCCACAGTGATCAAACATCAACGAAATCCTTGAAACTCCTGCTTTGCTGTCATTCCTCTGCAACATTAATATATGTTAATATATGTTAATATATGTACTTTTTGACCAGAATCACAGATTTTATAAGGCATAAGAACAACCTGGTTCTATGAGCAAGGAAAACATTTTAATAACTAAAAAAAAGAGAAAAATTATTTCATTTATTAAGAACTCACGTTAGGAATGGTTACCTATATGAGCAACATTTTACCAGTGATATTGGTTTGAAGGGTTTAAGTGTAGAGCTGCAAAAAAAAAAAATGTGAAAAAGTAAGTTCAAGACATAAAACATTCAAAAAAATTGTAGTGAGGCCTTTCAGCTCATCTGTATGTTAATTTAAATTCATCATGCAACTACTGCTGTAATATGAAAAAAAGACATCCCAGTTACATTGTGCAAAAAGCGGCAGCGCTACAGTTCGTCCTCTGAGTTCCTGTTAGTGTTTAACCTGAACCTGACAAAGATATGACAGACGTTCACATTAGACTGTAGAAATCTGTCCATCCATCAGTTTAAACTGTACACAACAAAAAATCCTTTTGAGACATTCCTGACTGAACTTCATACTTGAGGTTAATCCAATATTTGAGTCTACCTTTGCCAATGTATCGAGGCATTCCAGGGGGGAACTGTAAAATAACAAGCTTCTCACGCTAGGACTGTGTGAGAGCCAGGTAGAAGCAGCGGGATCTGGCCAGTACAGCACGCACCGCTCCCAGGATTAATACGCCACTTTCCAGCCAAGTGCAGGTATTTTTAGCTTGTTTTTGTTTATGAACCTTGACCAAACATGTCTGAGTCTAATTATTACACAAGCGTTATTTTCAGAGTGGAGTGTTTTCTATCTAGGATGGAAGGTCACCCTCGCGAGAAGTTAGGAGACAGGTAAATAGAGGCAGGGTGTTCCAAGGTGCATGAAGAGGAGTATTTTTAGCTTGTCATCATCCCAGTTGAATAGACAATCAGGCCCTTGCAAGCTTTCGTGGCAGTGAAGTGGCTCAAAGGGGCAGATGTCAAAAATTGAAAGCATCGCCACAACGGCAGAAGGTATCATCTTCCATTGCTTCAAAACATTGGAGCCTCATCTAGCTGTTGCTCTAGAAGGGAATTTTCCAAACAGATTAATCTCCTAAAGACTCATATGAAACAACACTGTAAAGCTCAGGTCTCATCTGCCCTCCTCTTCTTCCTGGCGGAGATAAAACTTGACTTAGGTCCATTCATCTAGCACCTCTCTGTAGCTTTTAGCACCCTCACAGATGCATAAGAAGCCGAAGGTAAAGAGGGAGGCCAGTGAAAGTCGGTGTTTACATAACTTCTGGTGCAGGAGAAAAGATGAGAAGAAGCTTTCATGCCTGAGAAACAGCGGAAAAGACCTCTCTCTTTACATCCCTCTACCTATTGACAACTCTGCACAGTGAGCATGCCAAGGACTTGTAAAGACAATGTACTGTTTACAGGAAAAAATTCAGACCAAGTTCTTTACATTCTGCGTGAAAAACCCTTACGTATTATGCCTCTGCTTCTTTTCCAGTTTTCTGATGGGTCGTTCAATGGTGTGAAGGTGGTCAGTTTGCTTCACTTGGACCACAACAGGTTAAGGTCCCTTCCCAAAAGCCTGGAATTTGGCACCATCACCAACCTCACCCTCTCCCACAACCTGTGGAGCTGCTCCTGCCAGCTTGCTCCTCTACGCAGGTAAGAGACTCACCTGAAACACTACAGCCATTCGCCCTAAACAGTCCAGAAAACAGACAAATTACTGAGTAGATTTCTAACCAATTAACTGGCGTAGCTTACTAACACCTCTGGCATCAGCTGCCATTACAATATGTTTAAGAATAATAAATAGCACCTATGAAAACCAAATTAAAAATTAGATTAGACCCCCCACCCATAGTTAAGAGAGCAAACAGTTGTCTTAACTGAGCAAAGCCAACAGCCCAGATATGTGGCATCTCTATAAAAGTACATTAAAAGACCAAGGGAGACCTAAACATGCGCTGGTGGGGCAGAAGTTCATAAGAACCTACCGATCTGTGCCATGTGTGTTTCAAAGTTGAGGAAAAACCTTAGATTGAAGTTGTGGAAAATTTGCAGTTCTGTACCAAACAACCCTAGTCTTTGGTCATGAGCCTCTGTGCTTCAGTTCACATGTTTGAATCAACCACATTGCACCATAAACGTCATCAGACCAACACCAGGCATCTTAGAGGGAACTGGGAAAGAAGGCTGGCTCTGAGCTCGGGGCTGCTGAGGAGAACCTGGAGCTGACAGCTAAGATAAATGAGAATGTTTCATACATTAAAGCATACTGGACAACGCTGCACATCCTCTTCACAGCACGGTGATTAAGAAATAGACACTTCCTCAGGTCACAATAAGTGAACTTTCCTGCCAAACTCTTACTGAGCTCAGAGCAGCATCAAGGAGTCATAAACTTCAGACTTGTCCCAGTCATCTCTTCAACAACAACATGTGAAACTATAACGCACATCAGTAACACTGAAGCTCACAGAGCCACCGCGGACTTCGTAGTAACTAGGAGACCCAAGAAAGTAAGTTAGAAGTGAAAGCCTCTATGCTACTACGGTTCTTTATCCTGCTTTAACAGAATTAAAATGAACTGAAATGATTCAAAAACCTTACATCTATAAAAGACTTCCATAAGCCAATCCAATATTTGATGGGAATAAACAGGCATTGCATCTAGTTTACAAAACTTTCAACAGTGCACAACACCACATCACCTAAAAAAAAACCACAAACTCATGCTTCTATCAGCACCTTTACTCTCCTGGCGTCACGCTGCTTTTTCAGCTTTGTCTCTTTTGTTTTGTCCGCAGGTGGATGGATTCCACCGGGAAGCGTCTAGATGCAGTCTGTGCATCTCCACCTTCGCAGAAAGGCAAGCAAATCAGAGACAGCACCGCCTTCAGCGACTGCAAGAGCAAGTCAAAGACAAAGAGAGCCAAACAGGTCGTACGTCAATGAACTCTGTACAGGTATCTGTCACTGAACAAGTTATGAATGTGCAGACAGGAAACTTCAATATAATGTCGTAGCTCCCTTGTACAATTTTTTAACCAAAAAATGTAAACAGAAATTAAATTTTCATTTGTTCTACCGTTTACTACCAATTACTAACTTTTGAGGGTGCATGTGCAGTATAAATCTATAAATAAGTTTATGTTATATAATTAATGTCGACATTATCTACTTAAATGTTGTTTAATACCAAGCATGGGCAACAATGGCCTTCCAAAACAGGACAATGTGTCCCACTATGGCAGAAAAACAAATAGGACACATTCCCTAAATCCAAATCTGATCAATCATCATCCGAAGGGTCCACTAGAAAAGGCCTGATCCCCAGATGTCCTCTCCTAAAACCAAATGAACACAAAAGATCAATGCCTGCCTGTCTGTCTTCTGCCTGGCAACCAGAAGACACCTCTGAGCATTCCATGCCCATGTCCATGTCTATCTCCATCTCCATGTCCATGTCCATGTCCATCTCCATGTCCATGTCCATGTCTATCTCCATGTCCATGTCCATGTCCATGTGCAGTCACCAAGGAAGGTGCCTAAACAACTCAACTCAACCTGGCTCTGAGTTCTTGGTTACTGAACAGTAGAGCTACTACTTTTATGTCACATTAAGCTTCTCTTCATTTAAAATCTACATGTTATTTTTTGTTTCTTAAAATGTTCGAGCCTTTGTAAAGGAGATGGTTCTCAGCAATAAAAACAAAAAAAAAAACAAATTTTAGTTTAAAGGAAAGGCTTGCATTCTCTGCATTCTTTTAAAACCTTTAAAATGTGGGTAAAAACGCTGGACCAATAAAGATAATTGGCGTTTGCTGTGACGCCCTCTTAAACTGATCACCACCTTTCTAAATACCTGAGGTAGTTTGCTCCCTCTACAGTCCCAAATCCCATCCCTGCTGTGTGATCGCTGGTTTTCAGCTGCTTAATGTGCGTTGGACAAGAACCATTAGGCTGAAGATATTTTTGGAGTGACTGAGACGTGGCTTTGCAGAATTTTTTTTTTCACTTTCTTTTCTTTGCTAAATAACTCTGTGAGCTTTCCTCTGTCCCTGACTGAACTTTTCCATGATAGCCCTGGGGTCCAGCACACTGTGTCCAGGTCACTGGGTCTCTAGCTGGAGCGAAGAGTGTTTGATTTGGCTGCTGATTTTTGCGCCTTTTTCCCCCCACTTCAGGAAACGCGGAGAAGGAACCTGTCCAGGTGACCGGCAACAACGAAGGCAACGCTTACTGAATATACTTTAAGACTCTCCATATATTCACGTGCCACATGTTGTCAGCAGTGCAAGCAAATGCATTCACTAATGTTACACATATGTTACATACAAAAGCATATGGGCCAGTTTTAGTTTCATTCATTTATATGAAAGATGAAGAATGAAGTATGAAATGAAAGCAGGTAAGATACACAAAACCACCAGAGCAAAGGCTGAATTTGACTAAATAAGTGTATTTGTTTTCCTATGGTGCATTCATGACCTGAGAGGGGCCACAGTTACCCAGAAGAGCTGCTTATTAATACCCTTCAACTGTTACCAAGGCAAGCATCAGCAATTGTTTACCTTCTCTGAAAGACTTATGAAACACAATTTAAATAACACACAGAATACATAAATACACTGAACAGATGGTTTAATCGATTTGTTTCATTTAGTGCCATCTTTCCTTTCCGAGAACCCCTAAAATGCTACTAAACTTATTTTTTCTCAGAATGTACAAGATGTGGATGAATGCAGGATCATTAATGCACATTTCTGATTAACATTTTATTTAAAAATGGCAACAACTTGGAGGGTTTCAGAAGAGTTGATTTTATAGATATTAAATGTATATTCCGCTTCTTCACTTTCCTTGACTTTTGATGAAATGATAACGAGTGCTTAAATCCAATAAATCTTTTTCAAAAATCAGATTATTTTTGTCCACTTTTTTATGTTAAAAACATCTTCAACCAAACCCAAGACATGGTTGTACTCGATGTCATTTTGGGGGAATTTGTCTCCTCCTTGTGTATAAAAGCGGAACTGCATCACTGAATCTGAAAAATGAATCTGGAATCTGGACAGGTCCCCAGTCTATCCAGGGCCACATACAAACAACCAATCACACTCACATGCACACCTAGGGAGAATTTAGAAAGATCAATTAACCTACACTGCATGTTTTTGGACTGTGGGAGGAAGCCGGAGCACCCGGAGGAAACCCACGCAAGCACGGGGAGAACATGCAAACTCCACACAGAAAGACCCACCGGGCCGGGAATTGAACCGGGAACCTTCTTGCTGTGAGGCAACAGTGCTAACCACTAAGCCACCGTGCTGCTGTTTCCAGTTTCATGTTTCATTATTTAAGTATTTATTACTAATACTTCAAGGAGATCTACTCACGGTCAATTCTTTGATACCCATTATAGACACGACCTTCCTTGCAAGCTCAGGAGGACACGGTGAGCCAGCCATGATGCCTACAGTGAAAAAAAAGGGTAAAGAAACGCAATCCGGCTTAAGAAAAGAAAATAAACTCCCACAGAATCAAATCAAGGCAGCATTAAATCAATAAATGACCACTCATAGTGTAAGTTCAATTCTTCTTCTTACCTGATTCCACTGAGGACAAGTCATATTTAGCCAGGTCTGGCTGGTTGACCATGTCAACATACATGGTGGGGGTACCGTAGATAAATGTGCACCTGCAATGGAAAAGTTGGACTAAGCAAACCTTCACTGAGAAACTGGGAAAAGTGATTTGATCATTTTTTAAATTTCAAACCATTTTGTTTCCATTACATGCATTCTCTCAGGCTAAATAAAAAAAAAACTGACTCGAGGAGCGAGGGAGAGAGTGGATGACTGTTTCTATCAACCTGTCCAGGCTGTACCCCACCTTTCCCCCAGTGACACCTCGGATAGACTCCAAGGCCCATCCCTAAACCGAATGTGGGGCGTATAGAAATAAATGATGGAGTACAGATTCTTACAATTCCAGAAACTGTTGTCTTAATGAAAGTAAATAAATTGGAATATATGATATGATGTCTGTAGTTTAAATTTTCACCTCATTCACTGGGAGAATCTTCCTTTCACTGTTTTCAACACTTTTCCTTTAATATTTTCTTCCAGCAACTTTTATTCACTTTGGCTCCTGTCATAAGTTTATTCAGAATCAGTCTTATTTTATTTATTATTCTTATTTTCGGCTTGCTTTGTTTTGGGCATGCACATGTTATTTGTAAATTACTTTTGTTATATTTCTGAAACTTAATATAAAATGTATTAAAATGTAAACATGAGAAGATTATGTAAATTAATTCAAAGTCAGTACTTGCATTTATTACTGTATTACTATCGTATTGTTGTTATAAAGGTTATGAATGCTCTCCTCTGTCTTTACACACTTGGACTTTTTTTTTTTTTTTTTTTTTTTTTTTTTTAACCCTTGTTTGCATATATATTTATGGTTGATACCATGTTGGTATAACCGGAGTTGTATATATGCATTTTAATCTGGTAACCAAGGGTGTTTTGTGTGTGTGTGTGGGTGAGTGTGTGCAAGTGTGCTACCTTCACCAGCCCTCATAACAGTCAAACTATATTTTTATTGATCCCTGGAGAAATCAAACAAGATAAAAGTAAAGGGAGAGTCGGAGAGAGGGGTGTAAATATTCTGCAGAGGAGGGCTAAAGTCACCGGGTGTGGAAAGTGGAGAGAAAGAGAGCAGAAGAGAGAGACAAGACAGTGGTGGTGCAGTTTGGTGTCTGTGTTGTAGTATTTGTCAAGAAGTTTATAATGTGTTGTTTAAGGGGTAAAAGGTGGACACAAGACAATCAATCGTTATAAGCAAAAAAAAGAAAAAAAAAAAAGAAAAAAAAGAAAAAGAAAATAGAGGAAAAAGGAGGAGGAGTTTCTTATTTACAATCACATTTCTGATCGTTTGAGCGTTGGGGGGGTGCTGGAGGCAGTATTGAGTAGTCATATATAATACCTACATACATACATACACATACATATGTGGACATGTATGCTGTTATCTAGTACATATTCTTTATACATTGTAAACAGAGCAACTCAATTTGTACCTCAATGCACAATGCACACACACACACACACCCGTATACATACACCCAGCAATGATCCGTGTGTTGACCTCGAAGCATTATGTATGTAAGATACATGTGCATCAGTAAGTAGTTATTCATACATATTAATATACTCTGATACAATCATGTGCACCTGTGCTTTTTAGTTTCATGTGCATATACATATATCCTGTATTTGTCCATATATATATATATATATATATATATATATATATATATATATATATATATATATATATATATATATACATATATATATATATATATATACCCATACATCAATAAATACACATATAGAAATGCATCTACATATACACAGTAACATATAAACACCTAGTGCATACTTATATATATCTATATATATGCATACATACAAACACACATACATACCCACATATACACATCCGCACATGTACACACACACACACACACACACACACCTCCACATGTGTACTCCCATGCACACACACACACACACCTCCACATGTGTTTGCACACACCCACACCCACGTCCACATGTGTACGTACACACACATGCACACACACACACACACGTGCACAGACACATATACCCACACACACACGTGTACTCTCACGCACACTCACACACACACGTGTACATGCACACGCACACCCACACATACACACACGTGTACGCACACCCCTACTCCCCCCCCCCCCCCCCCCCCACACACACACACACACACCCACATACACACACACTCGTGTAAATGCACACACACGTACACACACACACACACATGTACATGCACACCGACAACATGGAAACCCATATATATATATATGGTAATACCTACATACTCATAATTCTTTGTGCACATAAATACATACATATACAAAATGTATGGGGGGGGGGGCACAGCCGACACCCAGAGGCAGAATACGTGTATATACATATATACATACCTGCACATACACATACGTACATACATATAAAACCCCCTTTTTTTTTTTTTTTTTTTTTTTTAATTAATAAATATACAAATATGAGAGAGGGGGTGGTGGGGAGGCGGGCAACCAGGACCAGGGGCGCATCACCTGCGAGCCCCACACAGTCACAGGAGCCAGGCCGCCAGCCACGCCCCACCGTCAGGGACCTCCCCCACAAAGGGGCACCAGCATCGCGAGAGGGCCGACACACGCCCCCAGCCGCAGGCCGGACACCAGGGCCGACCCCAGCAAGGCCCTCGGCCAGACCCGCACGGGGCCGCACCGACCAGGGATCCACGGCGGCGGCGCACAACCCGATCCCCGTCCCCGCGCCACCCCCGGAAGCCGACCGCACGCACAGAGCAGAGCACGACACCAATAACAATAACAATCACCAAGGGCTCTTTTTTTTTTTTTTTTTTCTTCCTTTTTTTGTGCCACACACTTGGACTTGTTGGACTGGTTTATGTGAGGCCCTTCAGAGTTTTATTTTCCCACTTCATTGTGACAAATGATATATATCTTCAGCCCAAACCTGTAAAACCAGGCCTGTCCTATCAGCCGCGCCGAATCTAAACTCCCTGTTCTGCCCCGAGTTAACCTACAGTTTAAATCCTTGGCGTCTGATGCAGTCGGGGCTCCTCCCACACCTTTGGGCTCAAAGAAGGTTCACTTTTTTTACATATTAGGGGCAAAATTACTTCATTAACAAAAAGAAAATGTTGAGATTCTTTGCTCTTAACCAACAAACCAAGTGAAATGTGATCACCTTCAGGAAGTGAAAAAACTGATCAGAGGACCTGATTACTGATGTGGAAATTTGATTCCATCTAAAAGAAATACATTCACTGCTACAGTCTGCATAAGTGTCAGTCCATCCGGTTAATAGTCACTGTGGTTGGACTGTAGGAGTTGGGACAATGAGGATGCAGCAGTAAAGCTGTGATTTTTGACCTCTGAACCAAGGAAATATACATATAAAACATTTTGTACAGCTTAGAACTCCCTTCAATCATCTGCTAATAACCGAACTCCTTCAGGGTAAATGATAGGCTTCAATCCAAAGAAAGAGCTGTTTATCCAGGCGCTTGAGGGTACAACGCTGCTCCAGAATGACAGCTCAAGCAGCCGGGGACACCCCCCAAAGCAGTTCAGATTCACTGTAAATTCTGATGTTACCTCTCACTCTCCATCGCTGCGATGTTGGCCTTTCCATTGTACCCAGCAGAGGGAAAGATGAGGGAGATGCCGTGCACAGCCATGGCGATTCCTCCACCCACAGAGCCGAAGCAGTGGTACAGAGGCACCGGGATACAGACCCGAGTGTGAGGCTGCAGGTCAAATCAAAGACAAACAAATCTTATAAATAAAGACATGCAGCTGCTGGATGATCATTTTAGACTGGAAGGCAAGTTTTTACTTGTTTTTGGAGGTTTTTTTAAAAATTCAAAAACTTTATTTATCCCCAGGGGTTAATTAAAAGAGGCAGGTACAGCAGAAATGAAATACAGTTTCACATTCATGAAAATGAAAATAAGCATAATAAGATACAATAAGTAACAAATGTGCAATAACAAGGTGCAAATAGGCATTGAGGTAGTAAGTCTGAATGTGCAAGTGAAAGTCATGAGGGATGGGGTGTGTGTGTGTGTGTGTGTGTGTGTGTGTGTGTGTGTGTGTGTGTGTGTGTGTGTTCGTGTGTGTGTGTGTGTGTGTTCGTGTGTGTGTGTGTGTGTGTGTGTGTGTCCTCTGCATCCTGCAGGCAGACCCGGCGGAAGCCACACGTCTTCCAGAGGACGGCGTGTGAAGGGTCCTGTATGAGGCGGTTCCTGTATGATCCGGTTCCTGTATGGTTCCCTAACCTGCATGTTAAGTGTTCTTGACCAGCAGACAGAGTCCTGAGGGGTAATCTGACCATTTTGGAACAGACAGCGGCGTCGTTCTGGAGGCTGGTGGAGTGAAACTAGCAGGTTATGAGAAGGTGATGAGTAGTAAAATGTCTGAAGACTGATCTTACTTAATCCAAAAGAATTGAGCTTCCTAAGGAGATACTGTGTGTGGTGACATTCTCTGCGGATCTCCTCCACGTTAGCGGAGAAGTTCAGCAGACTGTCACACGTTGCACCCAGGTATTTGTACTCGTCAACAGGCTCAACAGGCTCTCCATGTATGTTGTGGTGACTGCTGTGGCCGGCGCCCTCTGCTTGTTGAAAAAGGTCATCACCATGTCCCTGGTTTTGTTGATGTTCAGCTCTAGACAAAGGCCGTCACACCAATCCACAAACTCATGGAGGTCTGATCCGTGTTGCTGTGAAGGGTCTGACAGCAGAGGCAGAGGACCGTGTCATCGTGTATTTCAGCAGGTATGAGCAGGGGTATGTAGATCTGCAGTCATCGGTGTAGAGGATCAAAGATTAAAATATTTCAGGTTTGTCATTTCTGGATCCAAAAAGAAAACCTTCCCCAGAAACAATTATAACCATGAGATTATTCATAATCAAGACTGAACCCCATGAAGATCTGCTTTCTGTACTCGGATGAAACCTGAAACTTTCCGAAGTCAATGTGAAAGTTTAACATCAACATCATTTAAAAATATAAATACTTTCTTAAACATAACTGGTCACAGTGAGTAAAGCAAGTAATTTATTACCTTAGCAGCCAGTAATCATGCTTTGTCAGTCTCTGCTTTTGAATATTTCACTATCAGAGCTATATTTGGATAAAAAAGGCATTAATACGTTTATGCTTAGTATTGATTTTGGTTTTTGATCTTGTTGTGGGTGTAGTTCATGAAACCACCACAGAATAAAACTTTCATTCTGCCGAATTCAATTTCCAAAATATATCAGAGATGGAACCAAACATAAAGCATCTAAGGGACAACACAATTATACAAATAAAAGCATAAGAGAGAAGATAACTGTTGCGTCGGTTCAGCCTCACCTTCCAGCTGAATCCGACCCTCCTTCCAACAAAGTAGGCGTTGTTGACAATGTTGTGATGGCTCAGCGTGGCGCCCTTTGGAGACCCAGTTGTACCCTGATAAAAGACATTTTACTAGCCAATAAAATTGTATCAGTGATCTTAGAAACCGATGCTACAATGGAAACAAAGGAAATTTCTTTCTGTGATAAAGACTCAATTAATCAGTGAATGTTTAGTGTTTAATGTTAGTCAGTTTTGATGTTTTCTTCTGATCTTTATGAAATCTTTACAAATTCTAAATCACAATTGATACAACACACATAACAATAAAAACTAAAAGAGTATTTTTTCTGATTTTAAGGGTTAAAATGTTAACAAAAAAAGACTGGTCACAGCATATGTGTAAAAGGAAATCCTAGGTTTAAACAGATTAAAGTGGTTTTCTTGCTTTCAGAGGAAAAACACACTGGGAGAAACCTGAGTCCGAATCACGTGATAATCACCGAAGTAAACTGCACGTTTATCGGGTCATCAAAGGAAATCTTCTTCTGCAGATCCTGCAGCTGCTGCATGTACTGGCTGCTCCCAGCCTGCATCACGTCCTCAAAGTGAAACATTCCTGGTTGTCGGCTGTCCAGAACGATCACAGAGCGGAGCTCTGGGAGTCTGAGAGGGGGAGCCAAACAAACACAAACATGAGTTAAGATCTGTCAAATCTGCTCAGGGCTTCATAAAAGGCTTTCTGAGATGAATGAAGTGACTATAAAAGTTAACAAACTAAAGCCAGTGAGCAAGTTGGAAGGTTTGAACCCAGACTGGAAGTATTTCACTTAAACCTCATTTGCTGT
Organism: Xenentodon cancila; assembly: GCA_014839995.1. NCBI lineage: Eukaryota > Metazoa > Chordata > Actinopteri > Beloniformes > Belonidae > Xenentodon > Xenentodon cancila. The sequence goes on along the minus strand of CM026218.1, from coordinate 5,147,315 downwards.
TTTGATTTATTTTATTATTTTCCATCTTCTGTTGATACTCAGTCTGAGAATCTTATTGTGATTCAAAACATTAACCATTAGACAGAAACCTTTCTAATAGACATTTGTGCTGAGAGGATTTTACTGAGAGAAGTCCTGAAGAAAAGCTTCATCAGGATAGAGAAGAAGACTTCCCAACAAATCTTCCCCAGGGTCAGACCATGCGAAGCTCAGAGAACCACAAAAACAAGCTACATCTCAGACCTCAAACACCACACTGAGCATGTCAAATGCTCAAGGCCAAACAATGACTAAACACTGTTTGTTTGGGAGGGTTGCCAGAAAAAAACCTCTTCTTTCCATAAATAACATGAATGCATGACAGAGGTTCACAAAACTGCATCTGAACAAACCACAAGACACAAGACTGCAGCAACGCCCCATCAACAGATGAGGGCTTGTTTAGTCTTAGAGTCTAGCACCATACCCAACACTCCATACCCGCTGTACAGCACCATGGAGATGATCTGACAACAAATCATCAGAGAGGTTAAAGAATCAAGGTTTTCAAAACAGCCTAATTAAACTGGAAGGTTGAGGTGGGATCTGAACTATAAATCAAGGAAGTCCCCAGAAGCATCAGTGAACTCGAGCATTTCATTGAGGTCTATATGTAGGATTCTGTCCGAGCTCCTTCTTGCTTGATGCGCAGCTGTCATCAGCACATGTGACTGTCACCACCCTGCTGTATGCCATCTGTCCCCGTGGTGAAGCACCTTGTGATAAACTGTGCTAAGAAGTGCTAATAATATTGCATTTATTATATAACTTCATCTTAGAATTGTGTGTTTCAACAGGTTTTGCTCAGCTTTTGGGCAGGAAACTCTCTAAGTCTGGTTTACATGCCTCTTCTGACTGAAATGGAAGCAGCTGCAGTAGTACTTTGTGTTTTCTGAGGCCTTTTCATCCTCCACAGTTCTGCAATCGTAGAGCATGCTTGTTCTACGAGAATCTCAGTCAAACACACAAATAAGTGCAATAATTTAATGTTTCTTTATGTGTGTTAATTAAGTTAATGTGTAATGCTTGATAACAATTTATTTTCTATTTGCACACTGGCAAATATTTTTTGTCAAGTGAGCAGCACATTTTGTCACAACAGTAGACTTACTGCTGATGGCTTGATAAATACCCAGCAAGTCAAGAGTGGCTGCTTCCTACGACAGGATAACATCAAGTCTAGAGAGAGTATACGGTTGGGCGCTGCAGGGGGGTAAGATGAAGTGTGTGTGTGTGTGTGTGTGTGTGTGTGTGTGTGTGTGTGTGTGTGTGTGTGTGTGTGTGTGTGTGTGTGTGTGTGTGTGTGTGTGTGTGTGTGTGTGTGCGTGCTAAACGAATAGAAGCGTTGTAACAGGTCAAAGTTCCTTACAAGGTTTATATCAAACTATGAAGCTATGCAGCATGTTGAAATGGAAGCATGTTGGATTAAACTGTATTTTATAGTAAAAGCTATTATATCGTCTCTGCAGTATCAACATCCTCATTCTTTATTTTATTTATTTTTTTTATTTTCCTTTTTCATTGTCAGTGTGGACATCGTGCACACGCTGTATGTACAATGCACACTGAAATTAGTCTCTGCTTTTAACCCATCAACTAGTTTCACTAGTGAGCAGTGGGCTGCTAGCAGGGCAGCGCCCCGGGGAGCAATTCAATCATAAAGATCTATTTTTCTTTCTTTTTAAGCCCGTGTGAGGTTGATTTATTTAGTGATTTGGGTCTCTTAAGCTCCATCCATCCATCCGTCCATCCGTCCATCCATCCATCTATCCATCTATCCATCTATCCATCCATCTATCCATCCATTCGGGTCATGGGGGCAGCAGTCTGAGCAGAGATACCCAGACCTCCCTCACCCCAAACACTTCCTCCAGCTTCTCTGGGGTATTCCGATATCCGATACAGATTACCAAACCACCTCAGCAGACCCCTCTCGATGTGAAGGAGCAGCGGCTCCACCCTGAGCTCCTCCCGAGTGACTGAGCTTCTCACACCATCTCTAAGTCCACAGCCACCCTGCGGAGGAAACTAATTTTGGCTGCTTGTATCCACGGCCGAAATAAGTTTCCTATATATCTCTTTATCAAATTTATTATATGAAGGGCAGTGATTTTCCATCATAAAGTGAATTTTCCTTTTTTAGATTATAATTTGTGATCTTACATTCTGTTTTCGCCAATCAAGAATTGAACCAGTCTTGAAGTTGGTCATTTATTGATCGATAAATGCTATTTGTGATTGAACTGAAACCTAACAGAATACATCGATACTTAAAGGCACTCTATGTAGTATTATCACTTCTGACCACATGAGAGGCACATGAATCTGCTGTGTTGACAAAAGAGCCACTGACTGTACTACTAACCAGCGGTGAGAGTCCAGCACGTCCAGTAATGCCTCTTTATTCCTCTGCAAGTGCGCAGTATTGTGTCTTACACGGAGGGCTGGTACCTGCAATATGATGCTTGTAACAGGTAAACTCCTGCAGCTTTACCTGGAACTTCGGATGTCTCCCGGGGTGGAAAACTCGATTTCTGGACAGATTTTCCTCAACATGTCACAGTACATCTGAGTCTTAAACTTTTCAGGGCACGCAACAGCTTTACAGCCAACCTGTGAAAAGACATCAGCACATTGATTTAAACAATAAACAGTGTGTTAACATAAAGAAATTTACAAGTTTAAAAAAAAAAAATCCTTCACCTTGCGCAATGCAAACTCCACCTCCTGCACCTGGTAAGCTGGGTTCACAGACACCTGGTGAGTGTTGAAACAATAAAAAACTTCTTCAAAAATAACCACAAATTCCATATATAATTAAAGACAGTTGAAAGATCAGATTTCAAAGATACTATGGTCACAATATGCCCTCACTGATCATAGCAACCCTGTCTATGGCGACCTGTCCGGGGTGTACCCCTGCCTTTCACTATAGTTAGACTGAAGAAATCTGGATAACTCTAGTTGCTTCTGTTATAATTACAGAGTCTGAAGAATTCATGCAAATGAATAAATACATGAATCTGGTTTATTTATTTTTTATTTATTTATTTTTTCTTTACCATTCTTGTCAGTATGTACATCGTGCACACGATGTATGTATGATACACACCGAAATTGGACCTCTGCTTTTAAACCATCAACTAGTTTCACTAGTGAGCAGTGGGCTGCTAGAACCAGCGCTCAGGGAGCAATTGGGAGTTAGGGGGCTTGCTAAGGGGCCCCAGTGATTTACCATTGTGGCCAGCCCTGGGCTTGAACCTGGGTCCTCCACGCCCAAGCCCCACTGTAACCACTAGGCCACCACTCCCTTATTATTTTAAGAGGTCAAATGTTTTTACTGAGCGCCATGGGCATATGCATCTCTAGGTTTCACTCACCAGGATAATGCCCGCTTTAGCTGTTGCAAACTGAACCAGGACCCATTCATAGGTATTAGGCCCCCACATGCCAAGCCGGTCTCCTTTCTTGAGTCCAAGTGCCAGCAGTCCGGCTGCAGCCTGGTCCACCTGCAGAATCGAAACAGCCGGGTTTTCATATGACTTCAGAGAACAATAGCAGGGAAAACTTGTGCAATTGTTCCTTTCCCAGGTTTGGAGCTGAGGTGATGGGATTATTCTGTTATTCAGGATGATTATGCACACACCCTAAAGCTGTATTTAAAAAAGAAAAAGAATTTGAGCTTGCAGTTCTTGTTCCTTTAAGCTGTATAATAGGATTTTCCCCACTGGGAATGGTGCAATCTCCAAGGTCTCCTCTTGTTAGTATTAAACCAGTTTAATATTATCCCGACTAAGTATATATATATATATATTTTTTTTTACATCAAAAGAAAAACCTGCAATCATAAAATATGTGCTCAAGAGGCTTAGGGCATCTAATGTAACATGCAAAGGTAACAAACGTTATGTAATCATGAAAAAGATTTTGTGTGAGACTGCAGATGAATGTGAAACCTTCTTCAGCCACATTTTCTTCTCCCTCCTCACTTTTCAGAGTTGCTTAATGGTTCAAACATCCAGACTCCCCTTAAAACAGTTGGATTACACTCCTCTTTAAGGCCATCAGAGCAATAAAACAAACCCTCCAGGAACAACATGTATCACTTTACCAACTCTGCATCCCATAAAGAAGGGTTATGACATTCTGCAACATGAGATATATTTTATATCCTAAAGCTTAATGACGCAGGGCCAGAAGAGTGCACAGGAGGCAAAAGCAGATCAGAAGTACAAACAAAAAACAGAGCCTGGCATTCAAACGCTCAGGATCTAATTTAAAACTTTTTAAGGTCACAAACTATCTAATCTCTATTTTGTCAGTGTACTTTGTGTTTTTTAGCAATCCATCTGAAATGTGTCAAAGGTCAATGGGTGAAAGTTTATAAAGTGAACAGTGGCGACGTGCAGGTGAGGCTCTGAGAGGACTTTACTCAAAGCAGACGTCCACGTCAGCTTCGACGCTCTGGATCTGAAAAGATTACGTTTTCAATAATAGTCTTAATTTACATTTACTTTTTGAAAATACAGCATCACCACTTATGTAAATACAGTGTTATCAGTTGGGAATAAATTATTTAAATATCAGCCAAAACAAATTATAATGTAATTATATTACTGACACCATTACCATATTGCTTTATGTATTAGACATTATTATTACAGGCAAATTAAAAACAATGTTTAAGTGCTGTGCAATTCATCTGAAACATGTTTCACCTGGGGCTGTAAAGAAACAGGTTGAGGGAAATGACTTATTGCTCTTTGTAGATGTTAAACAGATGTAGATGTTAAACAGAAAAGGTCCCAGGATCAAACTTTGGGGAACTCCACTGTGATTCTTGTCTGCTCGGATGTAAAGTTATCTGTTGACACAAAGTATATTTTTTGATCTAAGTATGTCGTGAAGCAGTTTAGTACAGTTCAAGAAACACATGCCCAGTTCTCCAGTTGTTTTAGTAATATATTGTGGTCAACTGTATCAAATGCAGCACTGAGATCCAGCAAAAGTAAGACTGACATTTTTTCACTGTCTGTTTTCAGGCATATGTCATTAAACACTTTAGTCAGAGCCGTCTCAGTGCTGTGTTGCTGTCTGAAACCTGACTGGAAGACATCATAGCAGTTGTTTTGAATTAAAAAGTAACTGAGCTGTTGAAAAAAAAAACGCTTTTTCCGTTATTTTACTTAAAAATGTGAGAAATTAGATCAGTCCGTAGTTGTTTATGTCTGGTCAAGATTGTCCTTCTTCAGCAGAGGTTTAATCACAGCTGTTTTAGTGGCTCTGGAGACACACCTGACATTAAGCACAAGTTCATGATCTGAAACAGGTCTGATTCCAAAACCTTTGAGACCTTTTTGAAAAACACTTTGCTAGGACATCTAAAAAGCAAGAGGAGGAGCTCAGTTGATGTCAGATGTCCTCCAGGTCTATGCTGTTTATCGGATGAAACTGTTTCTTGGTTTTTGGTGGACACAGGACATATCCTGAACCCGCTGTTGACGTACCAACTGCTTGTCTAATATTTTGGATCTTGTCTCTGAAGAATTTGTCAAAGTTGTTGCAGGTCACGGTGGAATGAAGTTCAGTTTCCACTGACACGGGGAGTTTACGGGAAGTAAATTATAAGAGTGAAGTTTCACTTTATAGATATCATAATGAACCTGGAGATTTGGATTTCTCCATCCGCACTCAGTTTTCCCACACTCTCTTTTCCTATTTTCACCAGTGTGGAATTTTGCCATGGAGACTTCTTCCTTCCAGAGATAACTTTCCAGGAACTTTCCAGGAACCAGGAATAATCAGACAGGCCCACATCAGACACAGTAACCTTTGAAATATTCAGACCTTTATCAGTAAGTCAGGAATGTGTCCCCTATTGTGCGTGGCCTCTGTTACATGCTGAGTCATCTCAAAGTTGTCCAGAGTGTCACTCAGATCTGTAGTCCCTTTGTCCTGACGGTCGTCCACATGGATGTTTAAATCACCAGTGATAATGACACAGTCAAAATCAACACCAATCATAGACATCAGTTCTCCGAGGTCACCAAAACAGTCTGCACAGTATTTTGATGCCTCTATATATATTAAAAAACTGGTCTGGATGAGGTTTTCAGCTGTAAAGCTGTGTGTCCAAAAGAATGAAAAAGTCTGCTTACACTGAAATGATTCAGCAAGTAAGACTGCGACCCTCCTCCTCTCCCGCTCACTCTGGCCTCACTGATAAAACTGGAACTAGGAGGGTCGACTCCATTAGGACAGCCGCACTGTTATTTTGGTCCAAGAAAGTTTCAGTTCAAAACATGAAATCCAGGCTGTGCTCAGTGATAAAATCATTAATTAAAAATGTTTTTTTCTTAGCTAAAGACCTAACATTTAATAAAGCCAAGTCAGTATCAGTGTTTTAGAGATATTGTTTGTCCCCTTGTGTTTGGGAGCAGTCTGTTGCACACAACATATGTTTACTTTATTTAAAGATCTTTTAGAGTGCAACTCGCTGTGTTTTGACTGGGTGGTGGTGCCGAACATTTGGCTGTTCTGGTGGGGGGTTTATGGGGGGACAAAAAGGGATCGGGCCAGAAGGTGTATCTGAGCCCAGCGTCGACCCGCTCAATCATGATGGATGACGTAGGAAATAATATATGTTGGAGGTGAAGAGTTTTACCCCTAACTTGTTTGCTTTAAACAGACGCAAGCGTTCCCAAAACATATTAAATATATTAATAAAATGCACTTAAATGCATTTATTTGTGTCAAAAACCTGCTGAAGCTTTGCTCTCCTCCTCTGACGGCAATTTATCTGATTATAAATCTAATAAAAGTCACAAAAATGTAATTAAAAAAACAATTATAATAAACATTAGAAACGTAGCATAGTTGTAGTTATTGTCTTTGTCTTTGTCAACCAAGCTGCACTTGAGCTGGTTTAACCTGCTGACTGGTGACATGAGTCTTCATCTTTACAGCTGTAATGACTGCTCACAGTTTGATCAATTCAACACAACACAAAGGTCTTTGTTTGGGTTACGATTGTACAAAATAAGGCCTTCAGTACTATCATCTGTGGCCAAGGGCAAAACTTTCCCTGTTGACAGAAAAGTATTACATCCCTCAGCATTTGTGTTCAATTACTGAAAAAACCTTTAACTGTTTTAACGCACTGAGCTCATTTGCAACATACATGTATGTGTGTCTTCTTCAAATATGGAGCATTTGTTTGTGTTTCAAGCCTGATGAGATGTAAATAGATTTTATATGAAGTCTTCAGGGTAAAAAGGGTTATTTCAATTTGAAGCTGAAGACCTGATAGTACCGTACGTTCCTAATAGAGTTCTCCGTTCTCAGGGTGCAGGTTTACTCGTAGTTCCTAGAAGATCCAAATGTAGATTTGGAGGACGGGCTTTCTGTTATCAGGCACCATCACTCTGGAACCAACTTCCAGTTTGGGTTAAGGAGGCTGACACCACCTCCACCTTTAAAACTAAACTGAAAACATTTCTGTTTAATAAAGCATATAGTTAGTTTATAATTAGTACCTTAATGTGTCAGGGCCAGTAGTCAAAGCTGCAGCTACAGGACCAGACCAGAGCAGCTCATCTTAAACAGCTTCGGTGTAGATATGCTGCTGTAGGCCTCTGCTGAAGGGGGCACCAACATGATCCACTGAGTGGTGCCTTTCACCTTCTCTGTTTCTCTTTGCCTTCTCTGTCTCTGCTTCACCTCAACCCTCAGTTATTAACAGTATCCCATAAGCATAATTGTGGTCCATTGTTCTGGTAGTTTTTTGTGCTTGTCTGGCCCTTCTTTTCCTCTTCTGTGCATGTCCTGTGGACCAGAGCCTCGGGAGCTGCTTGCTGACCTGCAGTTCCACCTCTGACCATCCCAGTGTCTGCCTTCACCTGTCTGTATGGATGTCTGTTGGATATTTGCTGACATCCCGACCTGCAGTCCTCATCCCCGTGGATCACCAACTATCCATATATCACCCATATACACAGAAGTCTAATTGGACTACTGATAATAGTTACTATTGTATCCTGTCTTGTACCTTTGACGGTGTCTCTATGTCTCTATTCTTTCTTTACTTCCTGCTCCACCCAGCTGGTCTTCAGCAGGAGGGTCCCCCCTTATGATCTACGTCCTGATCCAGGTTTCTTCGCCCTTAAAGGGGAGTTTTTCCTTCCCACTGTTTGATTTAAGGTTTTTCTTTCACTAGGGAAGTTTTTACCTGCTGTTTTTTATGTAATAATTGCTCGGGGGTCATGTTCTGGGTCTCTGGAAAGCGCCTAGAGACAACTTAATAGACGCTATATAAATAAAATTGAATTGAATTGAATTAAATTGAATTGAATTGAATCTTTCAGCTCCTAATTGGTGCTTATTTTATTGTTATACATTCTTTACTGCGAAGAAAAAAAACAAAAAATCAGAAATTCTGTCAAGCTTTTCAGAAACCACCAATGTAAGGAGGTTGCTTTTAGATAATGTTTGGGTTTTAATGGTCAACTTAGGTCTTAGGAGATCAATGAATCAAGTCTTTGCTTAGTCACTTTCTGAAAAAAAAACAACAAAAAACAATCAATGTTCTTTTTTCCTCAACATAACTGTATATTTAAGACTTACTTTTAGGGTTTTTCTTTGTTAGTGGTGGACGTTTTTACAGGAAGTGTGTTGTCTTCATTTGAAGCTGAGTAGTAGCACATCTAAAAAGAGTATCGAGCCGTAATAAGATTAAATAGATTAGGTGACAGAGCTTTTCACAAAGAATCGGATCAAATAAAAAGACTGTATTAATTTCTTCAGTATATCTGAGATGTCTGTGGGTGTGAACGTGGGTGTGAACGTGGGTGTGAACGTGGGTGTGAACGTGGGTGTGGAAACTGGCCTCTATGACTGTGGTCAAGTTCATTTAGCCTTCAGTTGGAAATCTGGCATCACCTTAGTTTAAAAGGAGAACACCGTCTTTCAGTCCCACGGTTTTATGTTATAGGACGTAAAGAATAAATGGTCCATAGTTTCAGTTTGAAGAACCATGTGCACCCTTGCTGCTGCCAAAAAGTGTGCAGGTTAATTAGCTGCCAACAAAACAGATTTGACTGCCTGCTTATTAGCAAGTATCAGAAACTTCAAAAACCCTTGGAAGAATGTTGTTCTGGAGCATTCAGGCACCTGTTAACACAACACCACTAGGGAAAGGCATAAGCATTATCATGGAAAAACAAAGTGTTGCCAAGTGTCATCAATCTGGAAAAAGTTGTAAGAAAATTTGTAAACAATAGGAAAAGTTCTCATCTCAGCATAAAAAGCTCCTAATGACGCCCCTCTCGACCCCTCACAAACTCGAGGTGGATGCTCGGCCACTGTGAGTCTGATTCTGTCGCAGATTTCTTCCTGTAGAAAAGGAGTTTTTTTTACCCCTTTCAACAGTTCCCGATCACCTGTGAATGCTTAGGACGGAGGACCGAACAGAATTTAAAATTCAAACAAATCTGATCATTTTGTCAACCAGGTTGTTTTTATAATAATTAATTTAAATGAGATATAATTGAATTATAATTGAAAATCCTGGATATTTTTTATTGTACTTCTGGTGAACTTCTGTTCATCTGTAAAAGTACCATAAAAAGACTTTTGTTGGCTATTTATAACTGAACTGAAATGGTTCGAGTCGAGTCAAACTGATGACTCACATCTTGTTGGAACTGTGCAAAGGTCTTGCGGACTCCATCCTGAAGAAAGACCATGGCCTCTCTGTCTGGCCAGCGCTCCACCGTCTTCTGCAGGGCCTCCCCAACTGTATCATGGAGCAATGATGTGGAAGATGTGCCATGGGCGTAGCTGGTGGTGAGGGTGGGGATAACGGGCGGAAAGTCCACGTGGATGGACCTAAAGAGCAAACCAGAATTAGACATTTTCAACACTACGTTTGAAAGGAAGCCCAAATAAAACATAGTTCTGAGTTTGTGTGCGCCATCAGGGATGGTAAATGGGAAGTAGATTGTACAAAACTATGTTCTTCAACTAATAATAATAATGTAGCATACAAAACATTTCTGTCCCACGGAGTTATGGCTGTTATGGAGCATCTCTGAGGCTGGAGCTTAAATACTTCAGCTTCACTGCCAGCTCCCTGCTAGGCCTCTGATCTTTACAAATGCAGGTACTGGTGGTTGGAAATCCTTGATCAGGATGGGCTGGTCTTAAGTTGACTTCTCTGGTTGGGTCCCATCCATTAGCAGCAGGCTTTGTGTTGCTAAGCTTTCATGTTGTGCACCGCCTTTAAACATTATGGTTGTGTCGTAGCAGGAGCTGGAGCTGGAGGAGTCCCCGAGGTCATTCTTGAACATTTGTCTTGGATGTCTGCCATTGATTCTTGCGGCTGTGCCTTTTATGGCAGTAGTATGTCTGAACTCCCTTGAAGAAGAACCCTTGGTACCGAGAGACGCAGTAAAAGTGGTTCAACACAACAGCTCATTCAGCAAAAAACACTGGGCATGGGTCATGGGGGCAGCGGTCTCAGCAGAGACGCCCAGACCGCCCTGACCCCAGACACCGCCTGCACCTGCGTCTGTAAGTTTCTTTATTTGGAGGATTAAGCTGAGACTACGTATGTTAGAAGATTGAAGCTGTAGCCCTGGGCTGTAATCCCACATTTCCTGCCCCGGTCGGTTATCAAGCATCAACAGAAGGCAAAATACACTTCCCGCACTCAGATCTTTGGCAACTTTACAAAACTGTCATAAAAAGCTTTTCTCTGCCACAGAGGACACTGCTCCTAAACTCTTTGTTCACAGTCTGCACCATACGTCAACATCTTTAACCAATCGGAGCAGTCTGAGGGCGTCTGAGGAGGAGGGTGTCGAAGACACAAGAACCCGCTGTACCTAAAAGGAAAAGAGAGGAGCTCCACCCAACAGAGAAACAACATCATGTCTCCTTTTCTTTGAACAATTTCTTTGAAGAATTTACTATTTTGAGGGACCCGCGAAAATAAATTAAATGATAAACATTCTAATGAGAACTTAATTAACATTAACTGGCCTCTTTAATACATACATCCATTTTTATACCCATTTAATCCTGTACAGGGTCACCGGGGTCTGCCGGAGCCTGTCCCAGCTCATTACAGGCGAGAGGCGTGGTCCACCTGGCCAGGTCACCGGTCCATCACAGGGCCACGTACAGAGACAAACAACCACACATGCTCACGCTCACACCTACGGGCAATTTCAAATCCCCAACCAACCTAACACACAGGCTTCTGGACTGTGGAAGGAAGCCAGCGTACCCAGTGGGAACGCACGTGCTGCCGTTTAAAAGGGTCATATGTCATATTTGTACAACTCACATGTCAGTCGTGCTGATAGCAAATCCTTGATTGATCATTTAAGCTGCACATTTTGAAGCCTGATCTTCCATCTGCTGAGCTGAAAGACTAGTTGTCCATCAGCAGCAGGCAGTCTCCTTATATGATCCACTGTGGACGTAAGATCTAACTATAAACACCAAAACCGTTGAAAAACACAGAAAATATGTTTATTTTCTGTTGGTGAGCACGCCATCATCCCGTTTAAACTACTTCTAGAGGCAACTAAGACTGAAAAAGCTCAGTGCCTAATCCATTCCTCTACCCACGGTCCTTTTTTTTTCATCACAGCACAAACGGCTTCCATCACTTTTTCTTTCCTCAGTCTGTTTTTACGTACACACTTTATGTTTTGTGTATGGTTATTCCTCATTTACCACAAATGTTTTCTGAAAAAACATGGCTTGGAGACCTCTTTCGTGACCATGTCACTCACAGATGATGGAGTCTGTGAACCCAAATCCACTAATTGCTAGTCAATCACACCCGAGAAGACTCCCAAACACAACATAGCAAGTGGTGAAGTTAAACAGCACAGCAATCAGCTGATCCCAACAGTCCATTTCATTTTTTATATTTATATATAGACATTTATTTATGCCTGTATGTGCTTTTTAAATACCCAGAACATGAGCCCTGAGCAAATAGAAACGAAACAATGACAGGTAAAAACTGCTCTTTAAGAGGCAAGAACCTGGATCAGGACCTGGATCATGAGAGGGGACCCTCCTCCCGGAGACCAGTCGGGTGGAGGAAGAAAAGAGGAGGGAGATAGAAAAGAGAGGATGAAGAACAGAGAGGGGACACAAATGTAGTCAGTATTACATAGAACAAAATATATTAGTATTAGAACTAAGAGCTCCGTGTACATATGAGTGATACATAGTCGAGGGACTATACAGAATCAGCTACGCAAGCAGGTGGAGGCGGTAAACTCAGCTCAAGCTGAAGTGAGCTGATTGCAGAGTCTTAAGGTCAGATTGCATGATGGATAAATAATAATCACTAACCGCCCCCACACCCTCACTGACATGACCCTAGGCAAATAACTTTCAGTTTTTCACCAATACTCTTCATTGCCAGGTTGACTTGGTCAACTAGTGCGTGCTCTCAGTTGATTTCTGCTGTGCTTACACACAGACAAAACACTCCCTCAAAGACGTAAGCTGAGCAGCAGTATCAACTAAGTAAACCAATAACAACATAAAGAAGGTATCTAGCCTTTGATTAAAACGATTTTTGCAGGCAGCAGACCTAAATCAAAGTTTGTAGTTACACCCACCTACACAATTGAGTTAAACATTAAACCTACACGGTGAAGTTAGCTTTCGGTTGGTTATTCCACGGACATTCAGTACGGAGCCGAAACGGTCTCTCTTAGGGACCATCAATAAATTACCGACTAAATGAAACGATGCACATTTTATTTTCAATATCTTTCATACCATCTGTCTAATTCACTTCAAAACTAAACAGAATTGCTGTACTGAAGAAGTTGAATAAACATAATTATTTATATCATATTTAAAGACTCTTTTTTTGTTTGGTAAATTGTTTATGAAAAAAAACCCACTTCATGTCAATTCCCTAAGGTTTGTTTCAATTGCCTTTAACAAATGTGGTCTCAGGACTCCAAATCTATCCCGGATCGTTGCACTAACATACCAACATGAGCTACACCTCTTTATATATATATGCAACGGTCCTCAGTTACTTTTTCCTTATTTAAAAGCAACAAACTAAACTATTTAAAATGGTTGATGGTGATTTGGAGTGAAGACAGAAGAGGAGTCCGGGCAGAGGTGCTTCATGGATGTACTAATAAAATTTGTCTTTTAATCTGAGTTTTAAAGACAAGAATAATCAAGAAGAGCCTACTTACTTAGACAAAGAACACACAGCAGCAGGTGAAGAGGGCGGAGACAAAACACATGTGGTTGAGCGACTGATTGACACACAGCAATATTCCGAAAATATCAAGCAGAAACGACTGAAAAAGGATGACTGGGTGACTTTAGGACAAAGACTGGAAAAGCTGTTCTCCAAAAGTAAACATGTCAACAGAAAAATTGTAAAAATGTGGGAAAACAGATGTTAATCACAAAAATAAAAAAAATACCTCACCAAAAATGCAATTCAGTACCAACACAACAAGTAGTGTCAGCAATTATTTTTACTCTATGCTGAAGACACCCCCAGGAGAAATCATGGCTGGCAACATAACTCGAAGCCTCACCAACGATGTTCTGAAACAAAAATATCCTCTGAAGAACGGAAGAGTGCACAGCTTCACAATGACATGCAGAGCCAATGTTGACTCAAAGAGTGATGAAAGAGGCAGTCACGTGTCATCAAAAGGTTATCTCCAACACCTCCGGACTGATCCTTTTGCTGTTCACTCACAAACGGAAACAGGAATAAAGATCTTAGCTGAACATCCGAGGAGACCATCACCCAACAGACTGGGACCGATTACAGCTGGGCTCCGATTATTGCTGTTTTTCTGTCCGTCAACAGAGAAAATATTTCAGTGTACCTGCCTGGGTATGTGAAATAGTGTCTGGACAAATGGATCAGATCCCAACATCTCTGCTCTGCAGGTGGGTCTAGACACATTTTATCGCATGTGTTCTCTTTGACTCCAAACAGTTTACACATTTGGTTAAGCAAAGCAAAATGTCTCTGGACAAGACTGTTCTGCAAACCCATGTTTAAGAAGGTGAAACAGTAATGGGACAGGAAGACAGCAGTGGTGACAGAACCACAGACGCTGTACCTGGAAAATCACCTTTTACACACATCAGACGGGACCAAGCAAAGTGTGACTTCCTGTCTGATGATGCAGTTGCAATAAACAACCAACACTTCTGCCCAGGAATCACTGACAACCTCTTTGTCCAACTTTTCATTTGGTCAAGCACTCCATTCTTTCCAGGAAGAAGCATCTTAGACCAGCATAACTTATCTCGTATACGTTTGTCTCATTACAAGGAAGACATGTGGAGCACATTGGACAACACAATCTTCTGATACTGAACATGGAAAAATAAATGTTCCTAATTCTACTCAGCCAGATGACGACCATGAAGAACAGAGGAACAAGAGGGACCATTTTGCTGTTAACTCCAAATCAAAACGTTTCAATCCACCCAAAAAACTCCCAGGTCAGAAGAGTGCACACTTGGATGAGCACCAGCACTGTGAAGATGACCAGGTAAATTTGGTTTCATGTAAAAGGCAGGTGTTTCTATATTGACATTGTGTTTTAAGTTGCATGCATTCATTTCTTGGCATGCCGGATTTGCAGTTATCTTCACTGTGGAAAACCCCGACACTGAAGTAGATGTTGCAGACCTCTCCTCGCAGATGAAGAGCCGCTCCATCGCCATCCATCAGCCTGAACTACGCTCACGTCCACCACGCCAGCGGTTGACAGGGGAGCTAAGTGGATCTGTGTTTTTATCAGGTATCAGGTAAAACTTTGGGATGAGAAGGACACACCATGGCAGAAGTGACTGGGTGGATGTTAAGGTGAAGTTATGTTCGATTCATTTGGACAAGATGCAAACAGCTGTGGTGTCATTTTTATTCATTCAAGGTAAACTGAAGAAGTTATGTTTTCACTGTGTTGCGTATTAAATTAACAAGTTACATGTCAATTTGTGGTACTTTTGTCTCAGTGTTTGATGAGCAGACACACTGGCCTATGTGTGCAGCCATAAGGCCTCCAGGATCTGGACTCTTATTACAAACTGGGTGGTTTGAAAGCTATTGGAAAAAAAGGCCTGTCATCGACACAAACAGTGAGTTTTTGGATATAAAAATTGATAAAAAATACATAACGTCTATAAATGCAAAATAGAGAGGTGTTTCTCATGTTGATGTTTGAGTGCAACAGTTGTTCTCTTAAAACATTACCAAATACAAAAGGAGTCCTTAAATATTATATAAATAAAGGTGTTTATTCAACTCTTTTAGTACAGCAATTTCTTTCAATTTTGAAGTGAATTGGACAGATGGTATGAATGATATTGAACATAAAATGTGCATCATTTAATGCAGTCGGTAATTTATTGATGGTCCCTACGAGCGACTGTTTCGGCTCCGCAGAGAACGTGGTTCGTATATCCAACCTAAAACTAACTTCCCCGCGGCATCAACCCGGACCATGTAGTAGGCTACGTCCAACAGGTTTTACATTTGAGAAATAAAGTCCTCTAGCAGTTTACATCCTCAGCCACACCGATAAGCCGCTTTATGATGCTTAGAGTAAAATAAGACCTTAGAGTAAAATAAAAAATGCAGAAATGTAAATCAAAATTCAAGTGGACCTACTTATTGCCCAATCCCACAATGTTCTGCAGACCCAAACGTAACTTCAGTCATGAGAGCCATGTTTTCCTTTAGAGGAAACGTAGTGTTACATAATGATACAGTAAAGCAAAAAGTTAAAAACAAAGAATTAAAAAAAAAAACTAAACTAAAAAAGCGCTTCTTCACGCCAGTTTTACCATACTGATGGACCCCAGCGAGCGTACTGTAATCCAAAATGCTGGAGATGTTTTTAACAAACAAATAAACAACAACAACAACAAACACAACTCATAAATCATTATATGCATCATTTTTTCAGAATAAACGCGGCAAAAAACTCATTTTAAAAATAAATAACGTTGGCGCTGGTGTATTTTGCGCGACAGTTGAGACTCGTGTGACAGAAGTTTGCTGTGATCGGCGTCATCCCGAACCCCGCTTTCCCCGACAAACTCACCGAGCCGCTGCGGGGAAGCCCGCGAGCCACGTCCTCGGTGTCCTCCAGCCGCTCACGGATGCAGAAAGAGCGCCGCAGCGCCGCAGGGAGCTGACGCGGAGAGCCGCGCCGAGGATCATCGTGTTCAGCCGCGGTCGCCGCAACAGCTGACTGCCGCCGCCCTCCAGACCGCCCTCGGACCTTGGTGCGGGTGTAGCGGGTCACACGGCCACGCGTTCCTGGTGGAAACGCACGATTTCAACACACGTCTTCGTGTGTTCCGCTTCACTGCAGGGTAGTTCTCTCCAACATTTATTTGTCGTCGTGTCTCAATATTTTGCAGGTAAATTAGAGTACAGTGATTAAAACTGACACTCCACAGCACCTGATGGATTTTTTTTTTAAATTATACATCCCATTTGACAGGACAGAGTAGTCAATCTCTACTGTCATAGTTTTGCACTGAAATGACTAATTGTAGCGGATCTTGACGTGTACGAGCAGGAGTGATGACGCAGCGAGCGAGGCTCATTTCAACCTTCATATAGATCTTTGTTGGGAATCGATTTAAAACGGTTGTTAAATCTGTGAAACCATCTTTTAATGCTGCCAAAAGTGAAGACGGAAGATAAAAAAAATTCACTCAAACACTTTCTATCAAAAACAAGTTTAATAAATGAGAACAACAGTAATATCGAAGGGAAAAGGAGGGTAAATGTACAGATGACATGTCACATATTACAAACACACCGGAGGCTCAGCTGCTTCAGAGAACAGCTCCTCCTTCAAACGGTAGTAGTGTCCTTTCTTTGCCATGAGCTCGGGGTCCGTCCCCTCCTCCACAACAGACCCTTTCTCCATGACGATGATGTGATCCGCTGTCTCAACCGTCCTCAACTGATGTGCCACAATCAAGACCGTCCGCCCGCGAGCCAGAACATCCTGCAGGACCTGAGGTAAGGTACCAGGTTACGTCATGGATCAAGCATTGACCTGCAGTTCCCCTTGTTTGGGCTGTGACGGGTGTCCCCAGGTGGAACCCCATTTTTAAACTTACTGCATGCGTAGACACAACATCCAGTTGGCTGGTAGCTTCATCCAGTATGATGACCTGCGGATCGCGAACCAGAGCTCTGATGATGGCGATGCTCTGCTTCTGTCCCTCTGAGAGGTTGCCTCCACCCTCTCCTACATCTGTGAGGAAGGATGTACAGACCCGAGTTGTGGGGAAAGCTTGCATATGACAGCATCTGCATAACTTCAGCATCTTCCCATCTAAACCCTTTTGTTCCACAAATCTTCATAACTGTTTAGCTATTCATTATTAAATTATTACATCTGGTGGCTTTTCATCAGCAGCCAGTCAAGTAAGACTCCTAAAGATGTGAACAAGACTTTTCTTCCATCACATGTGTATGAAACATTCACGTTTGGTTCTTTTCCAGTCTTAACACCACTGAAAACAGACCGCCTCGGATTTGTCTCCTGCAGCTCCGTACCCGTGTCATATCCATCCTCCATCTCACAGATCAAGTTGTGCGCCTTGACCTTCTTTGCAACTTCTTTCATCTTCTCACCAGTGCAGTCCTTCAGACCATATCCAATGTTGTACCTCAGAGAACCAGAAAAAAGCACGGGGTTCTGGGAAACCACAGCGACCTACAGACACAAAGAGGTGAGAACGTAGGTCAGTTTCGAGCGCTGCCAGCTCTCAGGTCTGGAACAACTGATGTGGTGCACTTCTCTGCTGCTGGAGTGAGCTGCAAAACACCATCAGAGCAGCAACTTACTGTTTTCCCTCAAACAACTACTGACAGACTAATCTATAAACGCCCCTTCACTCTGTATTTATTTATTCTTATATCCTGTCCTGTGTCCATCCATCTTCTTCTGCTTCATCCGAGGTTGGATCACGAGGGCAGTAGCCTAGGCAGGGACTTCCCTCTCCCTGGCTACTTCGTCCAGCTCATCAGGGGGTATCCCAGGATGTTCCCAGGCCAGCCAAGAGCAAGAGTCCCTCCAGCATGTCCTGGGTCTTCCCCAGGGTCTCCTCCCAGTGGGACATGCCCGGAAGACCCCACCAGGGAGTCGTCCAGGATCTCTACTCTGAGCCCCTCCCGATGACAGAGCTTCTCACACCGTCTCTGAGGGAGAGCCCGGACACCCTGCGGAGGAAGCTCATTTCCAGCGCTCCGTCCTGTGTTGTCAGTTAAATCAAGACTTTGCTCCTCTAAAGTGACAGTACCTTCTGATGCAGATACTTGTGTTTGTAAAGGTGAAGTGGCTCTCCATCCAGCAGGATCCGACCCTCCTGAGGTTCGTACAACCTCTTCAGGAGGCGGACAAAGGAAGTCTTTCCACTGCCGGAGGAACCCACCAGCGCTGTGATCTTCCCCGGCTGCAGTTCCACAGAGATGCTCTGGAGAGGACACATTCATTATTGCTCACACACCAATACTGAGGCACAAACCTGCAGCTGATGTAACCGTTACCTTCAGAGCTGGTTTATCTGGAGGAGCAGACGGGTAGCTGAACATGACGTCTTGGAAAACAACTCTTCCCTCCAGCTTCTCCGGACACAAGTCTCCTTCCTTCCTACACTTGGGTGTCCTGTCCAGATAGCCCAGCACTTTGGAAATGACTCCAACTGTGGACATCGTCTCTCCAAAGGAATACAAAATCTCCTGTATCAAAAAAAATAATTAAGTATTACACAGTTTTGCAGGTCAGATATTTAGCACATCTGTCCCTTTGCTCACCTTTAAATTGACCGACATGGGCTTCTGGTACAGAAGAAACGTCACCAGAGTGCCGACGCTGAGCTGACCAGAGGAGATGAGGCTACGGGCTTCAATCAGCATCAGCATCTTGATCAAAAGAGTCACCAGCTGAACGAGACGAGAGCGAGCAGAGGAAACGATCAGACTAACGGAAAAATACAGAGAAACGGGAACGCGAACATGTCCCAGTGTCAAGGTTTACACGCCTAGAGGCAGTTATACCGGGAACAAATAAACAACCATCATGACAGGTCAACTTTATAAAATACACCATCACTAACTTAACTTTTTAAATTACGTACAAAGTCAAAACATGTTTTAAAATATCAGCTAAAGTTGTTCAAGCTGTTAACTTCTGACAGAAATGTCCATCTTTCTAATAAAATACCAATTTTAATTTATTTTGGAAAACAGCTCACAGCTAAAACTGTTTCTAATAACTAAAAAAAAAACAGGGATAACTTCCCTTCTGGGAATAATGAAGTATTGTTGAATTGAATTAAAGTGTTCGTCTTACCTGTATAACTGAGAACAACAAACATGTCTTTAATAGTTTTCCTTTAAAGTGTTTTCATTCAGCACTAAAGTGTGTTTAGTGTAAATGTTTTGCTGCATGCTTCCACATATCTTTAGAAACGACTTCCATTTAAACACTAGAAACTGCACAGGTTTTTCTACTTTTCTATATTTCTGTATTTCACTCCACTGCTGCTTTACCCTCCGCATCAAGCCGAAGGCCGCGCTGTAAACTCCCGAACGTCTCTTGATGGCGTTCATCTGCTCCAGAGCCACCTGATACCTCCTCAGTTCATCGCTCTCCGCCCTGAAGCTCCGGACCGTTCGAATGCCGCTGACTGTCTGGGAAACCAGGTCCTTGTTCTGAGCGTGGCAGTCCTGGATCTGGTCTTTCAGCTCCTGTTGAACAAACCAACGACTCAGCAAGAAAGATCATCACCAGCCTGACTCTATACAAGTCTTCTTGAGCTAAGCTGCATACACAATATTACAATTACAACCAGAAGTGAACCATTAAAAAAAAAAAAAAAAAGAAAAGCTCAGTATTTCTTCTTGCCTTTAACAGCCTGGAGAAAATCACTTTAAAGACTGTTGGAGGAAAACAGAGAAAATTCAATTCAATTCAATTTTATTTATATAGCGTCTATTACAACACAAGTTGTCTCCAGGTGCTTTCCAGAGACCCAGAACATGACCCCCTGAGCAATTATTACATATACAGCGGCAGGTAAAAACTTCCCTAGTGGAAGAAAAACCTTAAGCCAAACAGTGGCAGGAAAAACTCCCCTTTAATAGGGAAGAAACCTTGATCAGGACCTGGATCATAAGGGGGGACCCTCCTGCCGAAGGCCAACAAACTGTGTAGAAAAGGGCCTCGGGCGGGATTCAAAGCAGTAACCTTTTGAGCGGTGTGAAGGTGACCTTGGTCCTTTAGAAAACACGAGGGCACCTGAAAGACGAGTGCGAGCAAAAAGGAACCTGATCTTGCTGAGCTTTCACTTCGACTGTCAGCAGGAACAGACGGAACTTCCAGCAGAACGTTGTGAGAAGCTTGTGGAGGAAAAACCGAACATTTACCAGTTTACAAGGGAATTCTTCAAAATACTGACCAAAGTTAGGTGACATGGAATGTGAAATGTGTTAGTCTTCCTTCAGAGAAAACCGTCACCTCAGTAACATGTAACATTTCAGCACCGAAGGTTGACGAGCTCGTTGACTGAACCCCGGACATGACCGACGTCACAGAGAAGACCTGCTCAAAGAGCTCACGGCTGGACACCGCTCTGTGATCACTGCTGTTGACACGCTTGTGTGCACTGAACTCACTCTCACAGAAAACCCAGGATCGATCAGACCGGCCACATCCGACCCAGTTACCTTTGAGATGCCCAGACCCTCAGAGATCAGTAGGTCCAGAGTCCCCCTATTGTACGTGGCCTCTGATACATGCTGAGACTCTAATGGTTTCTCATGAGAAAAAGTTGGTGTGTTCTTCAGTGCACCGAGCTTATGGGCGTCTATAAAGTAAACTGAAAGTTAACGTTCCCAGTGAGCGATGCTGAACTGAGGGTGAATCCTCGTCTCACCACCTACTAAAAACCAGTCGCTCCAGGTTTTGTTTGGCTCATGATCGATATGGCGGGAAACAAGCTACTGCTGTATTTAACCGTTGTGGCTGTGCAAAACAGTATCCTGCAGTTGTACGAGGGGGGTGTGGGAGGGGCCTCCTGCAGCGCCGTGGCGAACCCGCCGTCAATAGAGGGACAAAATGCGTTTTTTATTGTTCATTTGTTTAAACGTTTATGGACTGGCGCTGGTTTAGATGACCAGTCGCTTGATGATGCACACATATAAAATCACAGTATTAAAGTAAACATGCTGCCTGATAACGTATTTGTTGTTTCCGTCGGCCTGAAATGTGAAAGGTTTCTGTGTAGAAACCCTGAAGATGTTTGTTTTCAGCCATTCCTGAGGCACGATGTTGTTTTGTTGTGAGGATTTTCTCCCACAGAATAAACAAACGTCTTAGTTTGAACAGCTGAAACATGTCAAGATGCCATCATTTCCATAGTGAGCTGATATCTGTTAATCCGGTTTATTTCAGCTTTCTTGTGGTAACCAATGTCAGTGTATGCTGATCCTGAGCTGGTCACGTTTTTATAAAGAGGAGAAAATGATTATGAATCTATTCTGGGTGCTTGTTGTACTTTTCCTCACCTTTTTCCTTTTACATGTTGAATTTTTGGGGGGTTTAATGTAGAAAAAAAAAAAAAAAAAAATCCTTTCAAATTTTTCATAAACTACCACCACAAAATCCTAGAGGGGCTGAAAAAGCAAACTAAAATCTATTCTAAAAGCAAATGACGCAGCCTGCAGGGCTCCAACAAGAAGAAGAAAACGTGCGTTTCTGCCGCTGAGAGGAGTCCAGGCCCCGCTGCTTCACACCCACCTTAGACAAAGAGATGTATTTGTTTTGCAGTGCGGCCTGAAGCGGCATCTCTATGCAGGTGAGCAGAGTGAGCTCCCAGGACAGACTCAGCATCACTTTCAGCATCAGGATGGTTTTGACAGTGCTGCGAACCGCGGCGTTGGCATTCAGAGCTATGGTGCGGCCCATTTTGTCAACGTCACAGTGCAGCCGGGAGGAAAGTTGTCCTGCACGTTCAAACCAACAAAAGATGGTGAATTCACTCATACAACCTAAAATCTGAAGAAAAAAAAAGGATTTCATTTCTTTGCAGTCAGCAAATGTTTCACGTTTTTTTCTCACCAACTTCTTTTTATTTGTTAATATATTAATACTTAATATAAGTTGAGCTTCCCGATGTGGTTACATCAGCTACGTATGAAGGACAGGTTTTGATGCACTTGTTCTTTTATCTCTGCTGATGCTCTTACATCATCATCTATAAACAGCTTCTTTTAAAAGGTCAGTTGATCATTCAAATAAAGATGGTCACTTAGACATGTTTTCATTTTTGACTACAAGCTTTAAGTGGATACATTTGTATTGTTTTGTTGTTTTTGTGAAGAGCTGACTGGTCCTCATTTACAATATTTTACAGTTTTCTTTATTACTATTTTTATTGCTTTCTCACATGCTGAACAGTAACGATCTACTTACAGATGTCTGACTGGACTGTAGCCTATCGACGGCCCAAACCTTTGTCTTAGCAGCTCTGAGAGCCAAAAGGTTCATCAGATCAATAAACAAAAATATATAGAGGCACAGATTATCACACTTATTCAAGTTTTTAAAGTAATGTCATCATGTGATGTGGCAGTTTTGGAAATGATGACATGCCGGTGCTGCCTCCCTGTCAACATGCCGGGGCCATTTGGCTGTGCGTTAAAAACAAAAGCAGCAGTCCACAAGTAAGTTTCTCGGCTCCTCTCACCTGGCTTGTTTTCTTCAAAGAAGTGCGCCTCCTGCTGGAGGAAGCTGTGAAACAGCAGATGCATCAGTCTCTTGTTCAGTCGGGCCAACGTGCACTTGAAAGTGCCTCCTCTCAAGCCAGAAAACAGCACGCTGTTCAGATGGAAAGAAGCTGTTTATTCTAGAAATCACTGAAACAGATCAACCAAGTGAAAAGTGATGGGACTGCTGACAAAGGGGAGGACTGCCACCCTCTGTTACCTTCCAAGAGAGAGAAGCACCAGTTGCCCGACAGCAAAGCCAAAGCTGGTCTGATGCACTCGATCGCTGAGTAGATCAATTACTTTCCCCTGATACAAAGGGATGTAAGTATCACCTGTTAGGAGAGACGGGTGACGTTATAAAGATAGCATCTATGCTTTCCTGGTATTTTAATTATAGAAACTGTGAACAGTTGTAGGAACAATCAAATGTCCATTCTTAGAGAGCGTCAGTATTGCACACTTACAGAATACGCCTAAGATGAGGAAACTAAAAGCTGCAACCAGGTAAAGCGCATCAGGTTTAAAGTAGGTCAGCACCCTCGAGAACAGCCGCTGAGCATCCACCTTCTGGTTGTCTTTCCTGATCTTTTCACCCCCGCAGAGACCCTTCTCCCAAATTACACAGGCCAGTGACGAGGACACGGCGCACAAGAGCAGCGTCCCGATGTCAGGAGGCGCTCCTGCGTAAGGGTCCGAGGGCGGCGCCGTCAGAACACGTCCAGTTTCAAACACAGGAGAAAGCAGGCAGAGGACGGCCCCCAGCCTCCTCAGCCTAGCCTGGGGCGCTCCATCAGTCAGCGCCACGGTGAAGTAATGGAGAACGACCCACTTCACTGCTGCAACGGCCCACACGCCTGTCAGTCCGAGGCAGGTGGAGCCCTGCAGCAGCAACGGTGCGGCCCACAACGCCGAGCCCAGAAGGGCATCGACGACGACGACCAGTAGTCCACACGAGAACATTCCCCTCATGTTCCCCTGGTAGACTGCAAGACGCCGAGCCTGAAATCAGGAAAACACGGTTTTGTCAAATTACTTCCATCATTTAATAAATCATAAATGTAAAAGATCAGCATTGTCCCGTCTTCTTGTTCGACGGGAATGACTTGTTCTGTATGTTGTACTTTTGCCATGAAAGTTAGTTGAACCAAAACGGTGCCTTTAGGAAGAAAATGCCTGAAGTTTTATGAGAAGAGCCGAAGACTGAATCAGCTTCATGAAGGGGCTTCATCAGCTCGACACTAACAGACTCCTTCCTGCAATCACTTACAACAACTTAATACTTTAAACCGCAAATTAGTTGTGATGACCCATTATTAACTACTACCAAGATATATGTGTATAAACCAGCTGGATGAGAAGCGGAAAGTCAACCTGAGCGCTGGAAACGAGCTACATGCAATAAATATAGACGTGTCCTGGATAACAAACACAAATGATAGCATCTCTTGTGTAATCAGCAGGAAAAGCCTTCAGAAAAACAGCTTTTGTTTTAGTAATAGATGGAAAACCTTTACATCTTTCCTACCCGTGTCCCTCACTGATCTCACGGTTTCGGTTTGAACTGAGAATCACTGTTACGTCATGTCTTGGCTCAAATGTCACAGTTTAACTAGAAAATTAGAAAACTTTTCTCCACGACTAAAAAACGACTGTAAACTTTCATTAATTAAAGTTGTAGTTGACTTCGTTATAACCAATGTGACGTGACTATTTTCTTTTAATGTGTCTAACTTCATCAAAGAAACCTTAATTTAATCGTATTTTTCTCTCTGCCACTACGTCTTTGTGTGCAC
The DNA here is from genome assembly GCA_014839995.1 of Xenentodon cancila. NCBI lineage: Eukaryota > Metazoa > Chordata > Actinopteri > Beloniformes > Belonidae > Xenentodon > Xenentodon cancila. The sequence continues at coordinate 5,122,652 of CM026218.1, read as the reverse complement.
CCATTTAAAGGTGTCGTTCTCCGCAATTCCGCGGGTATTCATGGTTCCGCCACTTTCGTTCCGCCAACACTGCATTACGATTAGAAAACAAACATTTACACAAACATATATTTTTGATTTGGGTCATCCTACAACTTGACGGGTTTTTCTTAATTTAACATTAGACAACGGAGAAAGAAAACGTGTGTTTTTGGAGCATTTTGCCAACTGCCTGCAAAATTGCTAAATTCAACATGATGTTTTAAGACACGTTTCTACATTTTGTCTGTCACGTTATAAACGTTGCTGTTTATTTAACTGGATACAAACATTGCAAAAGCATCACACATAGTACGGTGCTGAGCGTTCCCACTGATTCTTGTGAACTGTCACCAGTCTGAAGTTAGATTTATGAGTAGTTTGTTACCATTTAAGACACGACTGTTGACGTGCAGCTGCGGCCCATGTGGCTGTCGCCCTGCGGTTGTTTCACATTTATCAGACACACTTGCGATTTAATGATCCGATATCGGTCATATGAACCGAAATAAACTCGTCTGAGCAGGTTCGCTTGTCTTACCGTGAATTCCGGCAGAGCTGCTGGAAAACCGAAAGTAGTTCGTATTTGCTTTCACTTTGCTTCCAGGCGCGTCCAGATGTGGACACGTGACACAAATACAAAACACAATTATTAAAGAGGACAGTGTTATTTTTAATTCTGATTATAATATTCGTTTTTCGTTTTGAGCAGGTTTTCACTTCCAGTAAACACGTTGGTTCCTAGATGGCAGAAGTTTCATTGATTGGATATTCTTCCTCTCCATAACAGAGTCTGACTAATCTGAGTCTGGAAACAACTATCAAACCGTATGAACAACGGATTAAGCCACTGTCTATAATCCTTTAACTATCATATGTGGTTGTGGGCCTAAAATAACTGCGGCTGAATACTTCAATATACGGAGATATAGACATTTTTCTGCATCACATTAAAAAAACAAGTGTAATGTCGGTATAAACTGAATATCGACCTTGAAAATAAGTTCAATACTGATTTACTTACTCTATAAAGCAGACATAGTTGATACTGTTCTTCAGGGATGAAAATATAAATATGCTTTTTGTTTTGGGTCTATATTACAATCTGAAGACACCCGTGCCTTTATCTGTACATGCTTTTTTGAAGGAAAATTGTTATTTATAAACTGTTTCACGGAGGCTGAGTCTAGTCTTTTCCCACTCAAATTTAAAATAAACAGACATCATGAAACATGTTTTGGTTGAAATTTCAGAAACGGCTGCATTCATTATCCCAGGAGAACACTGCACCTACCAATAATTATTACTTCTACAGCTTGTGGATGTCATCCCAAACCCCTGTCAATAAAAGATAAGAGTAGATGATGCATATTATGTTCTGAGCTGTAAGAGCACCGATTAAAAACTAAACTAACTGAACTGTGTATTCTCTCCAAACATTAGGCCATAGTTATTTGTACATTCTCCTAAATTCTCACCTCTATTAGATTTACAATATACAATATATAAAAGATAAAACAGATTTTGAGTTCCATGCCGTATTCATATCCTGTTTGGTGCATGTTTCTTTCAATTTATCAAGATTTTGCACAGAATGACAGTATTTAAAGCAACAGCAGATAAACAGAGGGTCATTTGTTGCTCTGCCTCAGAGACTGGGTACATTTTACTAAGATGTAACGTCAATAATCATTTACACAAGACCCGGTATTCCACTAGCTATAATTTAAGCTGTAGATTTAGCAAATGTGAAGTTTTTCACTTGTCACCCTTGTTGGGTTATGACACAGATACTTACTGGATTTAAGCAATGTGTCATGTGTCTGTGATTCGTTGAGCAAAGGGTTGCTCATTTATCTTACAGCTGTGGGGTTGTAAACACATTTAGTATAAAATGACTTTGTGTCTGTTTTTCTTCTAATAACAAGATTGTTTCAAATCTTTTGACATGAACTTGTGCAGATCAGTCCTGCTTGAAGGCAGAGATCAGATGCTTCTTTATGAAAAACATGAGAGTATGATTCCATGTTTTATGCTCCAAGTAACAGACGCACTCATAATAAAGAAACTCACAAAAGACAATTCTGATATTGAAATATTTATTCCCCCGATCAAAATCTATAAATAATTTACAATAAAGATATAATCTGGCCTACAGAAAAACAAGCCTCTAAAATGCACTAGTAAATCCTTTTATGGCAAATAATCCTCTGGCAAGACACAGCTGATACCTGAAATGTGCATTTCATTTTCAGTCACTGAAGAGCTCTTGTAACAGCTTTGCAAAAACATCTACTGGTGATGTGATCACTGTGATTTTCACTGTTTAGTCATCATAAGAAGTGAATGCAGCCGAGGAAAAGCTCAGTTTCAGTGTCGTAAAACTTTTTAAATGTGAGTTGCAAACTCCACAGAGCTGGTTTTAGACCTCTGAAAACACGTGACCCTGAAAGCGGTGTAGTGGTCCTGTGATCGTGGGTCATTGTTTAGAAATACATTGGATACATAGAAAGGCACTTTCCCACGAAGGAAAAAAGAAAATGATGGAAAAACTACTAATAATTTACTGTTGTCATGACTCATTTTCAGTGTCTTTGATAGTGAATGACAAGACTCCTACCTACTAATATGCACCTTCGGTGACCCAAAACATCTAATTCATATGTTTAAAATGTTCAGCTCGTGCAGGAAAAAATGTCTGCTGTATCAAGAAAGCTGATATGTTGTTCAGACTGATTAGAAATCTATTGTGAAGGTTATTTAACTGTAACAAATTGTCAAGGCTGCTTTTCTCAAACAAACCCCATAATAAGACTAAAACCAAAGATATATTCAAACATTCATTTTGAAACAATACTCTGATTTTGATGCTAAAATGCCTCCTGCTGTTAATACTATCACCATTTTAACGTTTGTTATGATGAGTAACCATGACATCAGAACGTCGTTTGCATCTGGGGGCAGCTGACCAAGCTTTGTAAAGATATTTCCTGGAAGAGCCCAAATCCAGATGAATGACAAAAGGCAACGCTATGGGGCAGGAGCAAGTTTCTCTGTAGAGAGGAAGGAGGAAACCATTTCTTTCCAACATCATTATGTAAGATCACTGGAAATGAAACAAAGGTGCTGGAGAACTGATAAGGACATAGCTGGATATCAGGAATGCAGTGATGAGCATTTCATGAAGATGTGGCTCTAAGAGCATGCTCTGGTCTTCAGTAAAGGGGTTTCATGTGAACAGACTGGAGACACAGGGGTTTAGACTAAATAGGGGGGACTGAAGCTTTAACTGTGAAGGAGCATCTCTGCACCATGGCCACCAAACTGTTGGCTGGGAGTTTTCATCCATGCTGTCTCCTGATGTTATCAGCTCGGTTGTTGCCAGGCAACAAACACAATGCACCATGCATTTGTGCAGATTTCTGGATATCTTAAGAATGCCTCCCTCTGCTACACTTGTAACATTTCAGGTTTGTGAACTGATTCGTTCAAAGGATTTATACAGTAAAATTATAATGCACCATTGGGGATTATGGGAATAGTGAACCATTGGGAATAGTTATTCAATTCATTTTAATTCCACTACATCCTCAAACACAAAGCTTTAAATATTGAGCAGAAGCTTTGATTTGTAGTGTCAGTATGCGTTTTCTAGTCTAAAAGTGTGGACTTGGACATATCAGGGACCTGGTGCTCCAGCTGAAGGAATTATCCTCCAATCAGTTTCAAGATGAAATGATAAATAAACCTGCCGACGCTGGATTCAATCAAACCTCGAAAAATATCAAACATCGAAAAACTTAACTCTTTAAATTTTCTAAATTTTTTATATTCTAAAAAGAAAAACAAATGGCTTAAACTAACTAGTTAGTTCAAAAAGGTCTTGAAGGCATTTAAAGACTTCACTACATGGTTGGATGTGCCCACTGACAACAGTGTCCTCTAACTTCCACCTCAACATGTTCGCGGAGGTCAGTTTTCATAAACATCTTTTGAATCGTAATTTTATTGCTTCCTTTTGACTAGTCAAACAACATACTTCTGTGTCACTGCTGTATTATTCAGGGTTTACTGTGTTGTATCTATATATTACTATATTTTTGAAAAGCCATCTTTCTTGGTATGCATCAGTTTTTCAAACATATTTGCCACTGGTGCACTCCTCCGGAGACCCGCTGGCCCTGAAGTGGCAGTTCTGGGATGTTGGGACGGCGCTCCACTGTTGCAGCCTGAGGATAAACGGCCGCCGGCTGCGGCTTGTTTCAAACATCCAGTTTCTTACTACTGCAGCTTACATGCACTCCTGGCAGCTTATTTGTCTGGATTTGACCTTCTTGAGCTAAATACACTTTCTAAAAATTGAAGTAAAACTATTATAAAAAAGAAAAAAAAAAAAAAACTTTGGCATCTGTCTTTACTTCAAGTTGTGGGAACATCCACCCTTTTTCACTCCTCACACTTTGAATTTTATTTAAAGCAAAGTTTGACTGGTTAACTGACTGGTTAACTTGTTGCAGCAGGTTCTACGTTGACTGGATAGTCTCAGAGACACTGGAGGACTTGGATGTGATGGACTTTGATGCAGCGCTGAACATAGTGTCGCGGGACAAAGTGTGCTTCTTAAAAGGAACATCAGGGCAAGATTAGAGTTTGCCAATCAATACATCAAAGTAGAGATCCTTTTTGCAGTTTACTGTTCTGCAAAGACTTATTAATGAAGTGTCTGAGCACAGAAACCCTGGACATGTTTGGTGCAGAACAAACCCTGAAAAGGAAAGTGGTGGGGGTCTGAGTTTGAATCCTGCATCTCGTTCCAAGACAAAGATGAGGCCATCTGTCTGAAAGGTGGAGTTGAGCTGGAAACTGGCTGTTCAAATCAATACAGGGCCTTATCAGAGTTAAAAAAATAAAATAAAAGCTCACTAGAGACGTAGTACAGATTTGTGAAACAGCCAAGTCAACTCCAGACTTGAAGCACATCAAGATCTTGAAAACACAGTCAAACCAGCAAGAAATAAACAAAAACCCTTAAGTCAGTCAGCAACTGAAGGAATTCTGGGAACTGGGAAAAAAAAGTAAACACCTTCACCAAGTTATTCAACTAAAAGAGGCAGCACAGTTTCTGATGCCAAGGCTTTACTTCTGTTTTCTTTCATATAGGCCATTTGACATGTATTTATATTTTTAATAAATATCTTAAATATAGGCAGATACCCTCATCTTTACATGCTCTTCCAAAGATGTTCAGAAAGCCAACTCTTTTTTTTCCTTTATTCCTTTAGGATGCGTTTATCTTAACACCATCTACGGTGGGAATCCAACGCTCATTGCTCATTTTGGTGTTTATAGATATGTTTACTAGTAGACATAAAATAAAGCTTTACCCTTTAACTTGTCATAGCCTCAGCGTCACTTTGATGCATTTCCAACTCCAGCAGCCGGGTTCTGGTTCTGGTTCCTACGCCACGTCTGCAACCCATTAAAACAGTGTCCCAGCAGGTGTCTGGCAGTGATTGGGAGATATTTGTTTTACAAACCGAGATACTGCATCTTATATGTGACCAATCGTGTTTTTACAAAGATAATATCAGCAGCATTTTTACAGTTAACAGTACAATCACATTGTAAGTGCACATCTCATTTTGGTATGTAACTGTGGTCAAACAGTGCAAGCTATTCCCAGTATTTACCAAGCAAGCTGCCCTAAATATCATGAACAGTTTGCAGAGCTGTCTGACCCAGAGTTTGGCATTTGTGTTGCGGGCGACCACAGTGAGAGCAGGTTCAGACGCTGGTGATGTGCTCTGCCCCGTTGGCAGAGGCTTTGTCCCTGTCTCCCTCCGTGGGCACGCTGCTGTACTGGCAGCCGGCAGAGATGTCAACTACAGGCCTCCCCGGATCCGTCAGCGCTGAGGACGGACCCTGCTTTGATGCCTTCCTCTCTTTCTTATCCAGCAAGCAGAAGGACACCATGAGGAACATGGCAGAGGAAGCAACAACACTGCTGCAGGCGATAAAGACGTAGAAATACTCTCCGGTGCGGTCCACCAAGATTCCTGGAAGGAAAAACGTCACAAGTGTCATCGTTTTGACTTTTTTCTTGTGGGTTGTTACATATGGGGATGGGAATGTTAGTACTGGCATCAAACGTGACAAAGTTTTGATTAAAAACACATTTTCTATAGTCACGTGTCTGAAGTGACTGACAACTCAAAACACGAGCTTTGTTTAAGTCTGCCGAGATCTTAAAAAACACTCGCCTGGCTGCTGTGACATCACAGACCAGAGTAAAAGCAACCAGTTTCCGTTTCACGCTGCTTTTTGCTTGGTCTGGATTTTCACTTTGCCCTTAACCGAAAATGATTTTCTGCAGTTACACAATTCGTTTACCTTTAGAAAGAAATTTGCTAATAATATTCCACCAGTAGTTTGTTTTATTTGGCCAAAATAAAACCTTGTTGGGTCTTTTTGTTTGCTGTCTGGGATGTGAATGCAAAACGAGGAAAAAAAACGCCCTTTAAGTCTTGATGTGCTTCAGGGAAACGGTGACAGAGAGCCAGCAGAGTCCTGAGTTTGGTCTGAAAGCACAACTGTCACAGCTGGTTGGTACCAGCAAAGTGAAGCAGATGTGCAGAAGTGATTTTCCTTTCACGTGCTCACATTTTCCAATAGAAATATGGAAACGCCACACAAACACTCGTTTCACGTTTTAACCTTCTTCTAGTTTTAAATAACAGCAAAAACAAGACTTAATTATAAAAGTTGGTGCTACTGCTGATGACAGCGCAGCTTGCAGGCATGATCAGTGACGGCAGCTGTGCCTGCTTACCTGCAACACCCGTCTCACCTGTGCTGAACGACCACAGAAACGAGCTAAAAGTCCAGCTGATTAGCGAAAAGGGTGATGGAGCGTTTCCCAAAGCCTGAGTCAAATAGTTGGGCATGTTTCTTTTGTTGTTTTTTTAGTGTCCCGGCCTCCACATGACATGTCATTCATTTTATCAGATTTTAATTTTATTCCAAAGCACTTTGGAAAAAAAATTACATAGTTCTAAACTGTAAACTTTCTAAAAAAAAATTTAAAAGTAAATCTCCTTCAGGTTATTGCTAATCGTAAGTTACAAGTTAGGCCAGATGTCCTGGATGAGTACAGTGATCATGCTTTAACTTGTCACCGTGGTTACGTCACTGCTCTCCTCCAGAAGCAACCACATAAACATGCTGTCATTTGAGCCGAGAGCCGGAGAGCCTCTGCCCTTTCCCCACTCTGCTGCTCACACTCAGTCCTCCACCTTTTTAAATTCATAGTTTAAAACAGAAAATGCGAAGAAAGAACTGAGATGTTCTGCTTGCTGTGGGAAAAAGCAACGTTTTCTCAAGCCTTGTGTAAACCAATCAACAGTTTCAGCTGTATTTTTGCACAGAGGGGGGGGCTGTGGCTTTTAATACTTGCACTTAAAATGCATTAACCAACGCAATGATCAAAAGAAAAAAAACTATTTCAAAGTTCACAAGGGCATCATCTTCAAAAATGCCCTTAAGCTGCTCTTTATCTGTGTGAATACGAGGTCACTTCAAGTCGACCTCTGCCACTGTCAACCACATGCTCCGTGTGGCTGGGTTTCCTTTCCATTACCCCAAATGTATTAAACCTGAGGTCAGATACACTAAGTAAAAAAAAAAAAAAAACACATCACATGTACTCATTTTCCATCCCACAAACTGTAAAAAAAAAAAAAAAAAAAAACTAAACGTGCATTAGGAACGTGAGCTCCTCGTGCATTCCTCTGATCATGAGTGCACTCATTCTTGAAGTAATTTCACTAACATATGGAAAACTGGAAAAAAGGGAGACGTTAGCAGACATGACAAGGAACAAAAAAAAAAAACAACCCAGAAATTAAATTGAATAAAATAGAACTTGCGTCTTAGTATAAAAAGGATTTTGTTTCAGAGTCTTAATAACACTGCCAATCTTTTTCATAAATCACTTTGATATAATTGTGAGCGTTATAAATACCACGATGGTCTTGCGCAAGGATGGTGCTCTGGCTCTGGAAGTCCTGGGAAACCTTCCTAATGAGACTTCAAGACAAAACAAGCATTTGGAGACTGACTTACTGAGTCTGTGATAGTGGGCTCCTGCCTCACTTCAGACATCCACAGCTGCTTTTCCACTGAGGATCTGGGCCGGCCTCGGCCTGATCCTTTTTTTTTTTTCGCTTTTTAACTCAATTCAGCAGCTTTTTCTGTTTGTTTTCCTGTTTATGATTCCAGAACTGAGACACTGGTGAGTTTCTCAGTTCATTCAGAAAAAACCTACAGGTTTTCTTTGATTCTTCCTCCAGCAGCATGTCTGTTTGGTTGTAATTCAAACATTGCTTTTATACGCAAACAATCGAGAGAGAAATGCCTGCATCCATTCATGAGTAGGGATATATATGTATGCAATTCCACAATGACTGACTTTAAAGAAGAGATCCACATGCATGCTCAGCTTGGGAAATTTGGTCGAAGGAATTGTGGGCCCACCTGGGTTTGGTGCATGTACTCAGTTTTGTAAAACTGTACTTTTGTGCATCTGGCCCGTGTGGTTGACAAATTGATGAAGATCTGACTGCAACCAGAGCTGGAAGAGTCGGAGTGGCTGGAAGTGTCCGTCCTCATTCCATCTATACATCCCCGCTTCTTACAATTCAGAGTAATATGGATCTGCAGGAGCTTATCCCAACTGTCTTTGGGCTTAAGGGCCTTAAAACCACTCATACAGGTGAGCAGGTGACCTCAGAGAAGGGTTTGTCTCATTCTACTCACACAGTCCGTGGGTAGAGCCCACAGGAGGAGACACGATGCAAAACATGAGCTTCTTGAGTTTTTGTCTTCACTAAACACAAATATCAGCAATCTTGACAAAAAGATGAAAAGCAACATGGAGAACCAGCAGAAAAGAGTAGGAAAAATTATCTATGCCCAAACAAGACGACAGAGGAGCACACTATTGATGTTGTATTGCACATTTATGCTTTTCTAAAGCTTTTACGATTTATGGAATTAAATATAACACAGATTATGACATATTATATAAAGCCCACTCAGTCTGCAGAACATCAAATCAGAGTGATTTCTCTCACTGACAGACCCAACTCAACATGTTGAAACAGCAGAATTAAAACTTAAATTGTTTGCTTTAGCTTCAGAGGTATTACGTTGTTGATGCATGTCCTTGTGTGCATGAAGCACACAATTCATTTTCTGAGCATTTGTGTTTTTACTGCATTTTTGGGTTTTACCTGCTGATGCTTAAATAATTAGAGGCCTTTTCTACATGTGGATACATCTGCCTAAAACCCATGAAACTGACAGCTAAAAAGGACATTTCATCTATTTCTTATGGTAGTGTGACTGTACAGAGCACCATTCTTATCTGGGCTCTGAAGGTCCAAGTGTCCTTGTTCTCCGTGTTTACATTACCTGCTAGTGGAGGTCCAATCAGCAGAGTGACGCTTTCCATGACGGCAAGCAGGCCCAGAGCTGAGGGAAAGCGACTCATTTCCACTATATCCATGAGGACAGTAAACATCAGGGAGCCCACCACACTCATGGAGAGCCCATAGATGACCACATAAGCAAGGAGGACAGAGAAGCCTGGACCGATGCAGCAGATACTGTTACTGAGACCGTTGACAAGCAGAGCTGAGGCAAACACATAAACATGGCGCCCTTTGAACCAGGCCATGTTGAAGACAATGCCAAACGGTGGTCGCACAACAATGTTGACAATTCCCAGGATGGAGAGCAGGAACGCAGCCTGGCCCTGCTCCATATCATACGCTGTGGCGTAGGGAACCAGGTACACCAAGGGCACCACAAACCCAAGCATCATCCAGGTGATGCCGATGGCATACACACAGTAACGCGGGTTGTTGAAGAACTGATCGAAGGCCATGTGTTTCGTCAGGGACGCCACCAAGAAGCTACGTATTGTCCTCACCCTCCCTTTTTGTTTCCTGTCCTTTTCCTGGTCCGGTGGAGGAGGTCCGTGGTTCATGAGTGGCTGGCCGCGACGTTTGCTGGGCTGGAGGGGCCTCATCACTGCTCCGCACACGCAGCAGTTCAGCAGGACTGCCCCCAAAACAAGAAAGCTCCCCCTCCAGCCGAGCTCTGTGTGGAGATAGTTTCCCAGGAAAGGCAGTGTGCACAGTCCCAGGGCTGTGCCCGTGGAGGACATGGCATTGGCGAACGCACGACGACGCACAAAGTAGTGTCCCAGGATGGTCACAGCAGGCTGGAAGCTGAAGCAGAAACCAAGACCTGTAAGAAGGCAAGAGGATGGTTGTTTTCATCTGAAAATCCAGAAATAAGGGTTAAGGAGTAAAGAAAGTCACCGGGAGGCTGTGAGGTGTACTGTTCATAGTGCATGACCCTATGTGTTGACCACATGCTTTCCTGCATATTTCCCCAACAGCAACTGGAGGTGTCTGGTACTGGAATTAATTTTTGGGCTCTGTGTGTTGTGAGGCTGGTTCTCCGTGGTTTGCCGGGATTTAGGTTTTCCCAACAGAACATTGCACTGCAACAGGATGAGCAGTGTTTACTCACGTTACCTGTGAACAGTCTCGTTTTTACGGCTGATGGGTGTATTTTACCACGGCCATCACATGTCACCAGGAATGATAAATCTGCTGTGTGTTTGCTGACCTGTAATGACTCCCGCAGTGATGTACAGCTCAGTGATGGAGCGAGTGAACGAGCTGGCAGCCATTCCCACCCCGCTCAGGACTCCGCCGAACATGACTGTCGCCCGGCAGCCAATTTTCTCCACCAGCACGCTACAGAAGGGACCTGTGGATCAAATTTAATGCTCTTATTTTAATGCATACCAGAGCAGAAGTGGGCAGGGGATTACCAAGTGGAGGAAAGGCAGTTTTCTTAATCCTGCAGCCTGTTTCACATAACTTGTTCATTATCTGCAGCAGCTGATTGACCTTCCAAAGAAGTTAAAGCAGGACTGAAAATATGTTTGCTCTCTCACATCTTGTCTGACTACCATGACTCTGCATGGAGCCCACGAGGCTCACAGTAGTGTTATGATGAGCACATCTGTCTTTTGTAAGATTTTCTCATGTCAGAATGTCAGTTTACTGAGCAGATCTTGTTTACTCCAAACAACATCTCATGTTGCCTCAACTGCTGCTTATAAACAGACCGACTGAAGGGGACGTCTCTCGTGGCCCATTTGAAAGCACCAGAGCTGAATAAAAGAGTGTACAATGGTTAAATGTCACTGAAAGCGGTGTCAAATTTAACATCGTCCAACTGCAACACACTGAGGGGCATGAAAGTTAGACCTTACTGAGCCACAAACAGCCAGAGAGACTGCTGGGAAGCATAATGGTCAATACAATCCTATAAGCATTTCAGATTATCAATGTCATTCACTCTCAGGTCATTATCAGTTTTTTAAGCTGTTGAATTGATTTTTTGTTTACCTTAATGTCACAACAATGACTGCTTTGAAAAACTCAATACCTATAAACCTGATGTTCTTGTTATAGTTCTGCGAGGTCAGGATACTTTCAAAGATGAAAGCATTCCTGACATCAAATCCATGTGGAGAAGAAAATTGCCTGTTAATCCCAACACTCCCTGCCCGAGCTTCTGTAGACCTCTGGTTTTGTCAAACCGCAGGATAAATCTGAGATATCCTCCTCAATCCATTCACACTTAAAGTTAATATTAAAAAGCCATCTCAAATCCAAAACTGTCTCAGAAACCTGAAAACTGACCAGTAAAAAGCTGGGGACTTTGTGCATCTTGAAAATGTGCACAACCCTCCATGTTACCAAGGTCAGGGCATGTACATGCCACATCAGATCTGAATGGATTCATGTCAGTGTGACGCCATCATCCTAAAACAGGGTTCGTTTTTCCCTCATACCAGGTTATCGGTAGATTTTCATACGCAAAGCTGCTGTCATCAGGAAGACCAAAGAACTGGTGTTTGCATTGAACTTGACACCGTGGTGTTGTGCTATTCTGCTGCAGTGACAATGAAATAAAAACAGGCCTCTTCATCGTTGTGTCTGTGTCTATTTTTAGTAACAGTGACATAACGGTTCCAAGAAAAACCCGCATCAGTTACGCCCTGGAGGTTTCACAGTAGGAATCCCAAAGAATGGCAACAAAGAGTAGAAATATAAGTATTTAAGTATTTTTATTTAATATATTAATTATTTTGATATTGTTTTTTTTTTTATTATTTTAAAACATTACTTAGAGAATAAAGTGCAGTATTCAAGTCTTAGTTTCAAAAGTGCAAGCTCTGATGTCCAGCAATGCTCGGGGGTCGTTTTCTGGGGCTCTGGGAAGCACTTCGAGACGACCTGTGTTGTAATAGATGCTATAAAAATACAACTGACTTTAGTTAATCATAAAGACCTTAACCCTTAAGACTAACCCTAACCCTAACCCCTAACCCTAAGACCATAAAGACCTAACCCAACCTTATTGACTTCACGAAAATGAAGATGAATGGTAAATGAAGATAGCAGCCAGATTCTGCTTATTAAACATCACTGATAAACTAACCAACAGCAAATGCAGCCACATCTATAAAACCAGACACCCTGGAAGTTTGGAGCTCGGCAGAATCCGGCTTGAGGAAACGATGCCAAAAAAGAAAAGCAGAAGCAATGATCTCAGAGAAGCAAATGTTGCTGTCCCTCAGTCTGGGAATGGATATCAAGCCATTTCCAAACCACGTTGAACTGCATAACTCTACAGAGATGAAAAATATTCACACGTGGAAAAGATTCGACACAGTTGGAAAACATTCCCAGGAGTGTACATTCGAGAAAGTTCATCCCAGGTCAGACTATTAAATACTTAAATGAAATGCGAAGACAACCAAAGACGGCATACTGTCTTTTAACCACTGAAAGACCAGGAGGCTGATTTCAATGGGTCAACTCCATGTGAGGAGTAGCACTTTGAGGAAAATTCATGAAATTCAGACAAACACATAAACACATCCAATCACAACGACAAGATACCTGCCTTTGCTTTGTAATCACCTCAAACATCACTTTTGACTGGTGTTTGACTGGATTCTGCTTGAACTCGTAACTTTAGCAGGAGATGGATGCTTTGTTAATAAATCTTACTGCGTTTTCAGGAAGTGGAGGAAGGAAGGCGGGAGATGGGAACTTCAGGCCTGATAGCATCGTGATGGCACAGACCAGTACTAATTGTCTTGAGTGTCCACAACATTCTTCTGATAAAGAAGGCTCATTACAGAGCACCACCCACAGACTGAATAGGGCTGGAAAACATCTTATTAGATAAAAAAAAGCTTGAAGACACTCAGTTTCCCTGAGTGAGATGAGGAGTCGGACTACAAACACTCCTTCAGGGGAAAACTAACAGTTCAGGTAGACACTAGATAAACTTCCTTAACATAAATCTACATTTAAAAAAAAAAAAAAAAAAAAAAAACATGAAGCCAACTGAAAAAAAAACAGATGTCAAACAAGTACTTACATTGTGGCCTTATGTTTCCCTTTATCTTCCAGGCTGCCTTTAGATTCCCAAACCCACCCACTAAATTCCCGCTCTGGAACGTGTTACATAACGCTTGAATGAAAGTGTCACAGAACCAGGAAGTTGACTTTACTGACAGGACCGACAGTCTCTTTGGGCAGCACATAAAGATCATTAAAATGAGCTCCAGGTTTGACATCATTTTCTCTTTTCACTGGTTTAGTTTCTACACACAAGGAGTGACAGGAAAAACAATGCGGAGCAGCTGAGCAGCTCACTGTTCAGATGCAACACTGCTGCACCGATGCTTCATACACATTACTTTTTATTGCTGCTGATTCATCCTACAAACATTTATCAGCCAAAACAACTTTTTGACCCATCTTGACTTTTATCGTGAGGCAGTCACAAGAAAAAGGCTAATTGCTCTCTAAAGACCTGGATTAGGATGTCAAAGGGATCAAATTACATTGCAACTAACTGAATACTACACTTAAAGTACTAAAACTGACTGTGAAAAACACGAACGGACCCGTTTAGAGTCAGTGCTTGTTTTGTGCCGACCCGGCTTTGGCAGAAACTGCGCTGCAGCGCCGCGCGGCGCAGCCCTGCATGTGCACGTGTTTTTTTTAAGGTAATAAAGAGACACCAACCCCCATTTCAGCAAGATTCCACACTGGAGAAAGATTTAATACTAAAGATGCACCTGAACATTTGGCCACTTTGGCTCTAAAAAGAAGAAAACGATCATTCTCTGTAGAAAGGAAATCCTTTTTAACAGAATAGCTGCCAATGTGGCTACATGTCTCACAAACAGGATTATGGTAAATGGTAGGGTTTAAATATGGACTTAAACTGAATTCAACTAACTTCTGAGACTGTAAATCGATATTAACATACAATTTCAGATTGTAGTTGTTAATAAAACTTTGTTAGACTGTGAAAAGTCTGTATGCTTTTGTAGAAAACATTTTAAAAGTATTTTAAGAGATTGAACAAAAGTCTTTTTGAGATGTCTTCAATGCTCAAAGTTCCTGCGTCGTCCTAATTTTGACCAGCTCAACAACAAACCTAAACAATAGTTTTGTTGCATTCAAACTCCGCCGCAGGTCCTGAAAGTAAAGTAAAAATTCAAAAGATAACATATGCAGAAGCTCCTTTGCACAAGAAGAAAATCGAGCCGCTTATACTTGCTCAGGAAATTAAATGTTTACCTTTTGATACCCACCGCTTCTTGAAACCTGTTACTTTTCTCTTCTGTCACTTGTGTGGCTTTAAGGGGATTCTTTGTTTCCTTTGAGTTCAACATTTCATCTGGTCAGGAATGAGGGTGCAGTTTCACAGTGTTACGTGCACATGCTGGCCACATATCTGCAAGCTTGAATCAAACACTGAAATGTGGGAAATGAGCAGGCGGCAGTTTCTCAAGAAGTAATCTCCTCTAAACCAACATAAACTGGGTGAGACAGATAAAAACACCTGAACTTCTCACTCTCAGGGTTCACATCCTTCCCAGACAACAGCAGCAGCATGGAGTTTAAAAAGGAAATTAAATGGCAAAGCGTAACATCTAAGCTCCACAAAACAATAATTAAAGAGTGCTCGGATGCATGATTTAGCTTAGAGTTAAAAGGAGCACAGTAGGCTCATTGTGAAGGATGTAAATGTAAACGTGTTAAGGTTGCACTCCAACTGACAGATAAGCCTGGCTCAGTTCATTTCCTGCTTCTCTTTCTGATTTACCTCCTGCATGAAGCATTGATGTCATGATGGAGGGCACCCAGGAGGTTTCGCTGTTGGAGGCGTGGAACTCATTCTGCAGGTCTGTGTAGAAGATTCCCACACAGGAGGGAAACCCCAGGGTCAGGGCCAAGACCAGAATGGTGGCAACCAGCACCACCCAGCCCCATCCGCCATCTGGAGCCGCGGCCGCCCCAGCTCCAGCCACAGGGTCTATGCTTTTACCCCCCTGCCCCTTCTCCTCAAACTCGCAGTCATTGGCATCCTCCACCTTCTCGTGCTCCATAGCGTTGGCCGGCTCAAACGCCTCAGAGGCCTCCACGTGGAGACGGCGACCACTTGAGGCCCTGATTCCATTTCTCTGAGTCATTTTCTGTTTGGCAGCTCAGACAGGGTTCCTGTGTTAGCTCTACAGGGCGTGTGATCTCTGTTGCTGCCCATGTCACTGCAACTGCTGCGTCCTTTACAGAGACCTGGAGAGACAAAAGTTAAAAAAAAAAAAGGATCAGACCGTGTAAAGACAAAAAGGTGAATATTTGAATGATCACTGATTAAACTAACATGTTAAAAGACAATCAACAATTTCACTGAGAAGCAAAAAGCAGTTCTTTAACTGCAAGTTTCAGGTGGTTTAGAGCAAAAAAAAAAAAAAAAATGTGAGAAAGAAGGAATCAAAAGCCTTTGTACAGCGGAGTGAGCATCCTTTTATCAACGCAGAGCAAGCCAGAGGTCCAGGGACCGAGCCGGCCGGCCGGGCGGTTTACCGACCAGTTTCTGTGCCCATCGATCCCCTTCACCTGTGACGCCAGGTGAGGGAATCTAATCCGTAACAAGTGTGGCTAGTATTTCAGTATTTTCTTGTGCTTAAACCAATGATTTGAAAACAATGTCAAAAGAAGCACAACACAAAAATAAAAATAAAAATGGACAGAATTCACACTCCACAGTTCATGAGTATCGTGACATGTACTGAAACAGAAAGCTAATTTGAGTCCATCTGACTTCTTTATGACTCCATGTAACAGATCTTATGTTGGATAAAAATATAAACAAATTAAAAAAAAAAAGATCGCTTATTTTACATTGCACTTTTGCAATGCATTTTTACTACTTAGAAAATATAGAACTATTCTTGAACATTTATGACATTTTATTTTCATTCAAGGAAACTAATGTCAAACATAGAAAAACTGAGTAAGTAATACACGTCATTAAGTGTACATTAAACAAGACAAATTATACCCTTTTTAAAAAACTGGGTACACTTTCTTGCTGTGAATGTTTTTGGAGTGTTCTGGGAAGAACACAGACAGAACCGCACAGGTCCTTGCACTGACAGTCAGTTTAAGGACCGGAGTCATCACTCACTCCACTCCTCTCCATTAACCAGTTCAAAAGAACAACAATCACATACAAATATTTGCCGTCAAACACATTCTAGTTATTTTGCCAAAATGTTTCTCAGGGGACGTGCACGGCATCTCTGGACTTAACAGGCAACTTTCTCTGCACTGGCATCCAGTCCTGCATGTATAGTATAATATTAATAATTCAACAGTGTGAATGAAAGGTTTCTTTATATCTGTCCCAGAAAAATACAAAATGGATCAGTAAAACTCCAAACTACTGGACAAAAAGGCCCTTCAGGATAAAAAAGAAAAAAAATCTTACATTGAACAGTAGGAGTTGTTAGAAATACGGTAAAAGAGCGTCTTCGTCCATTCTGCAGCTCTGGAACCCTGAAAACAAATTTCCCAATAAGATTCAGATCCACTTAAACCTCACCTTCAGGAGCCTCTGAAATACCACTCAAAGCACTTCCTCCTAAGAGCTTTTCACAAAGCTGCTGGGAGCAGCTTTTAGTTGGGAACACGGAGAAGTAAGCTAAGAAAGTTGACCCCGTTTGATGGATTAACGTACCCGCTCCAACTGCGCTGTGCCACTGAATGTATTTACATTAGGAAATGAGGAAACACCTGTGCAGGTAAACCAGGCAAAGACCGATTTACAACACTACCGAGGAACGCAGAGGCAGATACCCAGGTTTTCACATCTTACATATCTAACTTATGTTTAATGTTTGAAGCTCCAAATCAACCCACATTTCTGATGATCTGTTGTCAATAAAAAGGCCTCAGGGACTTTGCTATGCACATTTGTTAAGCAGTAGTGTCAGCACAAAGGCAGAATTTCAAATCAGAAGAATGAATAGACACGCTGGGCTTAATCCCTGCAGTTCAGAGACCTGATGACTCTGAGGTCGAGCACTCCTGTGAAGGTACAATGGGAATCTGGTTCACACAAGTCTGACATGAGCTCATGGGAAACAGGGAATGAATGGCCTTCTGTGCAAACGCTCCAGCCGTGGTTGACCCACAGACACTTAATACCACTCCCAGATGTACCAACTACTGAGCAGAGCAACATCTTCACAGATCATTTTACTGACATTACAGCCGTGCGTGCTCAGCCGTGTACCGTACACTCTGTGACCAGTCAAACTGTAGGTGGACACTCAAATATTAAAGTTCGTAAGGCAGCTTAACAGCTTTCACAACAATGTCCCGGATTCACTGCACAAAATGTATGAATCTAGAGGGGAAAAAACTGGCTTCTCTTGAAACTAAAAGTTTAAAAACTTTTTAGTTTTTGTGTTAACAGTTTTTCACAGGATTTCAAACACAGATCCAACTCACCAGAGCTTTCTGACTATAAGAACATGGACAGTTCAAATAAGAAGGATTTCTTTTCTTCTAGCTGCCAAATTATTTTTGTTAGTGTGTGACAGAGGTGTAATTTTTATAAAATATTTTTCATTAGTACTGCAACCTTCTGCAACTTTGTCAGAAGGCTTTTAACATGAGATCAGTTCTTTTTAAGGGCACATAAAATTAAAAAAGTAGCGTTTTCTGTGTTGGAGAGCAGGTATGTGGGTGTTTGACGTGAGTACCAGCTCAGACCTTCCAACACAGCGAATCCTTATCAATTCTTTTGTGGCCTCTTGAAAATATGTCCCACAGTGAGTGATTCATGCTTGCAGGGTACTGTCGCATCAATAATCCAGATTGGAGAAGAGAAATTCGTCTTTCCATTCTTTAGTTCAAACAAACTTCACAATGTTCCTGTAACTCCCTCAGTTCTGACTTACAGGTCCTGAACCTCAGAAGTGTGAAGCACAAAGATGCAACAATTTCAAAAGCATGCCACTGATATTTTATTAAGATGTCAGGATATTGTGTCATCTTAGATATGAGACTGTACTGCTATTTTGATTTTATAGTTTCTTAAATGCTTTTTATCATATTTTCCTGCTTTTAAATGATAATTTCTGTTTTATTGTTATCTGATTGTAAAGCACTTTGGTCAACGTTGTTTTTAAATTTGACCTTTGACGATCTTTTGAAAAAGGAAAGAAAAGCATAATATCGCTCCTTTAAAAATTGAATAATATGTACAGTATTTAAATAATTGGTTAATAGAAAGAGAATGATTGACACACTGGTTGGCAGGTATCGGCCTACTACACGAAGCATTGTATACATTTGCAAATATGAAGATTTTAAGAACATGAAAAAGAAGTAGTCATCAAACAAACAGTCTGTCCACAGCATCCCAGGGCCTCCGCCTCCATAGTGCATGTGACACAAAAGTAAACCCTCCATAAATTCTTTGTTTTAAATGTTGGGGCAGAATATATAAAAATGGTCTGGTCCTAAACATGTCATAAAATGAGCTAAATTCAACCTCAGATATTGCAACTCTCATCATTCATTTCCAGTAACGATCTTTGAGAAGCCGCTGCTGTCGTCTATTTACGAGGAAAAAATTATGCAGCCGTTCCCCAAAAACTGGAGCTCATCATTCGACAGCAAGAAAGACAAGTCACAAGTAGAAAACATTCAACACAGCTGCCAGTCTGGCAAAAACCAATGTCTCAGCAAGTTCATTCCAAGCTCCGAAAACGGAAAGAAACTGAAAAAAGTTTCAGTTTCTTTCTCTCAGTTTCAAAAACAAGAGCAGACTTCAAGTTACTGCTGCTAAATGTGTTTGTCCAAGCTGCTGAATGAAGGCGTTTACTTAGTCTTCACACCTGCCTTTACATTTTGTCATAGTTTCTGTACAATAAATGACGACGCCGTGTATTATGTGCTGTGTTGTTGCTCATCTAAGGGTCCTTTCACATAATTTTTAGAGCTGGTTAAAACCAGATGATTTTTTTAAGTATGTTCTGACACTTGAAACCCAGGAATTGGAACAGGGTGTTCTTTCCTCTGCGTATGACTATACAACCATCTCCCAGGGTGTTAAACATGCATGCACCCAGCTTTGTGTGCAACATTATATAACAGCAATTTTGATTAATCAAACAAGGCCACATTTATGAGCCGACACCTGGTTAATTTCTAACATGCATGTGCCACTCGTAGGCAGCAGAGGTGGACAGACGTCACGTGGGAACATATTTGGTCTGTCGCAGTGAAGACGCTCTGCCTCAGTCCTCATCACCGGGTGGGTATTGCTGCACAAAATCCAAAGTAAACATGAACCTAAAAAGCCTTCACAGGTGCCACTCGTTCAATATTTTAATCAATACTTACTTTCAGGAAGGAAATTAGTTGAGTACTCTGATGTTTTTCACTCAAAATGAAGGTACAGCAATAAAATGATTATCTAAGCTTGACACAAATACAGGAACCGGTCCACACGGCGCTGACCAACACTAACAAACCACTTCCGAGCACAAAGGCACTTCACAAGATTAACAGATCGTGCCTTTATTCAAACACAGTTTCATTAAGGGTGTTATCCGCTCAACTGGCATCAACCGAAAGGTCTGGCACTTACGATAAATCCAGTGTGGGTAAGGCTTTCATCTACGGTCCAACGCCACAAGAAACAGCCAGCATGGCTCTGACCGACACTTACAAAATCCTCACCCTTGCACTTCTTTTATGCAGGGAAAATAACTTCACAACTAATGACCTTGTGCTGAAAAAAGAGGAGATACTGTACATGCTGGAATGATAGCGAGCATCACTGATACATAGTAAAGTTTAGTTTGGTGGACTCGGTACAGTCGGAACTGCAGCTTTCAACTGGTCCACGTTTGCTTTCACAACGCGCTTTGGGCAGGTGTGAGGAACGTAATCCCCTCCCTGCCTGTGGTGGCGCAGCACCAAGAAGAAAACTCACTCATCTGTTGGGTAATGCAGTGCATTTCCATTTCCACATTTAGAGTGGCCTCAAAAGCATTTCAATCTCCATTAAATCCCATGTTAAAATGTCCAACTTTAGAGCAGAAATAAACATACATCAGGTTCAAAAGACCGTTTTGGTCTCAATCATTTCATTTCACATCCATGACGAGGGGTGAATTTTTTTTAAGAGATTTAAGGAACCTTATCATGTCCATTTTTTCTTCTTCTTCTAAAGCAGATACAGTTGCCTGACATCTTAATAATTGTTTTTATTTTTTTTTACATTTATTTGGTTAAAATACCACAAGGAGAAACAATACAGGAGCCACCTATTCAAGCCCATCGTTACAGTTCACTTGTTCACAACAAGGCCCGGTTCAGTGGGCGGAGTCTTCACTCCCCTCCGCTTCATTGGTTCTTCCCCCTTTTGAAACTGGTGTTACAGATTTGTGCTACCTACGTCCACAAATGCAGGTGAAATGTGAAATTGTACGACTATTAAAATGTTCAGGCTACATTATTCAACACTGGTCTGGGTCTGTGGCTTCAGTGTCCTACAGATTTGATTGAATGAGTCTCCAAAATGAGACCTTTTCACAACACATCATCCCAAACAAAGTGACAAAGCTGTGCGATATTCAACTTTTTGCGTTGCTAGTGCCATCAAATGCACAAATTTACATGCACATGTGGATGCAAATGGAAATGCTCTTCAGAAATGTGCGACTCCAGTTATTTACAGGCAGAATCAAAGTGCTGTCTGAGGTCCTTAACATCACCCACATTTAATCCCATTTAATCCCTTTTGTACAGAAAATTTTCACTTGTTGCAACACTTTTTTTAAGGATTATTATACTATATAATAAAATCTATAGGAGCAGGATCACTGTTTTGAAACTTCCTTTTGCCTGAGGAGCGTCTGGCAGAGGGATGAACCAGGACGAAGATGTACTCAGGACACTTCTGTCATGTTCTTCTCACACCTTCATGCTACTGACCTGTTCCCACACGTTACACCAAGTTAAACCTTTAGTGTTACACAACAGCTAGAGTCTTTGGTGAGCCCTCTTCTAACTGTTTTATAAAGCACATTTCTGACACCAGATTCAAACTGGGTACACAATGTCTTTTGCTCATTTCCTTCAGACGGAATCCTGCTTCTTAGGTTTATATATATCCAGATGCATCCACATTATCTTTACCATAAAGAGCACGTGTCTTGTTATATTTCTGCCACTATTCCGAGTGTGTGAAAGGAGGAACTGAAGAACTCACTTTCCTGATAACTGTAAAAGCCACCATGTAGAATAAGACATCCTGTTTTTCTCTTTCGCCTCCTGCACAGCCTGCAAGCCTCTTCTGCATCTGTTAAGAGCTTATGGGAGTGCCAGGAGGGGGTTATTAGAATACACTGCATTTATCTTCTGCCTTATAAATAAAAGTGCTGCTGAACAGCTGATGTGCCATGTGGGACAGCCCATGGCAGCGCAGCAGAGCAGCTCCGCAGAGCTGCTGAAATGCAGCACACTTATCTTACCGTCTCAACTGGAAGTACTAATCCTGTACATTTTCTGTTTTTCTAACTGGGCTTTTTCCTTTCCTGCTTTCACACACGTGGCAATTCGCCATTGTTTCGGCTTGTTTGCGTGTGAAAATCCCACATAAAACCCGGGTTTACGGCGAGGACCCCAACCCATCTTTAGCAGAGCAAAGTGCATGTAGTGTCATTTTATAATTCTTATTTCATCTGCGTCAAAGATGTCCACGGGTATGACTTGTCTCCATCAGTGTAATTCCATCCCCACCGTTAAATCCAGAACATCACAGACTGAACTCTCACAGGAGGAAGCGATGTGACCATCAGCCTCTCCAGTGAATTTGTGAATATATTTATAAAGTCTGGCGCATGAGCAGATACTCGCCTTCCTCCAAGCCGATTGCGGCCGTTCAGCCGGGTTGTGCTGCTCCTCACAGCCGCGTCGATCCCCGTCACTGACGGAGCAGCAGCCTCCGTCCAGGGCTTCGCTCGTTACGGATAACCAGCAGCCACCGAGGGCGGAGCCTGGTGGGCGGGATGCGGGAAGCGCCGCTGTGGGCAGGCCCAGCCCCGCCGCACCGCCGGCAGACCCGGGCTGACCCGTCAGCACGGGTTCACCGTGTTCTGTTTCTAACAGCAGGACAGGAGCTTCCTGAAAGGTTTACTCTGCTGTTCGACATTTAGTCAGATTTGAAAATTGCACACAGCTATACACTGTGCAAATGTAGAAACTTCAAGTAATGTTCAGAGAGAGTGAACAGAAAGACAGATCACCGATGGGACCCTGACGACAGAAAGTAGATTTGGCATTAATATGCTTAACCTTATAAATTAAAAATGTTTCTAACTCTAAATGTGCAATATTTTCTTCTACTTGGAGCCAAGTGCCAAAGGTTGAAGGTAACAAGGACCTGTTAAACGTTGCAGTTCCTCATCGCACCACTGGGGGTTGGCTCCAAAAGTGAGTCAATCTCCATTAGCACCCCTTTTAAATGTTCAACTTTGCAGCAGAAAAAGTACTACCTCAGGTAAAATTAAAGAAAGCAAGAAATTTATGTATGATTAGGGGTGTGCACCTTCTGTTGGTGATTGACACCACCAGTAACTAGCTGTCCCTACAAGGCTACGATTAAAAAAGGAGACCTTAGACAACCCTAACATGTTGTTCAAGGCTGTCAGGGTTTAAAATCATATAATTTAGTGAATCATACGCCTTTGCAGGGTTTGTGACATGACAGACTCACATCAGCATACAATTGTCCAGGCTCCCCATCAATATCTTCACTCAAAATGTACATACTGCTGCATTTTTCATCTGTATGAAGTGGGCAGCATTAAGCCAGGGGTGTCCAAAGCCGGTCCTCGAGGGCCGGTGTCCTGCAGGTTGTAGATGTTTTCCTTTTACACACCCTGATACAAGTGACTGTGGTGTGTTGATGGAGGGAAACATCTAAAACCTGCAGGACACTGGCCCTCAAGGACCAACTTTGGACACCCCTGCCATAAAGACTGATCTGAACAGACATGCTTGTGAAGAATGGGGATGGAGTGGAGACGAGTAGCTGTCTCCACCTCCTGAAACCAGCTAATAATGATCACAGCAGTACAAACATGATTGAAAAGAGAGCTTGGGACTGACTCTCGTGATATTATGAGCAAAGGATGTCTCAAATATGTAATTAAGACCTAAGGAAATTATTCTAACTTTTGAAAAATGGCCATTTCATGGCTTCTGTCTACAAAAGGTGAGATTGATGTTACATTTTTTTTAAATAGTTTAAATGGGAGAGCAAGCTTTCTCTAGTTGGATGTAGAATAGATTATATTAATAAAACATTTAAGTAGAATTGATGTCAAGGCAGCAGATTTCTGTGAACATTTTCTAAATGGCTTGTTGTGTTACTTCTCACTAACTCCCAACACAATCAGTCTGAGAGCCATATTTTAAAACACAGACACATTTTATGATTAAAAACAGACTTGAGTTTTGTTAAAATAGTTACATGTAAAGAAACAACATTGGTAGACAAAGTTCAGGAATATAAAATAAATAAAAGTGAAACAAACAATTAAAATGTTTTGTCAGCTTTCAAACATTTCTCCACAATCTCCATTGACAATATTCACATTTGACATCAATACTGTTGATAAATGAACACAAAGTAAGTTAATAGGTGATATTTTCAGTACATCTAAATGAGTATACAAGTGTGCATGTCCACAAACGCATGCAGGTGTTCACAGATAAACTGGCAAGATGATTAATGAATAATTTGAAATGTTTTTAAAGATATTTTCTTTTCATTTTTTTGCATGTTAACCTACACGTCACACATGCAATATAAACCAAGGCGGTATGTGGAAGGGTCTGCAATGTGACTGGCTGGTTAATTTTTCATTTAAAAATAATTAGGTTCTTTATCTATTGTTAAATTGATTCAAGAAAAAAAACAGAAACACAGTAGTAGAGAATATTTCTAATTGTTTTCCCACGCAAGAACTCTACGCCTACAAGCCACAGAGCCATGCCATCAACCCTGCTCCCCCGTCACCATGCATCACATACACTTTGCACTAACACAAGAGGTCAGACAAAATCCCGTACATGACATCATAATCTCTAGAACAACACATGCTCTCACGTTTTCACGAGCCCAAACAACAGACATATATTTATTTGCAGATTTGGTAACAATGCACATTATCTGTAGATAAAATAGCTGCTGTGGATGTAAAAAGTCTTGATCAAATCACTTTTGTTTAAAATCTTGCTTTGAGTCAAACCATGAGATAATACCTCTGCAAAGTTAATTTAGGACAGTGGCTCCCAACCACCAGAGCAACACACCACATCCTGACCACTGTTGCATAATACATATCGGTTGTGATTAGCTCCCAATGCTTTGTTTTGTTTTTTCTTGCCTTTAGTTTATTTATTTGCTACCTCAAGAAGAAACTGTAATAATTTTCAAGAAAGAAATTATTTAGCCATGCTGTCAGTGGCCATATTTAAGCCAAAAATAGGTTTAATAAACATGTTTAAATCTAGAAGGTCATTTTTTCTGTTTTAAAGCTTGTTTCAAATTAGTTTTTCCACCATTTATTTGAAAGCACAAAATACAAGCCAACCCTCAAAGTAGCACAGTAAAAAAGAACACAGGCTTTGGGATAAATTATGACAGCTTTCCAACACAAGTTTAGTTTAGAAAGGTACATTTTAATGATTTAACTAAGCTTCAGCATGTTTAAAGCCCTACTCATCAAGCTCGCTTTGACATGAACGGGGTTAGTGAAAACCGTTTAAAATCGCCAATGTTATTACTTAACACTTTTCAGTTTTGAAACATGCAACAGTCCAAGGACTGTCTGGTTTACGGGAAACGGGGGCGCTGGCCCTTCAGGCTTCCAGAAAGAGGAGAGCGTTTTTAAACCGGTGGGCCTTCAAGTGACAGGAGTTAAGAGCCAAGATGAACCGAGGAGCTTCACGGAAGTAAAAACAAACTTAAAAAACCTGAATGCACCAGAGCTACTCTGCTGGAGGCCCACATTTCAGCATTGTCGTGTTTAGGATGAACCTGCTCAAAGTCTAGACTTACTAGCGCAGGGACGCTGAGCTTCAACCAAAACTATAACATCTAAACGTTGTCAACACACCGGCAGCACGCTGATGTTTAACAGGTGCCATGTTTACCGTCTTTACCAGCTCCGTTTATAACCTCCTAAAACTGCTATTTATCACAAAGTAGAATCAGTGCATTTGTACACTGATAGTGAAGCTTGTTCACGAAATCGTACGGAGCTGCATGCCGTTAGCATGGCTGGTTTGATAAACAGGAAATACTTAAGGATAGTCTTAGAAATGGAAACTTTCCCTTTTCCCTTTTTCCAACACATTTTACCCACTTTTACGTTGGGAACCACTGACCTATGCAACCAAGGTGAAATCAAACCCAGGTGACAAAAGGTACATCAAGTGCTTCAAACATTGATTACAAACATCTAAAAACTGCATCGTTACATGTAGATTCAGCATGCGACTCAAGAAATAAACCTGTTAAATGACAGATAATTCATTCCTGTTGAGAAGAGCACTGCCGGATTCTTACTAAGATACAAGCAGAACAATGAACTTGCCTCATGTGGTGGCTCTGCTGTCGACTTTTTTCATCTGCTTTGTGGAAAAAAAAAAAAAGGCAACCCCAACCAATCAAACAATCACTGGATGTGTTTGCACCAGATATGGACACACAGCTTCATCTGCAGGAGAGTAAAGGAATGAGGGGATTTTAGCTCAGAAGTAATGGTACCAAGCAAGCTTGTGAGTATTTTCAATTTGTAAGTAAATAGATGAAAACAAAACAAGGGGATAAGGGTTTTGTGTGACTTGCTTCTTGCTGAATCACCTACAACAGCCAAAAAAACGCAATATACATTACAAGTTGGGCAGGAACCTCTTGGGTTTTCAGGTACGAGAGGCACCTCCTGATACGAGGGGAGTACAACTGTGCACAACACAGGTCAAAGGCACAACACTGGACACAGACAAAGGAAAACAACACCCAAGGTGTTTCGATAAAGTCCAGAGAAACAGAAGGGAGGAGGAGGAGAAAAAGAAGAAAGAGGTGGTGTCTATGAAACATTTGGGGATTATTAACACACATTGTGCTCATGACTCTGATTAGCAGAATATAACTGCACAACAAACACACACACTTGGGGGTGGGGCAACAAAAACGTCACGTTAAAATCTGAGCTCTGAAGCCTGACTGAACATGTCAGGGAGCAATTACAAAGGTACTTTTTTTTCCTCGTTAAGATGCATTCTTTTTGTTCATGCTTGGTTTAACTGCATCAAACACACTCTTTATACAAATGGTGACATATCAAAGTGGTCAATGCCAGTGACGATATGCAAATAGTGGACCCTCCTTAGCTCTCAAGTGCACCAATCAAAACGTGGACAAAACCTTAAATGTTCAATCTGATATGTGTAAATATGGCTCAAACATGATGCAATGGTTCTATGAAAAGCTGCATGTACATCAGTTACAGCATTTTAGTGAGGTGGAGCTGCTGTGGATTTTTACTGCTAATTCAAATTTTGAAGTTATTTATCAAGCATGCTCTTGCATATATTTGTACATGTTATGTCTGATACTTTCTCTATTTTTTCCTTAATGAAATCAAATATGTGAGCAATATTTCTGAAGTATAGAACTGAACTTTTCATATAGGAGTGTTTTTACATGTTTCAAAAACTTCACCAGCATTCAGAGAAAGCGAAACATACTTAAGGTAAGTCAGAACCTGCCTGCTGGCACAGAAATAAATGGTCACAGGCCTGTAAATAAAGGCTTCCCTCCGAGGATGAGGAAGCCGACGCTTCTCCCCCTATGTGACAACATCACTTCCAGAGGGACGTTTCTGTAATAATGCAGGCTCAGGTATCTCAGGCTCAGACTGTGACTGGTACAGTCAAGCTTTCACCAAAGTTGCTACACAATCTGCAGAATGTAAGACAACATCAACAGAGCGTTAAGTCGAGGAGTGGCAACAACCGGAAGCCGTAATGTGAGTGAATGTTGATATAAGAGCAAAACAAGTCCCGAACAGAAGTGTGTCAAGGACTTGAATCGGCAGGCTGGGAGAAGGTCCAAACCCACCACGCAAAAAAACACAAAACAATGAAATTATTCTTCTATATTCCTAATTACAATTGTAAGATATGCACTAGTTCAAAGTAGGAAAATGAAGAAAAGTTTTCTCTCGGGAGGAAAACTACTGAAAACGTGCAGCTGAAGATGTGATATTTCATTCGCCAACAGAGAGCAGAGAGGCACTGCATACACAAACTCACATCCATGTTCATGGACGGTCCACATGGTTATGAAAACTGATATTTTTCCTTTGTTTAAATAGACTCAACCACAACAATATGTAAATATATCACAACTATGATACAGAAATGAGCAATTACACCATTTGCATTCATTTTTTCCATATAATTTCATCACGTAGCCTATATAAACTTATATAGATTCCCCACATGCCTCCACAAATTTTACACTACTGATGTTAAAGTCTGTTTTTAGTCGTCTGTTTTTCTTCTGTGTGCAACTATCCCAAATCTAACTGATCATATTGAGGCAGAAAACAGGAAAACGGGAAGAGCGCCATGTCATGGTTCATCACCACTTAATTAAGCGGTTTCAACAAATGGAGGAGCTGCTGCACCAGGCTGGCGGTGAGTCGGTGGAGCCTGTATCATGCTGCCTGCAATTGCACCGTCTCATCCTCAACCTGCAGAGGAGTCTGTGATGTCAAAGCTCCCTCCGTCTTTAGATACAGGCGAAGACGCAGCGAGCAGCTGGAGTCGTCTTCACTCCTTTGTGTCCTTTGAGAGTCCTGAGGAGGTTTCTGCTTGGGCTAAACGTGAGAGTGAACGAGTATCAAGTATGACGATGATTTAATGTAGCTCTGTGCTGGGTATCCATCCACTGACGTCATCAATCAGCATCACAGCCTGCGCAGCCGTGACATCTACCATTAAACAGCTGCAATGAGAAGAACCACTCACTTGTCATCTCTTTACAGTGGATGACAAATAAGTTAGCAGAAAAGTGAGGGTTGTGTTGGAGCACTGAGGAAGAAGAGGTGGGAAGCCCCCACTGTGGAAAGGCACACCAGAGGAGAAGGGAGTGACTG
This sequence comes from Xenentodon cancila, assembly GCA_014839995.1. Lineage (NCBI taxonomy): Eukaryota > Metazoa > Chordata > Actinopteri > Beloniformes > Belonidae > Xenentodon > Xenentodon cancila. The sequence goes on along the minus strand of CM026218.1, from coordinate 5,093,914 downwards.
ACAATGGTGATGGCCAATGAAACCTGCAGAATGTGCTCATGTCGTTGTCGATAATGTTGATTAGCTCTCCATCTCCTCACATCCGCGAGCCTCGCTCTTGAAGAATCTGAGAGGTGGATTTAAAAAAAAAAAAACTTAAATCCTTTAAAGAATCCTTTGATTAAATGTAAGGCTTTGTATGCAAGAACCTAAAACCAAAAACATCACGTAAATATTAATTAATCCTGCAGATGAAGACCAAAGTAAGTTACACAAAGTTAAAAGAAGATAGTATGGACTGAGAGGAAAAAAAAGAATATAATCACTTTACTTTCTTCAAGTACATCGAGTAGCCTTCAGATGCAAAAAAAACAAAAAAACAATGGTCTAAAAAACAAAAAAAAACAAAACCTTCTCACAAAATATCTTTACATGACTTTTTTTAATTCCTGAAATCTGTGTTTTTAAAAGTTAACAAACAAATGCCCTGTATATATTTATTTAAATAAATATGTTAGGAACCAAAATTGCATTCATGTCCCAACCGTAACGCAGAAGAACAGAAAGAACCTTCACCTTGGCCTTCTCGGTGGGCTCGATAACGATGCCGTTGGTGGAGTTGTTGAGTTCCCGGGAGACCACACAGAGAAATTCGGCCTGGTCCTCGTTACCGTAGTTGTATGAAGAGCCGATACTTATCAACTAAACGAAGATAGGTGAAAATAAAAATGATTTTTCTACACCTAATCCAGTTATACACACATACATAAACACACACACACACAAAACAAGATGACTTAGCTGCACTCAAACACTTAAAACAAACAAAAGAAACACTCCAAAAGAGCCTCATCTGCACCTGCTCAAACTTCCAACCATCCGACATGGTTGACACCATCTGTGTGAGTTCCTCCTCCTGGCACTGAAGAACTCGGTACACATGCTTCACAGGGCCCTGCACGACCCAGCAAACACACACACACAAAACAAGATAACTTAGCTGCACTCCAACACTTATCCCGTTTGAACAATCACTACATGGTCAGATGATCCGTTTTATGCACCTGAGATGTGCGGTTCTCATTGTCCCGTATCCGCTCCTTCACCAGCCTCACCAGCGAGGCGATGTTGTAGAACTCAGCTTCTTCAAGAACACCTGAAACACAACACAATCAGATTGTTTGACATCACTGAAGCCGTTCACTGACAAATGCCACACTGCATCTTGGCTGCGGTTTTTACCTTCCTCTGCCAGATTCTTGTCCATGATCAGTTTTCCGTGTCGAAGGTAATTCAGGATAGGGCCAAAGTATGTGGGGTCCCTGTCGATAAGGTAGGCCCCTGTCTCATCCTGTAACAACACAACAATGTTTGGCAACTTCACTCGTAGGTCACTTTCTAGAGAACAGAAGACTGGAGGTGTAACTGGCCATTGTTGCAGATATAAAACTCTGGAAAATCTGGTCCCTCAGCAACAGTAAAATTGTGCATCCCACCAAGCTGAAAGCAGCCGCTATGAACAGGGCTGTACATTCAAGGGCAAGTACAAAGGAGCTTGCTTTTATGCTGCATCTCAGTGGTGGTTTTACACATTATAACACCCCCACCCCTCAGAGTTGCAAACACAAGAACAGGTGTGCACCGTGACAACTCCCAAGTGGTTTTGGAGTTTGAATTTGACAGTTTAATCCAATAACTGACTCACCACAACACTACTGTATTTATATCAAACTCATCTATCGAAACTAAAATAATGGATAACATTCCAATTTAGATTTTATTTCATCATACAGAGTTGGTGCAAAGTTAAATAGTCAAGCAAAACAGTTATTTGACTTGTAGCATTTGTTATAAGTGATAGTAAACAATATACATTTTAAGTGTATTATTCTATCTGTATTGAAAATATTTCCATACAACTTATGTCTTATGCATTTCCTCTTTTCTTCACTTTGAAATTGTGAGTCTGCGCTTCACTCACTAAAAACAAGGTACAATTACAATACAGTTATGTAAATGAAATGTTTGTGAAAACAAACTCAATCAGAAGATCTGTTAGTTAGTTTATGGAGTTAATCACCTTATCTCACACAGACTTTCCTTTTCATGTTTTCGTATTTGAGTGAATTACTTTTATGGAAAATGTGCATTTCACAACACCGGTGGTGAAACCATACACTGTGTTGCTTTGAGTGCAACAATTATTGTCATTAAACTGTAAAAATCCATAAGCGTGAATTAACATTTGTCTAATGTCTCCATACTTTCAATAATGAAGTTATATTAACTTTATATTAATATATATTATTATATTATTATAATATATTATTACATATTATTCATTTTACTTTGTAAAATATTTGTTTTATTCAACTGAAGAAGCTTACAGCTTCAAATAACATTTCCAGATGTTTGACAGGAGTGTTAAAAGATAAAACTGTGAAAATAAATGTAGATCAGTTTTGTTTTGAAAACTTTATCACGATTTACATTTACTATATTGTGTAAGTACCTTATTTAAGTCATTATTTTTAAGTTGTGGTTCAATGATACAAACGTTTTAATTTGTTTCACAGACAGACAGACAGACAGACAGACAGACAGACGGACACTGCCTGAGACCATTTATTTGGGGGTTTGATATCATTACCACCTCAAAGATATTGATACACCAAAACCCTATTATTTTGATGGGGTTTCCTCTGAAAACAAATCATTCAGCGAGCCATTAGGTTTCACTGCAGGGTTTGTTGACATCACAGAATTATGAAGCATCCTCAACTTTAGGTCATGTTTCATTTATGTCACTTCTGAAGTGGCTCAACCAAACTTTTAACATGAATTTCAAAAGATGCACAGCCCATGAAAGAAGAGGTTGGACCACAGGGCCACATCTGCTTTTTTGAGTCAAGTTCAGTGCAGACCAGGACTCACCACAGACCTCCACCAGGGGCTCTTCAGGTCCGCTGCACTGACCTGGCTGAAGGTGCCAGGAGCCAGCTGTCACAAAAACCCCGGGACACTGCAAGGTTGGCATCATTTAGCGTTGGCTCGCCCAGGGTCCCATTTGATCTTACTTTTGTACATCTTCATTTTAAAACCCTGATCTCAGGCTTTTGTTGTTTTATAGCACTTGCCCCCTGTACCGGGGGCTCCAGGGTATAACAACTTGTTTCAAACCTCATTTCAGTTGTGACATCAGAAATAAGAATGTATTGACAAATGTGATCAGTGTGTTAGTTAGTATCTAATGGTAATTAGCATCATAGCTTAGCCTGACCTAAGCCAAGCTAAAATAACTACTGTACTGAACTGAACTAAAGTGGGCTTGTTACAGCCAGCTGCGGTCCTGCTTGTTCTGTCCTTTTGCAATATGGAGCCCTGTGGTAAAAGGAAAAGGAGGCTTTTGAGGCACTCTTTAGTAAACCTACTGGTGAGACCGTAGGGAGTTTTGTCCAGTTCTTCTTATACAGTCTACGGACTGGACAGGAGTCAAGCATCTGACCACATGGCTGCTATAAACAGAGCAGTACAGACATGGCTCAAATTAAGAGCTTTTGTACCGTGATGTACTGTGGTATTCTGAACAAGTATGTCATGTTTCCTTAAGACCTCAGGGAATGTTGTCGGTTTTTAATAGGTAATATGTCTCCTTTAACTAATGCATGGCTGAAAATTAATTATGACTTGCAATCAATCATTTTTGAGTCTATATAATACTTAAAATGCAAAAACAAACCGTAATGTCATATTGGATCATAGGAAGGGAAATAATAGAAACAACACACTTTCTAGGTTAACATTCCGTTTATAAAGGTGTCTTTTTCTTTCTGGATAAATCAATAATACTCACTTTGTCGGAGTCCAGGTCTGGGTCTTCTTGACACAGTCGGAACAAGAAGGATTTCGGATCCCTACATAACGTCTGCTTGGTTGTGATGAAGTAGGTCCCGCCGACGTTGAGCCGAACCCAGCGCGAGCCCGGCTTGTCCGCAGCCTCAGAGGGGGAGCTCGGGTTGCTCTTCAGCGGGAAACCGAACACGGACCTGCCGCCGCCGCCGCCGCCGCCGCTGCTGCCCGACACCCCGCCGGGGCTCAGCTGGCTGCTCCGCGCTGGAACCATGAAGGTGGGCGACGCCAGGCGCATCGAGCCCCGGACGTCACGGTGCTCGGGCTGCTCTATGGTGCTCGTTCCGCTCGGTTCAACAACGTGCAGTTCAGCCATGTTTGATTTCCTTGTAATAATTTGTTTTTCGTTTAAGTAAAAACCCGCGACAACACGGTCAGCTGGTCGCACACCGCGGGGTAACGATCTCTTCTGGCCGTAAACAGAGCAGGGCTGTGTGTCTCCGACGGGGCGGCGGGCATCGGGACTGCTACTCACATCCGACTGGCGGCACCTTGGCAGCTACAGACTAGACACAAATGTCACTGGCGGCGGTTGGGCGATGTTTCCAGCATTGAGTTTAATCGTTTCTCCAGAAAATAAATTGGTCATTCTTGTCTCTACAACCGTTAGTTGGAGAAGGGCAATTCTTCCGGGTTGCAACGTGATTACTGTTTACTTCCGCTATGTCAATGTTTTTCAAAATAAAAGCTTTTATTATTATTATTATTATTATTATTATTATTATTATTATTATTATTATTATTATTATTATTATTATTATTATTATTCATGTGGAACTTTGGCTCCAAAAGTGCGTTAATCTCCATTGACTCCTATTCTAAAATGTCCAACTTTATAATATTTACAGCCTAGTTAAAAAAAAAAAAAAAAAATTTTGGTGTCAATCATTTGTTTTCATACCCACGACAACTCTGAGGGGGGTGTATTTTATCAATCTATCCCAGGAGAGTTTATATAAAGTAATAGATTTATTTCTAATAAGACTGATTGACAGTTGGCTCAGTCAACGAATAATATCTTCATCTATAATTGTCATGTTACTGTGCTTAGGGAAGCAACCAGCCGTTTGTATTAATCCAGCGATGGATAAACGTCATTTTTTATTTCGCCATCAAGTCAAACCAGTATATCCTGCTGTAAATGTAAACGCCTGCCAGCAGCTATGCATATATTTCAGCAGGGTTCGACTGAAAGAGCTGGGAGCAAAGGCAACTTTGATTGACATCTGCTGGGCGTGTCTCTGTCGAAACATTTCAGATGAAGAAAGACGGTCTTCAAAACCAGTCTTTAGAAACCAACTGGTCACGTGGCCTAAAGCTTTGCCTGTTGTTTAATACAGTCTATGTTTTGTTGTCTATGTTGTCTATGTTGCATTGAGACACATGCTGAGCTAAGATTTGTTGCAGTTCCTCAACTGGCACCTGTCAGTCTCTAGCGGCCAGTCAAGGAACTGCAACAAATCCTTGTTCCTGAACCTCAATCTAGAAGTTAGATGGGACCTGATGTGGGGGAATGAGACCATCCCCTTGCTTAGAAAATGAAAAAGAAAATTTTCTGTGGGCTATTCTGCAATTTACATATTTGCTTAATTAATTTCTGCTCAAACATTTAATCGATTTTTTGCATTTAATTGATTTTGTTTTGCTTCACCCCTTACCTGGTAAGCATTACATGTGTTGTAATTTCTAAGTATTGAATTCATATTAAAATTATTGTAAAATAGCCAAATAGAAATGTCTAACCTTACTTTTTTCATTTTAAACAAGGTACATGAGATGATGCAGCAGAGAAAAATCAGGGAGCTGGAACTGAGAATGCAGGACTTACAGCCTCAGATACATCAAGTGACCATTCAATAACACCAGTCTAAGATTACCTGCTTTTGTTCCTCAGACGCAAACTTCTGTCTCTACATACAACTCCCATCAGAAGAGGTCTTCATGGTTTTCTGGGAATCAGTTTCTCCACCTCAGTCCAGTCTTGTGTACTGATCAAATGCACAGAAATCAGCAGGAGCAACAGCACCAAGCTGCCACCGTAAGCTGCCTCTCATTGAAGTGTTTCATGTTCTCCTGCCACAGTTTTTGATGTTAGTGTATCAACAGTCAAGCAAACCATTCTAACTACTTATATAGAGTCCTAGGATGACAGGCTACCTGGATGGCGTGGGAGCAGGTGCAGGCCATCATGCCTGAAAAGTTCCAGCGTTACTGTCCCAGTGTTAGAGTTTAACTGACTATATTGAGCTTTGTTGTGATAAACCATCTTCTTTGACTTTGAAGTCTGAGACCTTTTCCAGCTATAAGAACCATACCACCTTTAAAGGTTTAGTAGGCATTGCACCCTGTGGTGTAATTACTTTCATATCCAAGCTATACACAGACTCCATCTCTAAAAAAGAGGTAACTGTAAGATTGTATTTAACACAGCTTCTGTTGCCTGGAGATTAAGTTATAGCTGACAAAGGATACATAAGGATATATATATATATATATATATATATATATATATATATATATATATATATATATATATATATATATATATATATATATATATATATATATATATATATATATATATATATATATATATATATAGATATATAGATAGATATATAGATATATAGATGTGGATATGTGTGTGTACTGTCCTAACACTATTATAAGTGACGTTTGCAGTGTGGTCATGTAACCTGTAGGGGGCGTGGGGAGCCATTGTTATGGTTTTCCAGTTTTCGAAGAAGAAGAGGTTTGAGCGACGCCGGCGCGTTGGCAGCAGCGGAGGTGAATATTTACCGTCGCTGTGGACTTCATTTAAACACAACCAGCAGGTATTATGTTTAAACGAAAATGTAATTGCACACGCAGTGGGGTTCAGAGTTCATAAGTTGCGTCATTACATGTTCGTATGTTATTAGATCTTTCATTTGGGTAAGCTAGCTGATACTTAGCATCCCCATCTTACACGCTACTTAGACAACTAGCGTTAGAAAACTGTTAGTTCAGTAACTTTATTGAGAAAAGATATATCAACTATGTTTTGCTGTCTTTTATAAGTCCCACGCCTGTTTAGTTAGGCGACAGTGTACCTAGGCGGACTCGGGGCTGCTATTCGCTGCGGCGGAGCTAAGCTCGTCTGCTCTTCTTCTTCTGTCCTCCAATAAAACCACCTGTCGTCATGTCAGCTCGCGACCTGACGTCATGAGTGAGTTCAGGATCCACCACGATGTGAACGAGCTGCTCAGCCTGCTGCACGTGCGCGGAGGCGATGGGGCAGAGGGCTACATAGACCTGCTGCAGAAACACAGGACTGCCTACGTCACCACCACTGTCTCTGCTCACAGCGCCAAGGTGGGTTAGACCGTGTCCCAGGTAAGGTCCTGAAGACACAAGCGAGACCAGGGTCCCAGGACGTTTGGTCCTGGCAACGAGCTGGACAGTTTTTCACAATTTAATTTTTATTTTTTTTGTTGTTTTTTTTTGGCTATGAAGGCAAGGCAAGTTTATTTGTATAGCAGATTTCATGTACAAGACAATTCAAAGTGCTTTACATGAAACGATTTTAAAAATGCATTAAAAAGTAGAAGAGTTTAAAAGCAGAAATCAAAGGCAGACATACGTTTAAAAAGATTTAAACAAATGAGATGCAAGAAATAAAGGTTGTTGTGCATTGTGGTGGATTACTGAAATGCAGCAGTAAATAAAAACGTTTTCAACTTTGACTTAAAACCAATGAGTTTCAGCAGCCCTGATGCATTCTGGGAGTTTGTTCCACGGCGGAGGAGCATAAAAGCTGAACGCCGCCTCACCTGGTTGGTTCCAACTCTGGGTCCAGAAAGTAGACGTGACCCTGAAGACCTGAGGGTTCTGGTTGGTTCATAATGGATCAGGGGATCAGAGATGTATTTTGACCCGAAACTATTCAGAGGTTTCTAAACCAGCAGCAGGATTTTAACATCTGTTTGTTAAAGATCTGAGAACTGGAGTACATGGTCCAGTCTCTTGGTCTTAGTGAGGACTTGGTTCAGAACGCTGCAGCCCAACTGCAGCAGTCCTACCAATGGCTACCTTCACCAATGTGGCAAGTGTCGTTATTTAGGAACCCTGTCACTGCTGTTGTGTGTATGCTCTCAAGAAGTAGTGCACCTTAGGGAACGGTCCTGTGATACTGTTTAATCAGGGATATCTGGTGGTTTAAAAAAATAACATGAGCATAAGGAGATGCCAAATTATTGTGTTCTATGTAAAAGTTCAAATGAAATGTCCATTTAGATGTAATTGTTTACAAAATACACATTTTGATTACATGTATTTGCTAATTATTTTATTGTAGGCATTACATTTCACGTGATTTACAGTTTTATGAAGTATAACAAGACTTCTTCAGCTTTAGATTAATTCGTTGGTGGGATTTTCTTATGATTGTGGCCATAGTGTATTTGGATCATGTTTAAAACCCCCAAAAGAAAATGTATTGCCACAGTGTCATTCTCTCTGGGAGTGGGATACATGAAATGAATAAAAGATCGTATTTTCTTTTACTTTGGAAAGCATGATACAAATAGAGAAGATCATAAAGATTTATTTTGTGAGTGTTTCTCCTAGAAACAATTTTTGAGACAATTTTGAGAAATCATATGTCCATTATTCTGATACATACCTCAAATATCTCAAACGAAAGACATAAAGAGAATCAAATCACTTCTCCCTCTTTGCTTGAAAACCATTAACCACAACCAGAGTTGTGCACGGACAGACAACTGTGCAGTCATTTGTATCTAAATCAGTCAGAAGGCATTAAAAGACAGAACATACCAAAGCTTAAATCTTGTTTGACTGTGGAAATGATTTCAGAATCCTTATAGAAGTCGTGTGTGGTGTTGATTGTGTTATTGTAGTCATGGTGGCTTTTGTCCATATTTCAGGTGAAACTAGCAGAGTTCTCCAAAACACCAGAGGACTTCTTAAGGAAGTATGAGGAGCTCAAGTCCAAAAATGTCCGTAACCTCGACCCTTTGGTGTATCTGCTCTCCAAGCTCTGTGAGGACAAAGAGGTAACGCTTGATACCAGACTGTATTTTGAATAGTTTCACTAGTCAAACTGATTTCACGTGTTGGTTTCATGGTATTTAGTGGTTATGACTTAATAATAAATAATTGCTTGGAGGTCATGTTCTGGGCCTTTGGAAGGCACCTAGAGATAACTTGTATTGTAATAAATGCTATATAAATAGAATTGAATTAAATTATGACATAATTCACCAAAAATACTAAGCTATTAATAAATGATGCAAACAGCTTTATTTTTTTTTATCTTTTTATAGTTATATGAATTTCCATCTTCAACATTTACCAGTGGGCTCAACTAAAACTTAATTAAAATATGCCTAAAAATCAAACTCATACAAAAAACTATGAACTTTAAGACTTCAGGGAAAAACACAGCCTTAAATTTATCTTGTTTAAGTCCATGTTAAGAATTAACTGAGGTAAAGGAGCACAAATGAACTTTAGGTCTTCCTGTAGGCACAGAGTTTTATTTGCTCTTTTTTAATCAGTTGAAATATTCTGTAATGAGTTGAACTGTATTCTGGAAGTGTCATGAGATTGAGATGACATTTGTTGTGATTTGGTGCTATATTCATAAAGCTAAAGTGAATTGAACTGAGTCTGTCTCTCGATTATTCTTCTTTTCCATGATGTCCTCGGTACCTCTCGGAGCTAGTTTTATTGTTGTTGTTGAGAAAGTTCTGTAGTTCTGCTTTTTTTTAAAATAGGAAATATCTGAAATGCTTGTAATTAATTAGGGTTCTGTGCCGAGACTGCTACAACAGGACAGAACAGGAGTTACAACAGAAAAGTTTTCGCTGAGAGCAACTTATAAACAAAGTAAATTAATATAATCTGATCAGAGAAACAAGCAAAGCTTTCCTGTTTTTATTGAAAACGTTAAAAAAGATATTTCCCCAATGCCTGGTGTGAGCTGCAGTGAGGTCCAGCACACCTCTGTGGCCCTGAGGTGGATGAAGCAGGGATGGATGGACGTCCCACCAATCAGAGGTGTTTCCAGTTACCCAGAAATGAAAACTAGACTTGATATTTGATATCCGCTGAAGCTTTTGACTATAATGAGGTGGGGTACGCTTCAGCAGACCCCCATCACCCTGTGTAGGATTAAGAGAGTATAGAAAATGGATGGATGGATATCTACAGAACTCATTTGTAATACAAAGGATGGCTATTTTTCTGCATCAATTTGTTTAATTCACTCTAATTTTTTCCCGTAATATTGTTTTACCTTGTGGAGTGTTTGTGTTTATACAGTTTGGCCCTGTGAACTTCAGTAAATGATGTTAAAATGAAAATAAATTTTAACATTGGAAGGGCGTGTGACGTTATAATTCTGTCTGGAAGAGTGAGCAAGTCCTGCCCCCCCCCCCTTTTTTTTTTTTTTTTTTTTTTTTTTCCTTTTCATTTTTTCTTTCTTTTCTTTTCATTTTTTTATTTTAAAGTTGCCCTCTACTCCCATTGTGTTCAACTATTAAAACTAAGAGTTGATTTCAGTGGTCACAATTGTGTGGTTCAGGATTTCCTGGAAAGTATAGATGTATTTTGTTAAAAAAAAAAAAAAACAGATGATGATCCCCTGTTTAAATGCATAAGTTTATATAAACTCATATGGTTTGTGTGAAATATTTTTCTAGACGCTTCAGTTTCTGCAGCAGAATGCCAAGGAGCGGTCGGAGTCATTGGCCAACACAAACGCAACGACAACAACCAGCTACACTCTGCCTCAAACCAGCACCAAAATGTCCATGCAAGAGTTGGATGAGCTGCGCAAGAAGCTCGGAAACGTGACCGCTAGCTCCAATGCCCCTCTGGTGAACATTTTTTTTCTCCTCTAAATGCCCCTCTGGTGAACATTTGTTTCTCCTTTAAATGTTACAGGAAGAATCAGGTCACCTTGATGTGTTGAACAGTAAAGGTTTTGGTAGTTTACATAATATGTTCAAACAAAATGCTCATTGAGATAGGATTTTTTTTTTTTGGGTGATTTATTTACGAGGCAGCTATGGCTCATAAGGTGGGGCGGGGGTCCTGGGAGCTTGGTGGTCTGATCCCCTGCTCTTATGTGCAGGATGGGTATTGTGCCCCACATCACCCCAATATGTTCATCAGTATGTGGACACTGGATTGTGTGTGTCCAGTCCACCTGTAAAAGAAGTTTGTTAAATATTTTATTACTCACCTCCTTTATATAACTTTATTCTTTTGGATAAAAAGGCATAATAGAAAAATAGCGCAGTCCAATGTTGATGGTCTGATAGTTGCATGTGACGTGTTTGTCAAAATACCACAGAGGTGCAGCACAAAAGCACTTAACTGTGTTGTATACTGTACATCTGTTGTAATTTGTTGTACAGTTTTGTGCTACACACTTTCGAGGTGCAGGATGATGTGAAATTGGGTGGAAATGGAGAAGCTGAATAGTTGCACTGATCTGGAGCTGTGATGATACAGTACTCTGCAAATCTGACTGGCTCTCTCTATGACTTGTTTTCAGACTTTTTTTGAGTTGGTAGTGGCTTCAAAACGTTTGCTTTCAAGTACACACAAAGAACACCAACTTTTGACTAGAAAGGTTTTGGTTAAATCTCACATAGTACTTTGTAACTCAAGTGTCTTTGTAAATGGTATTGCTGAGCAATGACATTAAAGGCTTTGAAGTTGAACTTAAATGTGCCTGCAGCCCGCTGAAGTCACCCGGAAGATGCTCAGGGAGAAACACAACAAGAAGAACCCCACGCAGCCCAACCCTGTGTTTCCTAACTGGGTGTATGACCGTCCCGCACTAATCGGAGACTTCATCACCAGCCCCACCCCTGCAGGAGATCCAGCTGTGGCCATCGGTATGCAGAGATTCAGTTTACACCCTCACTTCTGCTACCTACCATTTCAGTTGTTATTCCTACAGCTGATGATGAGGTTGTCTGTGGTCAGGTACGTTGCCCCTGGCAACTCAAGAACAAGCTCTGGTGGAGGACCTGCTGTTTGTCCTGATTGGAGTTGATGGGCGAGATATCACTGCTCAGCCCGTCCTGGGGAGGCAGAACCGCTCCTTCATACTCGAGGCTACTCTGGACATGTCGATCAAAGAGCTGGTTAACAGAATATTGCCAGTGGCATCGTATTACTCCACTATAACACGGTAAAAAATATTGTCAATGTACCTCTGTAGTATATAAATAATTGATGTTACTCTCCTTCAAAATCGATTATACTTTATACATCACATGTGAAACAAGTCTAATTGCATCACAATAATGCAGAGTTGGTAAAACTACCATACTGTCATGTGTGTATGTGTTATGTTGGGCTGTAATTACAACACCATGTGGGAGTTTCAGGTGCAGGTTGTTATGCTGAGTTTCCATTTGTTTACTGTCTTCATGGTCCTCAGACATGGCGACGCAGCAAATGAAACAGATCTTATGTGAGTTCGAGTTGATAGATGACGACTTGTGACTCCACTCTGAATCCCTTCTGGGTGATTGAACTTCTCGCTCTATCTCAGAGGGAGAGGAGGAACCTTATTTCACTTGCTTGTATCAGTGATTTTGCTCTTTTGGTTAGTACCTGCAGTCCGTGACTATAGGTGAGAGCAGGCACAAAGATGACTGGATACAGAGTTTTAACTGTTGACTCAACTCTCTTGCCCACACTGTTACAGAGTTTGCGCTGCTGCAGGTGCTGCACTGATCCACCCTCCAGTCTCCAGTTCCAGTCTTTCCTCACATCTGAACAAGCCTGTGAGATACTTAACACTTGAAGCTCCACCTGACCCCTGACCTGGAAAGGCCTTTCCTCTCTCCTCTGACAACACTCTCTGACCATGGTTTCACATTTGGAAGTGCTGATTCTTTTTCCCCATCGCTTCATGCTCGGCTGCAAACTGCTCCAGTGAGAGCTGGAGGTTCCCACCCGATGAGAGCTACTCTCTTATCCTCTGGCGAAAGCCTCAATGTACAGACTCCAGGTGCTGGGGGGGACCTAGGATGACAATGGTTGCCCTAGACGCCTCCAGACTGGAACCAGGTCCAGGCCTCTCAGGAAGATTGGGTCGGGACCCCCTGCTGTGTGTTTGCTAGCAGTAGTTGATCCTGATTATATCTAGATTTCCTTGAGTCATTATCTTATCATGGTGGAGGGGTTCACATGCCGGAATGAGCCCAGGAGCTATGTTGTCCCAAGTAGGGTCTCCCAAGGCCAATGTGTTCTGGGGAATGGGCCAGACCGATTCCACACATTTGTATGGAGATCAAAAATCCAGAGCTTGACATCCCTTGCCCACTCTACAGTCACTGGGGCCCCACGCTGAAGCCGGGCTGGTGGGAACTGCTCGTTGGTGGCCAGACCTTCACCCCTGGGGTCAGGCTGGGCTCAGCCCAAACGATCAGCAAGGGTTTGCTCTCCTGTGAGCCAACCACCTGCACGAGGGGCCATACGAGTGCGTGAAAGGGGTTTGGGCATGCTACCCAGCTGCTGAACCTAACCCATGGGACATGGACTATCACCTCTTTGACACGAAAAAACAGTTACTTTTATTCAACATTGTTGTATATCCATTTAAAATATTTATTATATATTTGCATATTTTTAGAATTTCATCCGTCCATTGATCTAATCATTTTCTGCAATCTGCTAATGCAGATCAGGGATGACGGTGATCAAAGATAAATGATTGGTAGTTCCGGTGTGGTGGACCACGGATAGGAGTTTTGAGTAAACTAACACCATAACTAGCGCTATAATTGATATAGCTTAAAGTGTCAGTATAACATCAAAGTGTTTTGTACATGTGTGAAAAATGTGACCTGACTTTCTAGAATAGCCGGGTGATTGGTATCATTCGTGAGCTCGGTTTTATATGACGGACCTGCAGTCAGTCAGTCTTGCATTTCCTGTCCCTGGAGATGCTTAAGAGGAGATCACACAGCATGTTTAATGTCATTACTTCTGTTCATTACTACTATTGAACCTTGGATCTAAACATCCACATATTGACGGATGTGTTTTTTGACTTTAACATTTCTCTTTTCTTTTTCTTGTACACTGTTGGCATCACCAGCAATTCAAATTTAAAAAAAAAAAGGCTCACCTGTATTATAGACCCAGGACTGTCTTCACTATAGGTGCTAAATAGGTTGAGGTTATGACTATTTATCTCTGAAATGACGTGAACTCTTGAGGAAATGATCAGAAGGTTACATGTTGTACTTGCCTTCCAGGTTTATTGAGGAGAAGTCATCCTTTGAGTATGGCCAAGTGAATCATGCTCTCACGGCAGCAATGAGGACCCTGATGAAGGAGTATCTAATCCTAGTCACTCAGCTGGAGCACCTCCAGCGGCAGGGCCTCCTGTCCCTGCAAAAGCTTTGGTTCTACATCCAGCCCACGATGAGGACAATGGAGATACTGGCCTCTATAGGTAAGAAGCTGATCTCCCTGATTTACCACTGATTTGCTTCCAGCTTTAGCTCATGTTAATGCTAAGCTGGAGGAGTGATGATTTTCCCCAACAAGTCACTACACCAACATCTGAGGTTGACACAGATGCATAGTGATTCCTCTTGAGTATGCACCATGAAGCATGGAGTGTTATTTCTCCTTGATCAGGGTGGCATTTACTACTGGTGTCAGCATTACTATATTAATCTTTTAGGTACCAACACAACTTTTTCAAGCGAATGCCAGCTCCTTATTTAACCACTAGAGGGCGACTTTTATTTATTAAAAAGAAATCAGGAAACATTGAGGAAACAGATGGCTGACGTTCTCATAAAGTTAAACAGTATACTCATATTTGTTGGCATTTTCACAGCATCCTCTGTGGATAAAGGAGACTGTATGGGGGGATCAACACTGAGCCTCCTCCATGACCGGACCTTCAACTACACGGGTGACAGCCAGGCTCAAGAGCTGTGTCTCTACCTCACTAAAGCAGCCAGCGTTCCATACTTTGAAATACTGGAGAAGTGGATTTACAGAGGCATCATCAAGGATCCTTACAGGTTCATATAAATCATAGAGAGATATAATGATAAATGTTTTTATAATCTTGTCCTGAAGCCCATTTTATGTTTATTATTTTGTGACTGCTTAGTGAGTTCATGGTGGAGGAGCATGAGCTGCAGAAGGAGAAGATTCAGGAGGACTACAATGACAAGTACTGGGATCAGAGATACACCATCGTACAGCATCGGATTCCCTCCTTTCTACAGAAAATGGCAGACAAAATATTAAGCACAGGTAAAAATACAAACAAAAAAAAAGAGGCATGTATAAAGTTCTGTATGCTGTGTTTATACATGTTATTTTTCAGGGAAATACCTTAATGTGGTGCGGGAGTGTGGCCGTGATGTCACGTGTCCTGATGCCAAGGAAGTGCTGTACACTCTGAAGGAGCGGGCTTACGTGGAGCAGATAGAGAAGGCCTACAACTACGCCAGTAAGGTTCTTCTGGACTTCCTGATGGAGGAGAAGGAGCTGGTTTCACGTTTGAGGTGAGGTTTTTTTTTTTGTACCTCGAAAATTAACAGATGTCTAGATTTTAAAAATAGATACAACCTTTTTAAGTTCAGATTTACTGATTTCTTACTGAGATGAGTGCATTTGTTCTGCTTCATTAGATCAATAAAGCACTACTTCTTGATGGACAAAGGAGATTTCTTTGTGCACTTCATGGACCTGACAGAGGAGGAGCTGAAGAAGCCAGTAGATGACATTGTTCCTCCCAGACTTGAAGCACTCCTGGAGCTGGCGCTTAGGATGAGCACAGCCAACACTGACCCCTTCAAAGATGACCTGAAGGTGGGTGGAAATGTGCCTCTCCCCTTTGTAGTCTCAGGCTTAGATGGACAGGATCTATTCAGGAGATATGTTCTATGTTTTTCTAAAGGTTGACAGTTTCCTGAGTTCTTAAGCTGGGATTTTGCTGCATCTCTGTGGTATTTCAGTCAAAACAGTGCGTGGGTGCCTGCGTGCGTGCGTGCGTGCGTGCGTGCCTGCGTTGGGGGGTGTTTGTGGCAATAAAGAGAGGAGGGGACAATAAGGGGACTCCATGATGGGACTGTACTCTAGAAATGACCCGACAATAAACCAGACTAAAAAGGAAGATCTGAGGCCTGGTCTGATTCAAAACCCGATGGTGACAATTGCTAAAAGATAGTAAAACAAATCAGAATCCCTGTAAATGAATAGCTGCGGTAGCTTTGGATGGAGAGCATCTTTTCCACAGTTATGCAACAAAACCACGTGGGGTGACAGCAGCTCCTAAAACAGTATATGTCTTATAGTAATAATTAAAAAAATATAATAAAATAAAAAATTGCTACTTGAGCCTACCCGGTTCACCTCCGGTGAAAAGGGCAACTGATGGTTGTCCGACTTGGCCTGATTCTTGAACTATTACAGCCACTTAACTCCAGTCTAACTTTTAAATGCGTTGGGATGGGAAAAGCCTGCAGGAGCTGGCGCCACTACAGCTCTCCTGTTATCCACTGCTCTCCTGCAGCACTGCAGTTTCTCCCGCTGCTGCTGCTACCTTGCAGGAATGCTGAAGTCTTTTTCCAATAATTTTGATCAATGGTTCAATACTAGCATTAAAATAAAACAAAATTACTTGACAAAAATAATATTAAATAAAAGCGAGAGAGTCTGACTCGACAGAAGCTTGAACTATTTATTTAAAAACAACACTAGACCGGCCTAGACCCGAGGGGAGGCCTCGGGTTCCTTCAGGCCAGACCTCTATTGCGTGTGTCCCACCTTTTTAAAAGTTGCATGTTCATCTTCTTTTCACAGATTGACTTGATGCCTCATGATGTCATCACGCAGCTGTTGCGGGTGCTCGCCATCGAGACCAAACAAGAAAAGGCCATCATCAACGCTGACCCTCCGGACGTGGCGCTCAGCGGGCTGGAGGCCTTCTCCTTTGATTACATCGTCAAGTGGCCCCTCTCACTCATCATCAACAGGTTCAGTTGTTCACAGCTGTTGTGCCTTTTAACTCCAAAAGTGAAGCAGCACTGATGCTCAAAGAAGTATGAGCAGCTGCAACTCATTACAGGTGTCATTTTACACACATTTAAACATTTTTAAAATAAAGATTATTGAAAATCATGAAAATAAAGCCACGGTTAGAAAAACAAAACATTTTGGATTCACTTGAGAGTTTAAAAATAGATGCTGTTGCTGTCGTAGAGCTTCTTGAGTGACTAGATGAAATATGTCGCTTCCCTACACTGCAGACAAATTGAATTTAAAAGCAGTGGTGAAAATTTCACAAAAAAAATACTGTTAAGCACATGTTTAACTTATGAGAGAGAAATTACAGATGGCAGAAGAGTTGTTCCAGACAGCTGTTCAGGAACAGATCCAGATTTTTACTGCCTTCTGGCGGTTTCAAGGAGCTAAACTGATACTTCAGCTTAAACCAAAAAGATGGCTTTAGCTGCATAAACACACATTTCTGGGTTGTTGTTTTTTTTTGTTGTTTTTTTTTAAGCAATTAGAAGTTAATGTTAAATTTGTTGACAATAATCAAAATAAGTTTGTTATCCAGGAAAGCACTGACGCGGTACCAGATGTTGTTCAGACACATGTTTTACTGCAAACATGTGGAGCGACTGCTGTGCAACGTGTGGATCAGCAACAAAGACTTCCGACAGTACTCCTTACACTCTGCCAAATGGTGAGCGGATACGACATTAATCTTCGTTAGGTGTCAGAAAGTTTCCTGATGCTCGAACTATCTGTGTGCAGGTTTGCAGCGGCGTTCGCTTTGCGCCAGCGCATGCTCAACTTCGTGCAGAACATCCAGTACTACATGATGTTCGAGGTGATGGAGCCCACCTGGCACATCATGGAGAGCAACCTGAAAACTGTGAGTTGCTGTCAGTTTCAAGAGGATGACAGGATGGGTTTGTTGTGTTTTTTGTTTTTCCTGTGCTGAATGTGTGCTCTCCTTCATCAGGCTTCAAACATTGACGACGTACTTTGCCATCACACCAGCTTCCTGGATAACTGCCTGAAGGACTGCATGCTCACCAACCCTGAGCTGCTCCGGATCTTCTCCAAGCTCATGTCTGTCTGCGTCATGTTCACGAACTGCATGCAGGTATTTGTACAGCACATTTCTGCAAACAGCAGTTTTCAGTTTACCAAAAACACGTTTGTCCTGTGGGTAACTAGTTGCCAGTGTCCGGATCTCAGAACAGGAATAATGTGCTCATTTCTCCTGGTTCTTGTTAGAACTTTTGACAGCAGGGTTCTGGATGAGTTGAAGTTGTTGAAGACCTGACAGAAGAGTGTTACAGTAGTCAAAGGCATGGATGCGCTTCTCTAAATCTGCTCTGGACATCACATCTCTGACTCTTGATATTTATTTGAGGTGATAAAAAGCTGTTTTAGTTACAGCCGTGATGTCGCGGCCAAAGCTGATGTCTGAGTCCATTAAAACGCCAAGATTCGTAACCTTGTTTTTTATCTATGGGATCTCTGGACTCAAGCTGGGCACCAACATTATTCTTTTATTTTGATACCAAATGGAATTATTTCTGTTTTGTCATGACTTAAAAGATGGAAGTTATGAAGGTCTGTTTACAAATCGCGGAGGAAGAAACATCTAAAACCTACTGAACATTATTGGAATATTTATTTCCACACCATGTTCTGTTTTTTTTTTTTTTTTTAAATATATTGTTGTTGTTGTTGTTATTATTGTTATTATTATTGTTGTTGTTGTTATTATTATTGTTATTATTATTGTTGTTGTTGTTATGAAGGATCTATGGCATCACTTGTATTTTCTCCCGAGTCTCATCCATGGTTAAAATCTCTTTCTCTGTTGAGCGAGTGTTTAATGTTTGGCTGCTGGGCAGGATTTTTAGAAGGTGACCAGCTGCATTATGGGTTTCCTGCATTTTACTTCCTGTCTGATTCATCTGGTAAATGCTGATTGATTTTAGCTGCTCTGAAAGATAGAGGCACTTGTTATGGAAGAGGCTCCTAAACGTTTCTAGACCTAGTAGAGAAAAGAAAACAGTCTTTGTCCTTGTTTTTTTAAATTTCATGAAAAAACAAAAATGAATGAGTTACCAAATTGACTTGGGCGGAGCTTGATGAATCCTGGTATTTGGATGACGAGGCTGAAGTCCAAAACTGAGGCAGTCGTTAAAATTAGAGATGCCTCCAGTAACACTCCACAATTTTCAACAAAACATTTTGGTACCAAACATCATGAATTAATCAACTGAAAGCGCATAGAAACAGTTTGAAACAATTTCTAGCTCTACTTGTTATTAATCTGTACTGGTGAATTCAGGCAAACGCCAGGTATCTTCATATGTCTCTAGATGTCTCAGGTTTGCTACCAAACGATCATCATGATGTCCAGAAGCAGAATCCAGTCCAGCACAACCTGAAAATTGAAAGCATTTTCTTTGTCTGATAACTGCAGCGATTCACTCAGAGCATGAGGTTGGAGCGCCTCTCCATAGAGCAAGGGACGATGGACGGACCCCCGGCTCAGAGCGAACAGTCTGACGAGGCAGAGAAGAAGAGGGTGGCCACAAAGGTACCGGTATTCATAAAACATCCCTTTCCTGTGTCTGCCAACCCAGACACGTGCGAGAGAACAGGTGGAAAGTGCACTAAAAGAAGTGGAGGCCTGTCACAGGAGCCTCACCTGTTGAGCTGTTCAGGCATGTATATGCAAACCACGGCTGGTGAGCTGCTGACAGTCCTGTCTATTGAAACTGGAGTTTTTTTTTATTTTATTTAAATTTTAACTAAAATAGATGTGGTTATGTCTTTAAAAGAAAACAGGCCTGGGCTTCTGTTAGTCCATATACTGATACTCTGATCTTTGAACACCGCAGTTGGAGCAGTTTTCCTACATCCGTCTCATACATATGTGTTGCTTCTCCTCCTGCTGGCCCAGTTTTTACCTGAACACGTGGATGCCCTGCAGTCTGACGCCGGATTTGAAGCCACAATCAGCAAGTTTGACAGTAACTTCAGCATTCTGCTGCTGGACCTGCTGGACAAGCTGAGCATCTACAGCACCAACGACTGTGAGCACAGCATGATCAGCATCATCTACAGGTAAATCTGTCTGCATCAAAGTTCCAGCTTCATACCACAAGTTGTGAAAACGTTCTGGGCCAGTTGGTTGCTCTACTTTACATCTGACTGGGTGTGATCCCAGTGAGGTTCATTACGTGGTATTACAAGAGAGCCCTTTTGGGAAGTCTGCACCATTTGATAATTAATGACTGGGTCATTAGAAAAATGAAAAACAATTATGTTAATAGGCAGAAACACAAATATCGAGTTGCAAGAAAAGACAAATGATCTGAAATTCAAAATTATCTCTCGGTGAACCGGTGGCTGCTCATTTGATCCAGTATCTCTAGAGTTTGTCCAAACCTTTGGTTCCAGGGAACATTTCCTGAAAGTTGGCATGAGTTTTTTTTGGTTATTGTAAATCTCCAGGAACACTGATGCAATCCTTTAAAGCTGTACTTTATTTTTTTCTTTAAGTTAACTTAGTTTTGTGAATCTGGCTGTTTCGATGGACAAACCCAACTAAGTTTTGTCTGCACACCAGCAGCAGCAGCTCTTGGCATGTTGGCAGTATTTGTCTGGCTTGTTTGTTCCTCTCAAGAAAATATGCCAGGAACCCGGTGGATAAATTTCATTAGATGTAGCAGAAATGTTCGCGCTGACTCATATAACCTGAATGTAGTTATTTAAATGTTTCCATGACAGCTTTTGTTCTGCTGGGATCCACAATTACAAAAATCAACCAACCTGCAAAATGCATCTACTGACATCTCTGTGCTCAGACCGGGTGTTTGGTGTGTTCATCGTGGTCTGTAAACGCCAATCAAGCAACAGCACATCTCCCAGGTTGAGTAGATGAGGTGATTCCTCTAAGTCCCATCTGTCTGGGTTTCACCATGATCACGTAAGAAAGTGCAGTTTAAGGAAGAGGTTATACGTTTATAAAGTTCGTAGAAGGTCGTGTTTCTTTGTGTGTGTATTAATGTCGGGGGTTAATTTTTCTGCCCATGTGGGCAGAAGGGCATCGTTGTTTGGGCTGCAGTGATGCTGGTCAGAGGGCCTTTAAGGGTGCAGGGCCCTATAATGCTGCCTGCACTTTTAATTGTTATTATTCTCCTAAATGTGTCGAGTGAACCCTGGTGAACCCTGGAGCTGCTCCCTTGGGAACTTTGAACTTTTAAACTTATTTTAATTTTGTTTGGGTCTAATGGACTATACGATTGTTCGGGGAGATGTATTCCTCGTCTGCCTCATTCAGATCGATGATTCAACTGGCTTTCCCTTCATGTGTATATGCGGGGCACCAAAAGCCTTGCCTGTCCTGCTCTGGCTGCGGAGCCTCGCCTGGTTGTCCAAGTTCCGAGTCCTCACCTGTAATGGGGACTAATGGATTACATGCCAGTTTGCCTGTTCTCAGACCCGTGACAGGTCTGCTCCTGGGCTGAGTTCTGGGCTGTTTCCTCCTGTCTACGCCTCCACCCGGACACCGCTTTCCTCCCCCACCAGAGATGCATCCACCGTGGACCCAGCTGGAGGGTTCTAGGAGGCACCTCGACAACAATCAAGTCCATCTGATCCACTTCTCGCTGTTCTCCACAAGAAAACCACAGTGTTGACCACAGTGTTGACCACCAGCCTAACTCCATCAGCTCACATTACTGCCAATGGTGACGGCACCACTGCCAACTTTGGTCTTTTCCATTTGCTCCCTCACTACCAAGGGACATCTCATCCAGGATCTCCTCACTGACTGAAGTTCAGCTTTCTCTGTATAACTGACACATGGCCACAATGCAATGGCTTTTCCCAACTTGATGAATCAGCTGCTCCAGGGTTTGTCAGTCACATGGTTCTGGCTGGGGTGGACGTCTCGCAGTAATTTATGGTGAGAAGTGGAAAGTGTTGTTGGTGTCCGTTCCAGGCTTCGCCTCTTTCCTCCCACTGTGTCTCGACCGTCTGGACCTGCTTCCACCACATGGACAATGTCAGTAACACTAATCTGTTCTAATGCAGGTAGTTTTCATTGTCTAGCGAGATCATCCAACCCCGGACTGTCACCTCTACTCAGCTGCTTTCTCCAACTCCCTCATCTCCTTCAACAAAATATTTCCAAGATTTATCACCTTCTCTTTAAACACCTCCAGCAACATCTCATCTGAATTTCCTTCACCTACTCACTTCTTCTCCTCCTTCCAGCTCCACGCTACCTCAGAAATGTCAGATCTTATCTGAAGCTCCAGGCTATCCTCTAGTCAGCTGGACCCCGTCCCCACAGTCCTGGTTAAAGCCTGTCTCCCTTCTGCGGTCCGCCTCATCTCTGCCTCGTCTACTCATCGCTCTGTAATGGAACTATTACCTCAATCCTGAAAAAAACTGGTTGTGATCCAACCAACTTCAATAACCTGCATCCAATTTCTAATCAACCTTTCATCTCCAGAGTCCTTAAGAAAACCGTAGCTGTTCAACTTCACTCCCACTAATCTCACAACCACCTGTGTGAACCTTTCCAGTCCAGTCCCGTCCCCCCAGTAGCAGAGAAACTGTGCTCATGAAAATAAACGCCTTATTCTGGACTGCTCACCATCCTCAGCTACCCTCTTAATAGACTGTCCTCCGTCAGTGTCCCTCACACGCCACTAGACTGGTTTCAATCGTATCTTTCATTCAGCTTCCATCTTTCACCCCAGGGCTCGGTCCAGTGAAACCTTTCTGCTTGTAAAACTGCAGGTGAAGTGTTGACCACATGGCAGTACTGGAACACACACCAATTTGAGAATGATGATTTTGACATTTCCTGTGCTCTGCAGTAGATGATATCGCACAGTGCTCGGGACTGAGCTGCACAGTCATGTGATCGCTATCTCTGAAACTCTGGTCACGTGAGCTGCTGCCAAGACTCTGTTTGAGGAAGGGAAAGGCTTTTGGGCTTATAGCATTCTTTTTTTATTCATCACACGCCATTCTCCAGATCTGGATGAAATCAAAAGACAAATCTCAATGTACCCTTGCTTGTTATTTATTAGTTTATACTGAAACTATTAAAAAAAATAGTCCAGAGTAGTATTTGTCGTGTGTTGTAGTTGTCCACAGTGCTGACAACTACAACAGTGTCTTTATATTTCAAAACGGTTGTTTTTCTTCTTCTTTAAGTTGAAGAATTACATTTTCTCAAACAGCTTGTACATGTTAATTCAGCTTTAGTTCTTTGGTAGCTGATGGAGTCGTCGCAAAACGGGGTTAAAATAATAAACTATATGTTCACAGGCTGGACTTTAATGGATTCTACACGGAGCGGCTGGAGAGGATGGCCATAGAGCGAAGTCAGAAAGCAGCAGCGTAACATGGTAATGTCTGTGCGTCTGGGCCATCAGTCCTCAGACCTCACATCCTCACCGCCCACACAACCACCCTAAGAGGACAGCTGCATCTTCAAAGAGCTGACCCGACTGTATATTATGTTATATATTATGTACTGTGCAAAAGAAAAAACTTGTCCTAATGTGCGCAGAATCATTTCAGTCCCTCCCCTCAGAAAATGTAAGTCATAACACTCATTATGGGTAACTTCTTGTACCTGTCCAGTGGAAGTGTAATTTTGTATTCAACCTCATTAAAACATGAATTTACTTAACTTGGTGCCCTGACTTCTGCCTTCACAATGTATCATTATATTAGTTTAAATAAAAAAACAAGTTAAATTATTTCATGAAATTCAACAGTGCGTGCGTGTGTGCACCTGCCTCGACTTGCATATGAACTTAAGTGACCTCCCATTCCTGATCCAGAAGGTTCAATATGATGTTGGTCTTTGCAGCTACAACAGCTTCAACTCTTCTGGGAAGTCTGTCCACAAGGTTTAGGAATGTGTATGGGAATTTCTGACCATTCTTCCAGAAGCACATATGTGAGGATGAGATGGTCTGGCTCTCAGTCTCCGCTTCATCCATCAGTTCCCTCCATCGGTTTACGTGACCTATGAAGGAAAATTATAACTTATTGTAACAGGCAGAACCGACCTGCATGAACTCAGGGTTGTATAAGAAGGGAGTGTGAGCAGAAGCACTCAGGTCTCATCTGTATGCAGGCATTTGTGCATGTCGGTGGGATCTCCAGATGCATCTGTACGGAAATAAGTGAAGCTCTTTCTATCAACGGACTCGGGGAATCTTTGATCAACACCTACCACTTTGTGGCTGAGTTGCTGTCGTCGCTGTCCTTCCATGTTCTTATACAACTGACAATTGAATTATTTAGGAGCCAGGAAATTTCCTGACTAGACTTGTTGCACACACACACATGCATATATATATATATATATATATATATATATATATATATATATATATATATTTTTTTTTTTTTTTTCCTTTCCTAAAAACCTGTGAATGAGAGACTCATGATTGCGTTACTGGTCTGTTTAACCATAACATTACCGGAAATTGCAGATTTCAAAGTAAGAGCACAGAACTTTTTTTAAAAATTATTTTTATAAAACCTAAGTCTCATTAGTGACAAATTTATATTTATAGATAAAACTAGTAGTGCAACATATTAACGAAAAATGTGTTTTTTGTGTTTGTGAAACATGTATAGTTTGGAAACTGGAGTTGGACCATGTGACAAATTTTAATCTTCTTCTCCTTGAGATGTCTTACACATTTGAGAGACCAAGTCAGATTTTCTGACCTGCTGTAAAGTTACACTTTCTTAATATTATTTAGTATTTAGCATGTAATGGTGTTATGTACTTAAGGCACAGAACCATTTTTAACATTATAGTCGAAACCAGCTTATGTCTGTGTTTATTACTTCAAAGGATGTAAATGAAATTGATTTCTGCAGATAATGGTGTCGATTCATTGCGGGTTTGCAACATACAGTCAATATCATTAGAGACCAGCGATGGTATGACGCCTGGAGAGCTTGGATCTCAACATTGTTTTTGGGATTATATGAAGAGACAGCCTACACAGAAGGTCTGTGATTACTTCTCCAAAATATTTGGAACAACCTACCTGCAAAGACTATGCAAATGCAACCCAAATTATGTTGTTTCAAAGGCGGTGGTCACATCCATCCATTATCTATACCCGCTTAATCCGATTCCGGGTCACGGGGTCTGTCGGAGCCTATCCCGACGCATAGTAGGCGAAAGGCAGGGATCCATCCTGGACAGGTCGCCAGTGTGGTGGTCACATCAAAAACTAATTTGCCTACAGATTCAATAAGCTCTGTAAAATCTGTAAAATCAATCACATTGTTGTGTCGGAGGAGGATGTTGTCCAAGATTAGACACCGCTTTTTTTTATCCTCTTCAGCATGTGCTGCTCAACTGTAGGAGTATGTTCATGAACTCATTCCTCCACAATGCACCACATAAAATCCCTCTTGCCAATGACTCTGTTCAATGAATCTGTTCAAGTCTCCCCTCTGAAAAAGTATCAGTCAGGACAGAGCTGGACTGAATAAAAATTTGGCTCGGACATTTTGAGCTGAGACCAGCCGAGCCTCCCCAACAAACATCTGTGTCATTTTAATGCATTTGGTGGGAGATGCTTGAAGGGCTTGTCATTTTGTATCGCTAACTTTCCCTCACTCCTTTTCGTTTCTTACTGCTCTCAAAGAGGGAGCGGGGCCCAGAAGTGATCATGATTAATGGGCCAATCTACCAGTTTTGTGGACCAATATGTATCTTAATTAATACCATTATGAATACTACCATTAGTGTATGCCCGATGGCCTGTCCAGTGATGTATCTAGATCAAGGGTGTCAAACTCATTTTTATTTCAAGCCACAATCAAGATCATAAATTACCTCAAAGGGCTGGTTGTGGCAGTGCTTAAAGTTGTTGCATGATGGAGAACGGTTGCTTTGATTAGACAGTTATGACTTTTAATCTCTGGAGAGCCACGCAAATAGTTACGACGGGCCAGATTTGGCCTGCAGGCCTCGAGTTTGACACTTGATCTAGATGATTGATACCTGGACATTTTTTCCTCATGTGGAGTAGGTCTGGACACTTTTCATAATATGCGATATAATTACATATATTATTAATTTATATTAAGAAATCAGCATATTGTTCCATTTTATGTATTTTTTAATTAATTGTATTCAATTTTACAATTTTATATTTTATTTTTACTTATATCTCCTATTTTATCTTTATTTGTATTTGCATGGAAATTAGAGCAATTAAATAGATTAAAAAATTAACAATTATTTTTAAAATTTTCCTGTGTCCTTTGGAGCATTTATTTACCCATGTCCAGGAAAATAGTGACTCAACTACATGTGAACAATTTCATTCATCTGATCAACAGTCAAAAAAATATTAGCTTTAATAAATTATTCTTAATTAACTCTTAATTAAATACTCAATAAAATAAAAACAAAAAACTACAGATATAGTAACTATGGTTGGAAAATGTGGCACAACAGTTTTGGCCTCTAAGGCTTCTTGGTAGTAATGTTTTTATTTATTTATTTTTATCAGAACACAATCTGGTTGGAAAATTGTTGCAGTTAAATCCGGGTCAAAAATAAGGCATTTGCCATTGTCTATAAAAGTCTTCAACAGCCGTCTTCTCACGCTCGACGGTCATTTTCCGGAAACAGGCAGGGCCATGAGTAGGCGGGGCCACAGCGGCTGACTCGCCGGGGTCGAGGAAGGTAGCGTCATGAGTAGGCGGGGCCACAGCCGCTGACTCGCCGTGGTCGAGGAAGGCAGCCTCATGGGTGGGTGGGGCCTAGCGGCTGACTCGCCGGGGTCGAGGAAGGCAGCGTCATGGGTGGGCGGGGCCCAGCGGCTGACTCGGCGGGGTCGAGGAAGGCAGCGTCATGGGTGGGCGGGGCCCAGCGGCTGACTCGCGGGGCTCGAGGAAGGCAGCGTTCCGGAGCGCAGCATCAGCCGGAGATCATGCTTCGACCGCTGCTCCTCTGGGGTAAGACTTTGCTCTGTTTTAGGACTAAAATAACTTTACATCGATGTAAACTCCACCTACATGTAATGTTGGACAAGTAAAGACGAGTAAAGAGTTTACGAGAAAGTTTTTAAACTTTATATTTGCTGTAATGTCAAGTATTTGTTTGCCGCTGCTTCATGACTTAAAGTTGCACTTTAATGAAGTCATTGATTCACTTGTAAGTTATACTAAATGTTGGTATTTTTGGTCATAAAACATTAGAGTTTATAAAATGTCATATTTTGTTAATATGTTAGAGGGTTATCTGACACAGTTCTGTGTGAGATATATATATGGATATATATGGATTTGTATTTAAATTTTAAAAGAGGATAACACTTAAGTTGGGTAAATGACGAAGAGTTTTTGTGTGTGACTTTTTAAGCAGTAAATGTTTTGACCAAAGCAACTAAAACGAGCTCAACCCAACTCCATCTGTGTGAAATGCTGCTTTAATGCATTTAATGATTGAAGGCAGTCTAATAATTTCAAACAAGACACATTTGTATTTATTCTTTTGTCTTTGGTAAAGTTAATAACGCTGTGAGCCCTTCTCCCAGCAGTGTTACAAAGCGCTTATAAAATACGAGCAGGGAGCTGAGTAACTGCTGGTGTCATGTCCTGTGTCACGGTGTGTAGTTTGCATCGCGCACAGCTCGGGGCTGTTGTCTCACGTGCAGCGATACAAGGTGGTCCGACCTCAGAGATGTCTGGACAGAAGGCCGAGGAGCCTACAAGATGACCCGCAGGATGACCCGCAGGATGACCAGGTAAGGGCGCCACACCTGAGCATCTCTGCACTGCTATTTCCTGGAAGAGACACAAAAATACCTCACATAAAAAAGAAAAATATTATTTCATTCTTTAACACACAGTTTAACACAGTTGTTTGTTTAAACAGGGATGGCTATTATATACTTATTAAGGGTCTTATCCCTTAAATTTGTCTCCAACATAAGGTTTTTAATTTATTGTGACAGTGGAGGCTGCTTTTGATTTCTTTTTTCTTATTTACCTCAAATTAATTCAGCTAACAGATAAGTTGGAGAACACAAAACTTTTCCAGGGGCAACTTCCAGTTTTCAAAACTTCAAAAATCCCTAAAAAGAAAAATACAGTTCCTTCAATGACCACTAGGGGCTGGTTGTAAAAGTTAGTCAGTGTTAAAATATGAAAATTGACAGCAGAACAATTAATAAATGTGAATTTTGTCTGGATTTTACAGCAATGACAGTTGTTCACAGGGTGAATTTATGTGTACTTCATCAGGTAAACTGGTGTCATATCATGAACTTACGTAATAAGGGTGTTTTTTTTATGACAGCTGTGTTGCAGTCTAGGCTGTCATCACCCTAACGACTTTGAAATTTCAGCCACCCTGACTTCTGAGTTGTTAATAAAGACCCAACAGAGAATAAGCATTCTTAGTTTAATGATAATATGTCTTGTTTTGATGTACGTTTCACTAAAAGACCTTGGGAGAGTCCAGGGATGACGTTTAGCTCATCTAACCCTATCGAGCTGATATTATCTTAGATTCACGCTGATCAAATCCATCCATCTGTCCTCGTTATAGATGTTTCTGCCAAAATCATAATCTGAAAAAAGAGCTGCTGATAATAACCAGGGACATCTGGCTACAGATGCAGGCTGAAATGGTCCACGTTTCTATTTCGTCTTTCCAATAAGGATGATTGTTATCTTGAGTTAAGCGAAGCTTAAACAGCCAGTCGGTGGTAACTAAGGTACTGTGGTCATGTTCCAGCCAGCCACCAGGCTTGGTTGTTCCTCCAAATCCAGATGTTTTTGGACAAACTGGAGGCTGAGCAGAGTAATCTCCTGGCAAGACCACAGGCCTCACAAAACCAGCCTCTTCACAAACCTGTTGGAGACCGTTTGTCCGGGTCTCAGTGCACATGGTCACTCTGCAGCCCGAAGGACCATCAGAATATCAAACTACCAACAGAAATATTCCTCCTCCCTTTAAACATCAGTTTAACACCTCTGCTGTCCATGCATGACAGCGGAAACACCGCCTCCATCAGTCGTTGGTGTCTATTCAGCTTTTCACGCCTTGGGTCAGTCAAACTGCAGGAACACAGTTAGCGCTGGGGCGTACTCGCCTGGAGAGGGTGCTGGAGAGGGTGCTGGAGCGTTGAGCAGCGTCCGGTGTGAGCGGGGTGTAAAGGGATGAGGATGCACGACTCACCTGCACCTGTACGCGTCATTGTTGTGTTTCCATGTCACACGACGCCGTCATTCTTCAGTCGCTGATGATTTGATTTCCTTCAGCTGCATCCTGATACACTTCGGTACGAGTTGGTCATTGAAGGCAGAAACCACACCATTTATCTGGAGAAAAACAGGTATATTCCCGACTCCTGTTATAAAACAAAAAATCTTGTGTAAATGTTCTGAAATAAACATTTCTGTGACGTGATGTTACAGGAATCTTATTGGGAGAGGCTACACAGAAACCTACTATACAGAGCTGGGAAAAAGGGTGACGACAACGCCAAGGGAGGTGAGAAAACACGATAAAATACGCCATAACTGAAAACAAGCAAACAAAAACACGTAGATCTGATCTAAGTCATGGACATTGTGATGTTTTGGAACTTAAAAATGTCAACACATTTGTTGGTACCCTTCTATTACAGATAGAAAAACCCATAATAGTCCCTGAAATACCTCCAGTCACATCATAAGTACAGTAAATAAAAGTGTACATCCCATAACTCACCAGTGGACAGGTGTGGAGTTGCCTTTTGGGTTTTCACCATCTTTTCCTTTAGTAATTGTATTTGTTGATGTTGCATTTTACAGCCAAGGACAAATATCCCTACAGGACAGTAAATACTGTTTCATCACATCTTTCATTTTTTTATTTACACTCACATTTGTCATTTTCTTCTCAGATTTTCTCTCCGACAGACGTTTACATGATCAAAATGTTTGTCTGCTTACAGCAGAATTTCTTAAACTCATTTTATTTTTTTCATATTTATGTTGGATTTGAGGTAACTTTAAATTTACTGCGTATTTATTATCCTCTTTATGTACTAATTTCCTTTTCTTTTTTGCTGCTTCCCTTTTCTTCACACATGATCTTTAAACTCTTGTTATCTTTAATCTTCAAAAGTTGTTATATTTATATAGCTTATCTGGAACTTTGCTCACAAAGACGCATGAAGAAAATGCATCAAGTTGCTCTTTCGTTTCAGTAAACGTTCATTTTTAGGACACACAAATACACTTCTCCAACCTTTAAAATCTCAAAAATGTCTGTTTTTTTATAACTAGTAACATCATTTTAACATTAAGTTGTATTTTTACAGCTAGATTTGAATAATAATTATATATTTAATGGTAGGAAGATATTACCTGGAATCTCGGTCATATTCAGAATAACTGCAGTGAATAAAAAGTTGAGTAAAAATCCTAATAAGCAGTTTTAACTTTTAACGGTTGACATCCTCTTTGCTGCTAAATTGTTCACCTGTGTGTAAGTTAGTTAAAGACGATAGTCTGAATAACGTAATAATAATAAAATAATAAATAAAATGCTGCAAGCTTGTGTATTCGGCTTCAGGCGGCTTCTAAGTGGACTTTGGTAAAAATGCTGCGTTCCAGTTATTTGATTCATGATTTTTGCGGCTGTTTAACACAAAGAAGATCTTTGTGAGTGAAGTCTCAGTAGCCCAACTGCCGGTGTTTCTTCCCAGGAGCACTGCTTCTACCACGGACACGTGGAGGGCGTGGCCGACTCCTCGGTCAGCGTGGGAATCTGTTCAGGCATCCGGTAACAACGTCAGGATGTGTTCACACCTTCATGTCTTCTTTATGTCATTTACCTGTTTCAAAACTCTGTTTCTAGTGAAAGTTTCTCAGATGTTTGAGAAATGTGTTGCTTCACGACATTAAGTAATCAGTTTCTGTTTCTGAAACCTTTATGTCACATGACCTGGTTCACATGAATCACAGCTCTATTTACAGCTCTATTTTGTTTTGTCTTGTTTTTTTTTTTGTACCTTTTATACATGCTTACAACACACTTACAGTTACAAAACATGATTTTTCAGTAATCATTGATCATTTGTGCCGCAGTTACATCTCTGTTCTTTCCTCTGATGGTGCTCAGTGGGTTCCTGAGGGCCCGGCGGCAGGTCTACCTGATAGAGCCGCTGGGACAGTCTGATGAAGAGGAGCACGCAGTTTACAGACAGGAGCACCTGAAGATCAGCGGCCGTCCTGCTTGTGGCTTCTCCAACACCACCATGCTGTACGACCGGGACGGGGACCGGGACGAGGACCGGGACGAGGACCGGGACCGGGACTGGGACCGGGACCAGGACCTGGGCCATCGCCCTGAGCCTGCAGGCCTCTTCAGGTCCAGATCATGGGTATGCTGTACTACGAGAGTTTTCTCTTACTAGATGTCTAGTGTTTCAATCCAAGAAGGATTTGTTTTCTTTTATTGACGCATTACATTATTTAAAAAATAAATATATATATATATGGATAATGAACATAAAGACATAGTAATATGTCCTTACAAACATCTTTAATATCAGGTTTTTCTATGCTTTCAGACTTATCTCAAGTGTTATGATGAAATATTGTCTTTCACGTGACCTGGCGTTAAAAAAACCAGGTCCATGCATGTTATTGCAGAGGCGATGATGACATTCACAAGTAACTGGATTTGACTAGCAGACACAAAAGGACCACATGCTCTAACTCACAGAAGATATAGTGGATTTTCCTTTTAGGGTCACGATTCTCCAGGAATTTGATTAGAAGACACTTAACTAACCGAATGCAAACCGAGTTCTTCTTGTTGTTTCTGCTCCTCATTAAACCTTTGTTGGTCAACAGTTACAGCGTTTTAGTCATGCAGAGGTCAACTAAAGGCACTGAAGACTGAAATATGATGGCTGGAAGTTTACATAATATGGCCATTTTGATAATTCGATAACTACAATAACAATACATTAAATATTTATTAAAATAATAAACATTTATTTAAATATTTTTGCAGCTATTGTAAGTGGAAGTGACACTGTTTCAAGGACACGTCTGTAAGTCACACCTTCTTGTTTGAAATAAGTTCTTTTTATGTTCTATTTCTCTTTTGTTGCTTTCAGAAAACCA
This sequence comes from Xenentodon cancila, assembly GCA_014839995.1. Lineage (NCBI taxonomy): Eukaryota > Metazoa > Chordata > Actinopteri > Beloniformes > Belonidae > Xenentodon > Xenentodon cancila. Next base: position 5,061,775 of record CM026218.1, on the reverse strand, counting down.
AAAACCTTGAAGAGCCTCAGAGGTTTGTGGAGCTGTACGTGGTGGTGGACAACACTGAGGTAAATATCTGAATTACGACATCTCTTCTGTCTCTGAATAAACCTGACCGTGGTTGCTCTTCCTCCTGCAGTACCGACGATATGGAGACGAGACCAAATCCCGCATTCTTGGAGCTGTGAACCACATCGACAAGGTAACGCAGCTCGCAGCTCCTCTAACATTTTTCTGCACATTTACTCCTAAATGTCTCCTCCTCTGCCTGCAGCTCTACCGGTCTCTGAACATTCGCATCATGCTGGTTGGTTTGGAAATTTGGTCCTTCAAAGACTACATCGATGTGGACTTGAACCCAGAAACTACCCTGGACAACTTCCTGGTGTGGCGTCAGGCCGAGCTCCTGAAGAGAGCGAACCATGACAACGCCCAGTTTGTGACGTGAGTGTTGGAGCCGGGTGGCGAGTTGCAGGAGCTGAATGCTGTGATGTTTCCTGTTTGACCTCCTGCTGGACTCATGTTCTCAACAGGGGCAAAGACTTTGATGGAGACACTGTTGGTTTGGCCAATAAGTTTGCCATGTGCACCGAAAACTCAGGTGGAGTCAATCAGGTGGGTGAGTAGCTGGAGGTGAAGGCTGTGCTCGGTTGTTGTTTCCAGTTTTTTCATTATGATTGTTATTATTGTTTCGGAATTTAAAGGAGCAAATATGCACCTCTCTTTTAGGATCACCATGACAACCCAATAGGCCTCGCCTCCACCATTGCTCATGAGATGGGACATAACTTTGGGATGTCCCACGACGCTCCAGACTGTATGTGTGGTCCGTATCACGGCAGTGGGAACTGTGTGATGGCTGAGAAGCTCAGGTGTGTTATATGCTGGGAATTATTCATTTTCTTGAACTCGTGTCTCTGAAATAATAGTTAAACTGTAGCTGTCTCTGCACCTGGACCAGCTCTGTTCATTTGGCAGGTGTGTGTGCTCAGTTTAGTTTATTTGTTGGATTTCATGTTTGAATTTACACTTCTTTACTGGACACATGGATAATAGATAAGTTACAAAAATACTGACCTTCTGGATTCATAAATAGTGCTGATGAGGTCTGTTAGTAACACTTTAATGTTTCACTGTGAAGAAAAAAGCTGCTCATAGTTAATGCTTCATTCATACGCATTTCGCTAAAAATTCCTGCTGATTTGTATAACTAACAGTGTCTGACAGCATCCTCATGACAAAGAAAATACTTGACTGCTGCTGGGATTTCTGTTAACTCTGACAGAAGTTAGACCACACACAGAAAGACCCATCTGCTGCCTCGCAGCCTGTAACATCTGTACTGTTGGGCAGTTTAGCCAGAAAGACAAAATGTGAAAAATGAGAACCTGAAAGTTAGGAGTGGAGACGGATCTTTACGTGTCCACAAATGTTTGTAGCCGAAGCATTAATGGACAAACTGAAATGAAAATCACAGACACTCCTGCATCTCCCCCCTCTGCAGGACGGGAGCTAAGGTGTTTCCAGAGCTTTTCAGCCGCTGCAGTGTGCAGCAGCTGGCTGAGTTCATGGAGCGAGCTCAGCCCCGCTGCCTGCAGCAGCCCAGCTCCGTCAGGACCATAAACGTGGGCCCTCGCTGCGGCAACGCCCTGCTGGACCCTGGAGAGGAGTGCGACTGTGGCACGGAGGAGGTAAGACCTGCAGCAGATGAGCATGATGGTTGGAAAGTTTAAAAATACCCTTTAATGAAGGAGTATGTAAATTGTGTTTTCTGTTTTTGCCGACGGGTGTGGTTTTCTGCCTGATGTGACGGCTAAGAAAAAAAAAGAAGAGCATCTGCATAACTGAGGCCTGGAAGAGTTAAAATAGTTTTCTCATGCACTCACGTCTTATCAGGGAGGACAGATTGTTGGCAGAAGCAGCATATCAGAGACCAAAACATGGTGTAACTGGATACACAAGCTGACACAACTGAAAAATGTGCTTTTCTCTCTCTCTTTCCTAGGAATGTAACAACCCTTGTTGTGATGCGTCCACATGTCGCCTGACTGAAGGAGCTCAGTGTGCTCACGGACGGTGCTGTGAGAACTGCCAGGTAAAGTCGTTGCTTTCCCAAAAGAATATGTTAGGACAATAAAGATAAATAAATAGAATGAAAGAAAACCAGTGATTTTTTCATGCTGTTTCTATGCAGACTGTATAAACGCTAGATATCTAAACAGGTGCAACACATTAAAAAAAGAGACAGAAATGTTGCGGTTTCTTCTCACAACACTTGAAAAATGTTCTGGCTTTGACGATAGCAGGGGAAAATGACCATTTACGCATTGAAACCATTATTTCTGCTCAGAAAGCGATTCTGAGGATTTGTTTTATGCTGCTTTACTCGTGTTGGGCCGAGCAGCCCTCAGCTGAGGACTTTCCGGTCCCCGCCGCTGTGCTGCCGGCCTTGATCCAGCTACTGCAGTGTGAAAAAAGCAAGCCGAGTGCAGCACACAGAGAGAGAGAGCACTCTCACCAGACACAAGCCACCTCAGGCCGATACTGCACAAGAACGACACCCTCCAAGCCAGCAGGCACTTTGATAAAAACAGAAGCGGAAGGTGATACCGAGCTATTACTCACAACATCCTTCCTCCAATGACAGTGTCATAAGTACCACAGAAAGACACAAGCTGATTGCAGCACTGAAGATTCATAAATATTTAAAGGAAATAAAAACAAACACGAAGACTCTGTGATCTTCTCTGAACCTGACATGTGCTTTTACCCACAGCTGATGGCGTCCGGCAGTGTGTGCAGAAAGTCTGCTGGTGAGTGCGACTTGCCCGAATACTGCACCGGACAGTCGCAGGATTGTCCGGAAGACGACTTTGAGATGAACGGAAAACCGTGCTACAACCAGGCGTCGGGCTACTGCCACAACGGCCAGTGTCCCACGCGAGAGCAGCACTGCTGGAGGCTGTTTGGAGAAGGTATTCCTGAAGTTCAGCAGCCAGTCAAGTTAGACCAAAAAACAAAAACACATTACAAGTATTCCTGGAGGGAAAAACAGACACCTTTGGCTTTTCATTGATTTAATTTGGAGTTCCCTGACTTTGGCTGAGATTAATGTAGCAACATTTCTGGGATTTCTTTAGCTCTAAGGAATACTTAATAACAATAAACAGAAATATATGATTACTAATGGAAATAAACTGGAAATTTGCAAGACTGGAAACTTTCAGCATAAATCAGGTTAAAACAATCAGATTTATTGCAAATTTAGTTCATTTTAATTTAACTTCAGATCATTTCTGCTCACCAGGGAGTTGTGGTTATAAGGCTAATTATTTGAGCCTAAAGGACCAATTCCAGTCAAATATGTTATGGCGATATTACAAAGCTTAATATATTTCATCTATGGTATTAAAAGTATTTACAAACAGAAAATGCATTTATATTGTTGTTATCTAGGCAGTGAATTAGATATGCCATTTTATTATTTATTTTATTGTAGGCCATTTTATTGATAATTTAAATGGTCATGGATCACATTATTGTTGTTAAATTTTAACTCAAAAGTCAAAAAAGTCATTTATAAAGTTTTTAGGACTTTGTATGCTCGTCAACATATGACCAAAAATGTTTATATTTATTTTTGTCAAAACATTGTCATTAATGATCATTTATATCCATAAAGTTAAATTGATTCCCACGGAATTCCTATTGACCACACTTCTGGAAATTTAGCTGAAACTTTTGCATGTGAATCAGTGCGTTAGTGGTATAAATGAGTAATAAATGTGTGAAAGATGAAAGTAAACCACAAAACAGAATAACTATTCTTTCATCTGAGTTTGTCTGGAAAAGTGAGAGGGAGGAAAAACAAGCGTTCCTCTGTTCTTCCTCACTGGCAAAACAAAACCAGAGGAAAACTGCATCAGACCTGTCTTGTGGCTGCGAATACGTGAAGCATGAAAGCTGTGCCTCATCTGCTTCAGACTTGAAGTGTCTGCAGAAGAGCTGAAATTCAAATGTAAAACCCTGAACTTGAACCAAATTAACTTACAACCTTGCTGCCAAAAAAAAAAAAAGAAAAAAAGAGTGATATATAAAGACCTGCCATCTCAGCAGGGGTGTCTGTATGTCAACGCCGACATCTTCAGCCAGTTTACAGTCACACCTGTGCAGGTTTGGACAGTTGTTTTCCAATGAAAATGTTGGAAGGTCTTACCACTAACCATTGTAGGATTATTTCAGTCAGTTTTTTCAGCTTATGTGAAAAGTAACCTCCACCCAGACACGTAAACAGCTTCAAATATCCAATGTTTATGAACAAAAAGAAGAGGATGTGAAACGTTTCATCTGTTTTCTCTGGCAGGGGCCAAAAATGGACCTGATTTCTGTTACAACCTGAACAAACGGGGGGAGGAAGGGGCCAACTGTGGGCGGGACAAACTGGGTTTTGTCCCCTGCTCTCCTCCGTACGTATCAGCGTTTGCACCGACATGCAGTTCTGCGTCCGTGTGCCGGTAATGAGCCTGAATTCTCAAGAAACACTCGTGATATTGTCTTTGTGTCTTTTTCCTGTAGGAATTTGAAGTGTGGGTCTATGTTCTGCGTAGGAGGGGGCGAGTCCATCACAGGTAAACGGGCAGGCTACACCGTGTTCAGCATCGAATGTAAATTACCTGTGGAGGACGACAGGACCAGGAACATCGACATGGTGCCAAAAGGAACCAAATGTGGACCAGATAAGGTAAAACCCCTCAGTAGACCAACACTGTGCACACACACACATATATATATAATATATATATATATATATATATATATATATTTTTTTTTTTTTTTTTTTTTTTTTTTTTTAAATCATGTTGGATCTTTTTGCTCAAATCAAACATTTTTGCTCAGGTGTGCCTTGACAACAGGTGTGTGGACGTTTCCATTTATGGCAAAAAGGAAGAATGTGCAAAGAAATGCAACAACAACGGGGTATGTTTTTTGGTTAGTTTGGTTTTTTGGTTATAATTTCAAAAACATTTCCACACAGACCTGTGTGGAAATGTTTTGCCCCGAGTTTAGTCTGTCAGGTCCTACCCAGCCACCCACCCACGGATAAAGTAGAAAGATCTTTCCTCATTTGAATGAAGATAACTTGCCTTACACATGGATCTGAAGTGTTTGACAACTTTCTGATGTATTACTGGGAATACTGGAACATTTATTAATGATACTTACATTCATGTCAAAGTAGCGCTGTGATGCCTGTCCCAGAAAAAGTTTCCTAAAGCTCTTACATTATATCCACACATGAATAGGCTGCCATGCCAACACTTTCAGATATTTTTGTACAGAAAGGATTTGTTGTTTTGTGACATTTAGGAAAATGAATTCACAGTTTCAATCAACTTATGTTTGTATGACTGTGTGGTGGAGGGAAATGCTTTTAAGATCATAAAATATTATATTTCTGTCCAATTCTGAAGAAAGACGAGCAAGAAAAATATTGTGGTGAAAATAACGTCAGTGGATGTAGCTGCACAGTGTGCCGCAGTAACGCTGGAGAAAAGGGGTTTGGTGTTTGTGGGAGTGGAAATGTTTTGTCAGTTTTCAGTCCCTGAAATCCGTCGGCGCAGGTGAATCTGTCGGTTCATCGTGTTTTCATGTGAGCTTCTCCTGCTTCTGATTGTTCATGATACCTGTAAAAAAAAAAAAAAATCAAACACACAAAACAGGGGGTGGTGGCCTAGTGGTTACAGTGGTGTGCCCACAATGGTAAATCACTGGGGGCCCCTGAGCAAGGCCCTTAACTCCCAATTGCTCCCTGGGCGCTGGTTCTAGCAGCCCACTGCTCACTAGTGAAACTAGTTGATGGGTTAAAAGCAGAGACTAATTTCAGTGTGCATCGTACATACAGCGTGTGCACGATGTCCATACTGACAAAAAAAAAAAAAAAAAAAAAAGATGGCTTTACAGTTTTCTTGTTGACTATTCAGCTGCACTAGTGTAGCCAGCACTCACCCTGACAGTCCTGGGCAGCCGTGCGGGCGAGTAGGAACTGCCTCTGGACACCTCTGACAGACGTATCAGAGAAATGAAGCTGGTGACGCTGGAAAAGCAAAGCGAGCTGTCATGGAAGTCAACACAGTGCTGTAAATATGTCTATTTCTGTAAAGTTGGTCATGACCAATCAGAGCAACGAACAAAGTGATTCATTCAGAGTCACAGGTCAGCTGTGGAGAAGAAATACATCTGTTGTTGCAGATTGTCTGCAAAACAGCAAATAGATTTACTTACAAAGAAACAATTTGAATGTCGTCTTCAAAGTCGATCCAAACGGCCAGTAATCCTCAGTTCATCCATCCACACTGCTTACATCCAGATAACAGCCTCTCTGTCACCCCCGTGTTCACAGTCTCTCTACAAGGACTGACGGATTTGACCGGCTGCACAGGAGTTTTTTGCTTAGTTAAGCAGCTCCAACGGATGGTAGGTGGACGTACCTGCAGCACAAGTTTAAATCTGCCGGCAGGACGCCCAGATCTCGGCTTGCACCAGACCAGTTTCACATGAAGGAGTGAATCGGTGTGTCTGATCTGGCGACTGCACACCAGCTCTGCTGAAACTCTCTCTTAAAAAAAGCTTTTCTTTAGCGATTCTTTCAAATGAGTGCGCATCCTTGAGTACAAGACGAGGCTTCGCAGTTTTTATTTTTTGGTTGTTTTAGTTTTTATTTTTTTTTACAATTTTCCATGAGATGACAGTGTAACGGCGAAAGAGCCATAAACATTCCTTTTTTGTCACTGTTGTTAAACTTGTACTGATGGGCCTGTGACATAAAAAGCTAAATATTTTAAAAGACTTGTACATCTAATTTGTAGTCATTAGAAGTGTGTGGCCTCAGTGAAGAGGTTGAGCAGTAGTTAAACCCTGCAGCTCACTTTTCCAACACAACCCTCACATAAAAGTAATCATGGCACCTTTTGGCAACCAGGACACATTTCTTTTCCATGTTAGTGCAAAGAAAGAAAGTCAGTCAGTCAGTCACACCAGCTGGGTTTCAGTCACTGTCCAAACAATTTTTCCCACTGTTGCATTAGATTCTGGATTCCACTCAAACTCACTGAAATGTGTTTATGTTTAGGTGTGTAATCACAAGAACAAGTGCCACTGCAATCCTGGCTGGGCTCCACCTCACTGCAACGTCCAGCACAAAGATTTACCCCAAGGTACCGGAAGAGTGTGTCCGTTTAATGTCTGGAGACACGTTGAAATGTTTCTGAGCACCTGCTGCAATGATTCACACAAAGCTCTGATGTCCGGTGAAGCTCAGCTGTCATTGCGGCTGGAAACAGGCTTCTGAATCATTGTTCCAGTAAGAAACATGATTCATAGTGAGTGTTTTATGGTCTCAGTCCGAACCAGATCTGAAGTTAACCTGAGTGTGTCTGCAGTTTCAGCACGTCTGCACTCACTAACCTGGTGCTGTGTGTTTGCACATGAAGCCTTGATTTCCGTTTACTCTTCTGTGCAACTTCCTGACCTCACGGTACAAATAAAGAAATTATAGAAGCGTCTTCTGTCCTCGCCAGATCAAAGTGAAGAAATGTAGGTGCAGCGTGTTAACTGTCATTTTCCTCATCCACGCCTGCAGGTCAGAGCGTGATAGTTGCTGCGATGTGTGCAGCCCTCTCTGCCCTTCTGGTCATCACCGTGGTGATCGTGGGGCTGATGTGCTGTAAAAAGAACAACATGGACAACTACAAAAGGTAGCTTTTGTCGTGTTTGGCTTTCTGCGTCTGACTCCCGCCTCCCAGCTGAAAGACGTTTGTGTTCACAGTAAAGTGCACTCAGCTCCAGGGAAGCTGAACCCAGCGTTCCAGGAAGCAGGCGTTAAAGACAGACCGCAGATCAGTCAGCCAACCCTCATGGCATCGACCGCGACGCAGGCCAGCAGCCCTCTTGTTGTGACCGTGGCCTCCAGCAGACCTGCTCCACAGGTACGCTGAGCTCTCCAGTGAGTTGAGCTCGACATCTTCTCTTTAAACTGGCGTGATGGTTACAGCGTTGTTTTTCTTCTGCAGCCTCCGGTGAAAATGTCTTCGGTGTCGTCTGCCTCCGAAACAGAGCCGGTAAGCCACTCATGATACTTTGGTTAACCTGTAACTGTTCAATGGTGTCTTTTATTCATTTAGGATTAAATATACACTGATCTCAGTGGAAACTGCTGCTGCAGAAACATCTGGGGCCAGTTTCAGACAGTGGGTTGTGGGTTAAAGGCTCATTTAAGTCTGTTTCACAAATGGAGGTAAATTATACCATGTTACCATGTCAACATGAAGTGCTCTAGAGTAGGTAGGTTATCCTCCACAAGCCCCAACTTCCTTCCTGCCTTTGCCTTCACAAAGCTGATTTGGGTTTTATTTAATCAGAAGGAAATCTTGTCATTGTGGAGCAATCTGAGCAGTGAAGATCCTTTGGCTGATTTAAGACGCAGCACTGGTTAGAGAATTTTGTGTAAAATCTATTATTGTTTTGCTTCTTTAAGGAGAGTTTTTTGAAGATGGGATGTTAGACAGGAACGGTATGCAGAACGTGGCCCTGACTCATGAGTGGAAAGTCATTTTCCTTTAGGATTTCCCAGTGTGATTAAATGTATCAATAGCACCATTATTCCCATCAAAGCTCCTTAAATTATTTTTCTTTTGCTTGGGAGAAATGTTATGAAAAGTCTAAACCCAAGATACAGTTCACCTGTCCCTCAATCTAAGTTATAATTATTGACTAATGTTGCCCGATTACTTGGCGTTGCCATGGCGAATCACCACGATGGAGCTCCATTGACGATTTATCGATTCGGTTCTTAACTCAGAGCCAACAATGAGAGTTGACAGGACCAACTCTAAACCAGAAACGTTGAATCTCCTTCCTGAAACCGGCCGCAGATGTCCTGCAATCCCAGATAATGAGAGATGAATTTAAAATGTGTTCAAAGGGAAAAGTGTTGCACAGATGACTCAAGGACTTCTTCTGTCTTTTGTCTTCTTCACCACAGATCAAGCCTTTCCCTCCATCCAAACCCTTACCACCTCTGAATAAAACACAGGTGAGTCTTTCTGAAGGTGATTCATGCATTCAGCAGGGCTGAATCAGTGGTTGCTGCCTCTAACCTTTATTCATTTAACTGAGGTTGAGATGTTCACAAGTAACAGCAGAATAAATAACTAATTATCAGTACTGAGTCACGGTTGGTGTTTTAACAAGAAATAAATCACATCCCCACAATGATTCACAAGTCAGTCACAGGGACCAGTGAAAGTGGTTCCGTGTCTCTGTGATCTCCTGCTCGGATCTGCCAGCTCACCGTGACCTCCGTTTCATGTCCAGGACAGCGCTTTGTTGAGCTGATCAACGTTATTTGTTCTTGTTTGGAGTACAGAGATTAGTAACCTGAATCCTGCTACAAGAGTGTCTTTACTGTTTTAAAAAGTAAGTGAAATAGAAAACAGGTTCTTTACTTGGATGCCGTGTCTCTCCAACAAGTGGACATGTTTACTGCATTGTTCCTTCTTTTACTTTTATTCAACCCTTAACGTCCACCTTTTTTAACTAATCAAGCTTGGAAATCGTTTTTGTTACAAATACACATGACAGAACAATTACGAAGAAAAGCCATGTTGTTGCCATGGTAATAGTGGCAGGAAACTAAGAAATCCGCACTTGTAAATGAATAATTACATCAGGAAAAATGTCAAAAAATGCTTTTGCTCCATATTTTTAGATGTTTTTTTTTTATTTTAAATCAAATAGAAGTTAGACACTTAAAATAACAGATAGCAAATCAAATTCAAATAAATTTGAAAAGAATTCAATCTGGGATTTTTTTTTCAGAGCACTCAAAATGTATTTATGTGTGTACAGTCGGAAAAAGACACGGACTCTTTTAGTTATTTTTTCTCACAACAGAAATTCCATCAAAATGAATTAAAAACAACACATTTCTTCAAACTTCAGGAGTTTCCATGCAGAGGCAGACAATTCCTGCCTTTAAATGTCTAAACTCCACTTTGTTTTGGTTTTCAGTATAACGGAGCCAAACCGAGTCCTCCACCTGTACCTCCGGTCAAGCCCTGCTCTCCTGCGGCGGCCAGAACCAAGCCCAGCTCTCCGGCGGCAGCGCCCAGAACCAAGCCCAGCTCTCCGGCGGCGCCCAGAACCAAGCCCAGCTCTCCTCCACCACGGCCACCAGTGAAACCCAAGCTCCACAGACTCACGTGAAGTTTTCCGGAAGAGGATGGTGTTTTTTAGTCGGTGTGCAGATTTTCATCCTCGATGGCGTCAGAGTTTGGAGAAAGTTACTTTTAAAAGCATTAAAGACGTCATGCAGAAGAAGCTTCAGCATGAAGCAGGACCAGCAGCCACATGGCTGCAGCTCACAAGTGACTTTTTGTTGTTTTTTTTTTATTGTTCTCTATTTGAAAAAGTCCTTTTAAGAATATCTGGGTAAGGACCAAACGCCACGTTTCTCTTTTATAGGTTTGACTTTTGAATATTTATTTAGGTTTGTGTAAAAGGCTGTCAGAAAGTTAAAGGTGGAGCCTCGGACTCAGCTTCCGGAGCGTTTCTTCTTTCATCTTTCGGATACAGACGATCTGAAGTGCATCTCTGGTGTTTCCATCAGGCTGCTCCCGCCGTGATTTAACAACCTCAAACATCTCCGAGCTCAGCAGGAGACTGGACTCACTGAAAACAAACACCTCTGCAGGGTTTTTGAGGGGAACCCAAGTGTTGATCTGTCTCAAACCAAAGTATGTCCAGACATTTCAGAGATTCCTCCGGAAACTATCAGCTTGTGAAGAACAGGTATAAAGTGCTTCCTTGGAACGTGCACACAGCTCCTAAACCTCACCCAAAGCCAGTTTGTGCCTTGTTTGTAAAGTCTCGACCACGTACGGCGTCGGAGGCGCTGCGCAGCTCGAGGGACCTGTGCGAGCCCTTCACTGTAGACGTGCTTTGTTCTCAGTCCCAGAAGCGCATGTGTATGACCGAACCTCGAGGAGCTTGTAACTTTTATTTAAAGCACTGATGTTTTTCTAGCGCCGCAGTCATGGGATTTTATACTTTGTCGCTTTATTGCCAATCGTTCCTAAAACTTTAAATATGATACGAAGCCTGCTTTATAGTTCGTTGCCAATGACTGATTGAATGTAAAAACTGGGCTTTTGTTGTGTCGAATAAAACGCACTTTACGTGAATATAATCGTCCTGTTTCCTCAGCAGGTTGCATCATTTACAGTTGGTCCCTCTGTACCGGTTCTCCGTGTTTTTAACGTTCTTACGAAACGACTGACGAGTCTTCATTGTTCTCCCAGGAAACAGCGTCACGTCCCATTAACGGGTCGTTAATGACCTTTGTAGAGGTCACAGGAAACGTCTGAGATTCAGCCGCCCCTCTAACGTCCTCTGACATCAGCTGCGTTTCCTGCTCGGAGTCTGATCAAAAAGACTTTTTCTTTTTTTCTAATGTTTGATGTTCTTGTGCCAAACAATGAACTCTTAAAGTGAACTGATGTTTACTCGTGTTACTTTCATGCACGTCCGTAATGTAAAAATGCAAGAAAACTCACGTCAGTCACGTTGCATTTATTGATTTTCTGAATAGATTTGCTCTGAAATGTGGAATGACCTCATCGCTTAAACTGTCACCCCACAATTAGAGCTTCTCATGTTTAATTGAACATAACCATTAAACATTCACTGATCTAGAGATGAAAGTGAACAGAACTGGAGTCCGTGTGAACGCCTGGAGCCCAATAAATGAAATTAGTTTTAGATGTGTGGTTTAAAGCTGTTGATAAAAGACACTTAAACATTTAAAGTTTGAAGCGTCTGTTGAGGGTAACTACGCCTGGCAAAAAAAAAAAAAAAAAAAAGATCTGAAGAATCCAGAGTAGTTGACCTGCGCCAGTCATGACTCCGCAGATTATTAAAAAAGCAGACAGTTTGGTACTGTGGTTCCTCTGTCTGCACGTGGGGTTCCAGCCAAGACGACTCCAGAGACGAGCGCAGACGCCTCAGCGAGGTCAACGAGAACCCGCGAGGAACAGCTACAGGCTCGGAGACCTCACTGGAAGTGGAAACATCCCCGTTCAGGAGTCAAACACGTGAAAGTCAGCCAACAAGCAGGCTGTTCACAGAAAATAAGAAACAATAGAAAACTCTAAACATCAAAGTGATTCCACTACATGACTTCAGGGAAAGAAGAATCCACCTATGTGGAAGACCCGGTCGGACGTCAACCCCAGGAAATACAACAGGAATACCAAGGAACTGTAGAAGTTTGAGTGTGTAAACAAAGACATGAGATAATTAGTTTAATAAGCCTAACCACACTTTGCTTGTTCATTAGTGTTGCTCTTATAAAGATGAGATCACATTTTGATGCAAATTGATGCAAGAAAACCTGTTACTTGAAAAAGGCTCACATGCGTTTGTCGATATCTTTCCCTATGAGCCGTTTGACATAAATCATAAGAAACAGACTTAATAATGACTGTAGTTTCTAAACCTGAAAGTCTGATTGTCCAAGTGCGACAAGCTGATGGGAAGGACGCACGTGTTTTTCCAAACTGTTCTGGTCGTGAAGACGCTGTGTGTGCTGAGGGTGAGAAGTTGCTGGTTCAGGACAACAGAACATGAGCAGACAGTCAGACGTTTGATCCCAGGAGCACGCGACTGCAGCCAAAATCAACAAAACTCCGGGTTTTACGCAATCTGGGAAACGCATCCAGCAAAGCAAAATAAATCCTGAGACTCCCACAAATACTGCGTGCCAGATTTTTAAGTCCGCCGGTGAAGGAGGGGGTTGAGGTTCTGGTGTAAATCAGTGCTCAGAAAGGTGAGCAGATGTTTCTCACGAGCACCTATCTGACGCACAGTGATTCACCAGTCACACGGATAATAAAACTAGATTTACAAGGTGTGCGGCTTGTTTTACAGCCTCTGCTGGTTTCTGCAGATGATGTGAAGTGGCGACGTTCTCCTCCACAGAAACGGGCGGCTGGACTCAAGCATGCAGCCAGATGTTTATCCTAGTTGAAATTCCAGCCCCTCGATGAAAACCACAAGGCTTTTAAGCAAAACACAGCGGAGCTCATCCAAGACTGGCTTTTCTTTTCCTTTTTTTTTTTTTAAATCACTGCAAACAGCAACAGAAATTAAATTACTTTTAAATACTTCAGTGTGTGCTAATGTGCAACAGCTGTGATATTATCTAAAACCCCTCCTTAGGAAAGCAGGAGGAACCTTGAGGAGCCTTCATGCTCGTGACCCTGCTGATAAATCATTTCCTGACAAGAACAGCGAAGCAGCCCGGTTGGGGTCTAATCTAAACCAGGAAACACTTCAATCAGGCCACGAGAAGAGAGGGAGGAGATCTGGAAATCTGCACGGCTCACCGACTCACGATTCATCACGCACATCTGAGACCGAGCGGCCTAAATGGAGATTCACATTCTCTCCGTGTTTCTTACCAGGACAAACTTCAATGCTGCGTCTGCTACTGAGTCACCGTTTTAAAACCCGACCTTGGTTGCATCGAGCGTGCTCGCTTGTTATGAAGTCCTGCAAGTAACGAAACAAAGAGCAGGAACTCGTGCCAGCTGTTTGCGGGTGAACTTTTCCTTCCTCCTGTTTGAAGCTTCCCGGTTATTAAACTTGGACTTGTGGCAACGATGACCAATGAAAACAGACCTAAAAATCTGGAAGTCAAATCCACAACATGCTGGGATAAAACTAAAGGGACGGCTAGATTATAGAGGTGAACAAGTTTTACTAATAACACTTTAAAACTACTCTTACGTGTTCACGCTTTAAAATGACAACATACAACAGGACAGTTTACAAGAGCAGCATCTCATCTCATCCATCATCTGAGGACCAAGAGCACCAACAATCATGTGAAAATGTCCGTTTCAGCATTGACAAATGGAATTTCCACTTCTCCTCGGCGAGGAGAGAAGATGATCACAACAGATCTCAGCCAGATTCCTCTCACACGAGTGAAGGTAGATGAGTTTTATTTGCAACCCTGAAGAACAAGAGCAACAATTCAACACATCCAGTTTTGTCTTTAACAGGATAAAAGTGTTGTACATGTAAAAAAAATAACACTTTTATAAGTCAACACGTGATTTATGATATATTATCATAAAAATGAAGAAGTAGAAGAACTTTTTGGAAGGTTGGTGAATTGACCCTTAACCTGGTAAATGTTGAAATGTCCTTGTGACATTGAACGCCACACACGCCTGCAGAGCAGTTCAGTAGAGGAAGAGTTGAAAAACAAACAAAAAAACACGACGTGTGTTCTGAAGATGGATTAGTTTAGGTGTTTTGTGTGTGAAAGAAGTGCACTGGAAAGAGCTTCGACGAGTCAAAAAAAGGTTAAAAAGACAACAGAAGCGCAGAGAGGTTTGTGCATCAACGGGAAAAGACGTCATACATGTAAAATAAGATCTCTTGCTTTATAAATGAAGCCGAATTGAAATAAATTTCTTCATGTGGTCATGTAACTTCAGAAATCTGTAAGTCAGGCGTCGACTTCAGTACATCTGTCCCACAACTGATGGATGAATGTCACTGATCCGAGCGCCACCGATCAACCATCTGCTGATAGTCATTAGTGGAGGTCTCGCTGCAGAGACTGGACTCATCAGTTCAGGTTCTGCTGTGGACGTCTCGTCTCCGTTTTGTATGTTGACACCATTTAAGATGACCAGACGCGTGTAGCAAACGTTCCTGCACCAACATGCCTGATTCAAGCTTCAAAACACACTTCTGCAGACCTGGTTGACACGTTTAGAGATCCAGTCACTTCAGTCGGGTGTTCTTGGAGCACAGAGACATCAGAGGATCACAGAGCGTGTGATCTGTGTTAATCAACATTGATCCACCTCCACAGATCCACCTCAGAACCACTAAACATCAAAAAACATCTTTGCTTCTTTTCTGAACATGTTCAAATAGCTGAAAGACCCTGCTGCTGAGGATGGGAATGCCATGTTTGAAAAATGGTTCTGCTTGGAAATCAAGTGTTTGGATGAGTAAACTTGGACCAGATGTTGGTCCTGGGAGCCAGATGGATGTCTGGACGAAAGTCCACAACCTCCGACTTCAGTCAGAACCACTTCCCAGAACCGAGCTGGACAGATATGAAAATCACTGGACTGGCTGCAGCTTCCATCCACTTCTGTAGATGCGTTCAGGTTTATTTTAAAGAAAAGGCCACGATACTGAGCTCAAAATGAGGAACAGTGATCTGAACTCATGCCAACGTCATTTATTTTATTACCAGATTTGATCTTCATACAATGAAATCTCTTAAAATGTTAACATTCAGAGACAAATTTAAACCAGTAGATGGAAACAATATACATCTGTAAAGAAAACTGACAAACTGAGTGACTTAAATAAGAAAAAAAAGGCTTTTTTTTGTCTTTTTTTTTATTGGTCATTGCACTTTACTTTATAAATACACATGAGCAGGTTTGTTGCCAACTGGCCTGAAGCAAACATGCCAGTGTGCCGTCGACAGACGACGGTCCAAGCGCGCTACAGTCACCGCTTCCACCGACAGCCAGTCGTCAAGGAAACCAGGCCTTCACGCCTCCACCTGCGGTGTTGCTTTTATGTCATTATAGGATGGATGGCAGCTAGAAACGGTTATCAAAATTGTGACAAATGAAACTATTCACTTATTGATCTTCTGCTTGGTAAAACGCTCTTATTCATTAATTCAGTGGATCAACAAAAACTCCAGATGTTCCGTTTCCAGCAACACAACTAGGAGGATTTCTTGCTTCTCCGTTTAAGCTGAGCTTGTTTGGGTTTTACACTTAAAAAAAAAAAAAAAAAAAAAAAAACCATTTACTTGATCATTTTATTTCTGATAAATACATTTCCTTTCCTTTTTTGAATTTGTGGCCAACAAATTTAAATGCAAGGGAAAAGAGGAAAACTTAAAACAGTGGCCAAAAGCCCCGGAAGTGTGAAGCACGACGCAACCGTGTGGTCACCCGTGTGGTCACCCGTGTGGTCACCTCGCCCTCCTCTGCAGGGCTACGATGGGACTGCATCCACATAAGAACCAAATCCAAAACAAAAAAAGCTCAGTTTCAGTAACTACCTTTTGTTTTTTAATCCAGCAGCCGGGAACAAACATCAATTTCAACTTTGCTCTGCAAGGAGTCACAAAAACCACATGAACCTCGTTTGTGGCCGAAGCGTTTCACGTCTCTGCGACATAAACAAACGTCCTCAACCATTTAGAATTAACAGACATGTACAGTATAGACAACGTATGAACAGAATGGCCAGCCATGTATACGCCACGCATGTCGTGACAAAAGATCTTTACTGATAACACTATTTAACAAAAAAGAAAGAAAAAAAAATCATACGTACATAGATTTAAAGAACAAACTGGGATAGTAAAATGCCTGAAACTGCAGAACAGTTTGTGTGGCAGCAGCTGTGTGGAGCTGTGGCGTCTCGTCTCTTCAGAGGCTACACGGGAGTGTCAAAGTGCATTATCCTGATCCTAATCTCCTCCTCAACCACTTCCTGCCTTTTCCTCATGTGTCACAAAGTCTCTTTTTCCCCATTTCCTGTGTGCTCGACCCACCTCGAATCCTGGTTTCTGCTGCTACAGTTTGCTCGTTGTTGCAGCAACAGTAAAGATGAAACTGACTTTTTTCTTTTTTTTGACGAATATTGTGCAGCATCATGAAGGAAAGATTATACAGCTTCATTGTTTTCAGGTATAAAAGCAACATTATGAATTGACAAACCTGATGGGGCAAACAGACACCATCGAGCACGAGAGAAATCTCCTCTTCTTTCAAAAGTGATCAGGAACGCCGGTTTCAAAGAGGAAATCCTGAGTCCATGAACAAATGTACAACGTGTGATGCCACTCCGCTGCGCCGACAGCGTACAGTCCTTAGTGTTACTTGAAGCGCAGGCAGGATGGAGGACAGGAAGGGGCTTACGCGTTTCGCTTTTTTAATTTTGTTGTTAAAGTTTCGTATTTTGTCCAGCTCCAGTCTTGGTCCTTGAAAAAGTAAACCCATAAAAAGAAGATAAGCCAGATGAATGAATGAATGAATATCCATCGAGAAGCAGAGCTGCAGTCCGGTTTACTGAGCGCATCATCTCTCAGCATCTCTCACACAAATACATTTTCACCTTAGCTTTCCTCTTTTTTCCCTTATTAAAATGTTCAATAAACTGATTTAAATGACTTTAGCTCCTTTCTAATTTTAAAGAACACCTGGTGTTGATCCTGTAAAACCCCAACAGTGGAGTCAGTGAACTCACCGCTATACTTTTGGCCTGCTCGTCGGCGGCCTCCTGCATCAGGCTGGTCAGCTGACTGAGGTACTTCTGGTTCTCCTGCAGCAGTCTCGGCGCAGCATCGCTGAGGGAAACACACACGTGTGTGTGTGTGAGCATCAAGTTGGTCAAATCAAACCTCTTTTTATATGAACAACCGGCTAAAGCAGAACCTCAAAGTGGACAAACCCATATTCAAAACTAGTTTCCAATGTTATTATGCCAACAATCCATCAAAGTTAAATCAAAATCTTTTTTTCCAGCTGTTCAAGTTTGTTTTGAAACCATAAAAAATGCTTCCTTCCAAGGTCATGATAAATCCTCACACATCCCATGAAAATCCCATGTAAAACCTTCACATTTTAATATTTCCAAAGTTCCCGAGCTTAACTTCCATGAAAAGGTTAAACAAAGTTTCCTTTGAAACCTTTAAGACACGTCTGCAGCAGAAGCTTTGAGGTTTTCTTACCCTCCAAGTCTCTGCCTAAAGCCTCTGAGTATGACAAAGTATTCGAAGCCTGTGGCCCCCCCACAAATCAACACAAAGCAGTTATTATAGACATGTCTATAAACGGCACCAGATTACATGCAGTTTGTCTAAAATAACTGACCCATAAATCCTCCCTGGAAGCCGACTGTGGCAAACTTGTAAGAGGAGCAAGAATTTATCTGCTAAACACATCCAGCAGGCACAGAGCAAAAATAAGTGCTTGTTTTGAATTGTGGATGTGTCCACGGATGATATAAGTCAAATATAAAAGGCTCTTCATCAGCAGACACTACAAGGAAACGGTCTAAAAAGGGTTCTCAATAACCACATAAATGATACATCTGTTTAGCACTGTTCTCAAAGAACTTTCGTAGAAGGAAGGAGGTGAGTTTGGCCAAGTGGATTTTCAAAAGTCAACAGTAGGAACGTCAAGCAGGGCCAAAGAGGACCTTTTAAGAAGACGGTGGCCCAAGACTTGCCATACAGAGTACACAACGGAGTTACTGTAGCTGCTGTGGAAAAGACACCGGAAAAAGAGATGTGACCCACCCGACACTGGTCCTGGTGTCAGATTACCAGTTACTGGCATTTCGCCGCTGCGAATGCTGATGTAGGCTAACTTTGACAACGTGTTTCCAAAACAAACACCAAGGTTTTAATTCTTATCTTTCAGAGTCCTGCTAAGATCGGTTACTTTTAATTAATAGAAGTGAATCCGGCTACTTTGGGAGTGTATTTAAGAGGCATCTTTTGTAGAAATCCTTTTAGCCAACACTAGTTAAAAGTTGGTAGAAATTACTTTTCTATAGTACTATTGTACATGAAATAATAAAAAGGGACCAGGACAGACCCCTGGTGCACATCACATCTCAGCTGACCCACTAAGGAGGTCAAGTTCATTCAATTTTGCATTTCATTTATATAGCGTCTATTACAACACAAGTTGTCTCTAGGCGCCTTCCAGAGAGGTCAGGTCTTGCAAATATCCTGGCGCTAGGCCATTTTGGACTTTATATGCAAGTAATAAAACTTTGAATTGGATTCTAAATTTTACGGGGAGCCAATGGAGGGAAGCTAAAACTGGAGAGACGTGGTCTCTCTTGTTGATTCCTGTCAGCACTCGCGCTGCTGCATTTTGGATCAGCTGGAGGCTATTCAGAGAATTACTTGGACATCCAGCAAACAACACATTACAGTAATCTAGTCTAGAAGACACGAACGCGTGAATTAGTTTTTCTGCATCACCATGGGAGAGGATGCTCCTGATCTTTGCGATATTACGGAGGTGAAAAAACGCGGTTTTACAAACCTGATTAATATGCTGTTTGAGGTCTACAGGAACAAAACAGTCTAGAGTCAGGTCAGAGCATAAGGGAGTCGCCGAAGCTAAAGAAATGTCCACAGCCACTGCCGGGTGGGCCTGGCCGATTTCCTCTCCAATTCTGACAATTTCATTGCTAAAGAAGCTCATAAAGTCTTCACTATTGAGAGCTGCAGGGATGCACGGCTCAACAGAGTTGTGGCTCTTTGTCAGCCTGGCTACAGTGCTGAACAGTAAACGTGGGTTATTTTTATTATCCTCTATTAACACTGAATAATAGCCTGTTCTAGCTTTGTAAAGTGCTTTTTATACACTATTAGACTATCTTTCCATGCACAATAAATATCTACAGATCTACAAGAGTACCACTTTCTTTCCATTTTACGCACTGTTTTAACATACGAATATGTGAGTTAAACCAGGGAGTTAAGATCCTATGGTTAGAGACCCTCTTTCTCAAAGGAGCAACTACATCTAAAGCTGAGTGCAACACATCTGCAGTGCCACCGACAAGGAAATCAACATCTGCAGAGGTAGAACCGAGGTCACAGCCCTCAACTGCTTCACTATGTTCCACTGTAAGAAGATGAAGAGCAACGGCCTCCCTAAATTTTGTAATTGCTTTATCGGATAGACACCTGCTAAAGTAATTTCTCCTATTATGTGTAACACTGACAATGTTAAATTCAAACGTTATTAAATAGTGGTCGGATAGGAGGGAGTTTACATGCGACACTAACAGATTATCAGGTTCTACACCGTAGACGAGGACCAGATCAAGAGTATGATTAAGACGATGTCGGTTAACTTTTTGTAAAATCCCCATCGATTCTAGAAGAGAATCAAAAGCCAAATTAAGACTATCGTTGTCAACATCCATATGAATGTTAAAGTCGCCCACTATGATGACTTTGTCTGTACTGATCAAGAAACCAGATACGAAATCTGAGAACTCAGACAGAAACTCTAGACCAGGACCAGCAGGAGGCCGGTAAACTACCACTAACAAAACTGGCTTCTCTGATTTCCAGCTTGACAGTTTTAAAGTAAGCGTGTGGCTTAGTTTAAAACTTTCGTGTGATTCGAGGAATATGATAATTAAAGTAACCGGGCAGCGTCGATTCATTTAAACTAACAAACTCTTCCTCTTGGAGCCACGATTCTGTTAAGCAGAAAATATCACTCGGGTCTCAGTAATTAGATCGTTTACTAATAGAGACTTGGAGCTTAAAGATCGTATATTTAGTAATCCGCATCTAATTGTTTGGTCTTTAGTTCGCACTAAATGCGTATTTGTTTTTATTTTTACGACGTTACGTTATACTTGGTGAACATTTGGAGGACGGGGAATCGATACTAAATCTATTTTTCTTGGCACCTCGTTAGAATCTCCAATTACATCATTTACTTTTACATTTTTATTGGCAGGCGATAGTCCTCGAGAAGCAGCAGAGAAGCGTGTAAGACTGCAGCTCTGCATCCCGGCCTGGACCCTGGATTGTCAGGGGGAGGAGCTAATAATGTCAGCCAGATTTCTAGAGATAAGAGCTGCACCATCCCGGGTGGGATGAATGCCGTCTCTTCTAAGCAGACCAGGCTTTCCCCAAAACGTCTTCCAATTGTCAATAAAGGCCACGTCGTTTTCTGAACACCACCGAGACAACCAGCGACGGAGCGACAACATGCGGCTAAACATGTCATCACCGGTCAGATTGGACCGAACCGTCACCCAGCCGCCCTGACTGCCCGGCTGCTCGGGGGCTGAAGGGGGGCGGCTTCCAGCAGCTGCTCCTGGCCGGTCCGCCGCTACTTTAGCCCGACGAGCTACAGAGTCTACCAGACTATGGTCTAGTTGGCGGATCCGGACCTCTAACTCACTGAGGCTCGCCTCCAAAGCTACAAAAAGAATTACATTTTATACACTTACCGTCTTCACTAAAGGAGGCAGAGGAATAACTGAACATTTCACACACTGAGCAGAAAGAGGGAGAAACGGGGGGAGAGGAGGCCATGCTGAGAGGACAGGAGACGGTACATGTACCGGTGACTGGTGGAAATGAAAGTTAAATAAGAGAAAAGGTACAAGTGCTCGATTTAAAGAGAAGTTTACAAGACGTAGTGTTTTATTATCAGAAACAAACTAAAATCAGAGTTTAAGGACTCGAAGAATCAGAGCCCGTAACGCCGTAACAACAAACAGGAAATGACGCAATACGTTACTGCGCGTTCATGCCCAGAACACTCCATTATCAAGAATTTTCATTTTCTGCTCATTTTGCATGTGATTGTTTTGAAAACATCCACCGAAGACATCATTAGAGCAAGTGAATAGATAAATAGATGAACGAATGAGCTACCTGTCATTTGGCCCAGGTAAGGAGGTCAAGGGATGAGGAGAGCTGACAGGTTGTGCTGACTGCGACCACTGAGAAACTTGCAGCAGGTTGGACGACTCAGGACTGGCTGCTATTGAGTTGCGTAATGAGTTCTGGGCCTGATGGAGACAGAGACCATGCTGGTGAATGGAGCAGGAAGGAAATATGCCGTCTCTTTCCAAAACAAGAATGCAGGAGGTATACTCTCACTCTGAGTTTATTGGACAAATATGGTGAAACAAACCAACATAAGGACAGAAAACAAAACAGAAAAATGCACGACAGCTGAGATGGTTGGCTGACGACGATAAAAAAAAAAAATAAATAAATAAATTAAAAAAAAAAAAAAAAAAAAAAAACATGCTGGCGAGTCTCATCTGTGGTCGTATTTCAGAAATCCCCTGTAAAGACTTGTACATACATAAAAGCTTTACTCATGTTCCTTCTGGTCTTCTTTTCCTTCCAGCTGCTCCCTTCAGGGGTCGCCCCAGCGAATCACCTGCCTCCATCTAACCCCGTCCTCTGCATCCTCTTCTCTCACACCAACTAACCTCGTGTCTTCTTTCACATCTGCTACTTTCTGAATTACAGTCTAGGAGTTATGGTTATGATTTGAATCCTCAGGGAAATCCTGTTGGTGACGACGAGATGATCATAACTTGATCTAACTTTGTTTATTTTTTTCCTACAATCTTATTAACAGAAAACTTAAAGTTAAATACATTCTCTTGCTAGTTGGCACACGCCATAAACATTCTTAGGCTCATTTTAAAATCGAATAGCTAAATAAAATGTTTTAAGTTATTGTGCAATTCATAATCCTATTAATCGTTTCAATAATTGATATATTGACTATAAACAGTGGTTAGTTGCAGCCCTGTTTATATTTAACATCAGATAAAGAACAACTGTCAAGGTAAAAACTTTTTATTATGGCATAAAAAAAACAAAAAAACAAAAATAAAAAACAAACACACACTGGTATCGGAGCAGTACTCATTATTGGCCAATAGCCAAAGCCAAGGTATCAGAACTGGAATCAGAAAGAAAGAAACTGGGGTTGCAACATAAAAAAAAAGACCTCAATGGTTAAATGCACAAAATGCTTCTTTTTTTTTTTTTTTTTTACAAATAACCAAAATGTTTCACATCACAGTGGGGAAAAAAAAAAAAAATTTAAAACTGACCCGAAGAATAATGAGAAAAGCTGAATAACTTACACAGGCGATCTTAAGTAAATGCCAGAACTCCCGTTGTCTCTTGATCTGCATCTGCATCACCGTGTTGTCAGCATCCTTGATGCTCTCGAGGGTTTTCTCAATTCGTGGAAACAAGTCAATGATCTTCTGTTTGCTGATGAGGATTTTACTGTGGGGGTGAGAAAACCGCACTAAACAACACAGTACAAGTACTGTGGAACTTTGGATGCATGAGATTTTTTTCTACCAATGTATTTTTACCTCTGACAACACTTTGATAATGAATACTAAAAACACACCATTGAGAAAAACACAGCAATAGCTGAATTTTATTTTGAGTACATGTTCTCTGAATACGTCAGAAGGCCAACTCCTGTGCAGCGGCGGCCTTACCTGAGGTGGGTGTACAGATCTTTGAGGACCTTGTCCTGGTTCTGGACAGTCTGGATGATGGCCTTGACCATTTCAGAGCTGTCACAGCTCACATCTGAGTCAGGAACTGAGAGAAAAGCAGCAGATGAAAACCTGTACACGTGCTTCAATTTGAAAGGAAAGTCAGTTTTCACTTACTTTTACATTTCATCTTTAACTGCTTGTAGAGCTCAATTGCTTTTTCTTCTCTGCAATAAAAAGCGTTTAACACAATGACATTTTGAAGCTTTCTTTTAGTAGTCTTGTAGATAGTTATGCAATCAGCATGTCAAAATATAGCTTAAGAGTAGTAAACTAAGAGCTCAAGAAAACATAAAAAAAGAGATGTTTATTAGCATGTTTCCAAGTCTGTGTCTCACTAGGCAACGATGTTGAGAGTTAAAAGAGTCACAAGATGCGTTTAAGAGAAACAGGAGTTGAACTTTAGAAATAGACAATGACATGTAACTGCTATATTGGTTTGAGTCCAGCTCGGATCATATGCAGCACACACAACCCCCTACACCCGAGGCGGTTTCAGACTAGATCCCCTTATTTTCCCAGGATGAGGAACTTGTGTTTAACGCTTGCTGGGCAGTGTTAATGTAAGGTATGTTATCGCCTCCCAGATGCCTGAAGCTGAGGTGCAGGAAGGGAGGGGGAGTCGGGAGGCCTTATCGAACGATACTGCGCAACATGATGGCTGAGTGTGACATCAGAGGAGAAACATTGGGTGCAGCAGATGGAGTACACGCCGTATCCATGCTGATTAAACAATGCCCCCACCCCACCCTCCACCTCGGAGGTGTACCCTTGGAGTTGGGTAATTGATGGGGCCAGCTTGACACCTGGCCAGAGTCAGTTAGTGTAAAAAAGACAGGCGACATGCTAAACTGGGATAATAAACACGGTAATGTAAAAGAAGCTTCTAGATCTACGCTCTACAGAGGTCACATCAGCACAAAGTCTCAAAAACCCTTTGGTTTGCTCATCATTTGTGCGTCTGTGTACAAGTATACTGGCATGTCTTGACTGGTGTTTTCACATTCCCTGACGTGAAGCAGCCAGGTCAGTGAGGTCTGAAACTAGACTGGTAGTCCAAGGAAAGGACCAACTGGAGAAAATCCAGCCACGGATGAGCTGATGTCTGGGTGTGGATCTCAATAATTCACCTGGATTTAACTGCCTTCCAACCTCGGTTCTGGAGAAAAAAAAACTGGTTTTGCAGTAATGATCGTAAATAAAAAACATTCGGGAGCAGGCAAAGAAAGAAATCTTTGAAGCCGATCAAACCCCGGTTTAGTTAAAATCAACTAACAGATATGAACTCTGTTTTCAGTAAAACTTCTAAAAACAAAAAAATCGTTCCACACCATTATGTAAACCAGCAAAGATCATTCTTTAAACAGTTACAATATGAGACCAAATGTTACTTAATTTCTACCACATGAACCAGAATATGGTATTTAGATAACTCTTTGCCTATGTAGATTAAAACTTGTGTTGTAAGAATTCAGCTTGACCCCATAAACACTCACAGCTGCTCCATCTTGTCTCCTTGCCGCCGGGCGTATGGGCTCCTTTGAAGCTCCACAATCTCTGAGTGCAGAGCCATGATCTCATCGTCCAAATGGCCCACTTCCGCCACCTGCAGGACGTACCGTGAAGCAACCAGAAGATGTTTGTACAAAAGGAACATTGAGGGACATTTTAACGTTTAACAACTGTTGTTTTGAAACACCATTACCTGTGCAAATGCAGCTGCTCTTTCTTCATTCTCCTGCCAGGCTTTGAGCATCTTTTCAGAAGCTTTGAACAAACCAAGGTAACTCGTTTCAGTGCTAAAATAAAAACATGTTTATGTTGCAAAGAACAAAAAAAAAAAAACAGCTGCCAAAAACACTCACATATGCCATAGTGCATCTGGTCACTGTATTTTTCCAGATCATACTGGATGCTACTTTTGAAGAAGTCCAGTTTGGCTTTAAGCTGCTGAGAAAATCCAAACATACTGTTTTTATACCTGGTCAGGTTGGTGTTGTAGCGCAGGAGACTTAACCTGGAGAAGAAGGAGGGAGAGAGATAAGAGGTGTGGAAGTAAAAACAGCAGCGAGATGAGGCATTTTACAGAGAGTCGCTTTTGTCTGACTGTCTGTTAAAGCACTACTGCCAACATCAGCAGGTGTAACAGCAGTCAGGGGATAGGAGCAGGATTGTAGGTTATTCTGTTGGCAACATTTAATCCTCTGGAAAAACAAAATACAAATAAGCCATCAGGCTCCAGTGAACATATGCAGCATCTAACGTAAAGCAGAGCTTTACTGAACAGGTACGGCAACCACTTCAGAACAAAACAGTGGATCTGCAGTACACCATCGCTCCATAGGAGGCGCCAAACTATCACAAAACAATTAGGCTGTGCAATTATGGCAAAAATAACAACACTAAACTGAATCTTCAACTCTGTTACAGTCCAGTTCTGCACAGCTGCAGCCGCTGGTGACTTTATGTGCATCATGATAGTCCACACACGTGCTACAACAGTGAGATATTACTGACAAAGATGACAGTGAGGGAAAAAAAAAAAAAAAAAAACGAGACGAGAAGGAGGAGAAAAATCAGCAACATTTTGAGCCAAATAATGCTGCACCATGGGTTAAACACATTACGTTTACTTTTTAGCTTTTCCCACTACCAAAATTAACCACACAACACAAACCTTGCAAGATCTGATAGTTAGTATAAAACTATATCATCCAGTACTGTAATGGGATTACATTACTAAACATACAAACAGCAACAATAAAACATTTTCCATGTTTAATGAACCTAATATGTAAATTTAGGTGAACAAGTGAATCTTTCATCATTATACCACAAAGTTAAGCTTTTTTCCCACATTCCCAAATGCACATTTATAGAGATGTCAGTTCTGATGACAAGAGCGTATTCAGTGACATCACTTTGTTCAAGCTCAGCCTTCAGGTCATGTGACCTGACATCCAGAGTTACATTTACACGAGTCAGAATTACTCAACTAAATCTCAGAAAAAAAAAAAAAGAAAAAAAAAAAGGGGGGCTCCTGGCATCTTTCTTTCCCCCAAAATAAAAAAAAATAAATAAATAAAAATCAATGAAGGGATATACAGTAAGTGGGAGACAAATGTCTCTTTTTTTTCCATTTCAGCACAGGGCGATATTTACTGCGATTGCACACTTCCCAGGTCCAATATCTTTAATTCCATTAAAAAAATATCCTCACGTTAACTTTTTACACGTGAAATAAGAAGGGTGAAAAAAAAGCGATTGCAATCGTAACATGGAGCTCAGAGATGAAACAAAGAAAGATACTGAGTAAAGAACTACTGTCAAATTTTGTTTTTCCATGCCTGTAAGACACTTAAAAGGAACAATATGACACTGCAGACAAATGTCATGTGACTTACATGGCAGCTCTCTGTCCTTGAAAGAGTCTGCTGTAATCCTCTTTCAGGCCACAGATGTAGCTCACAGCTTCACCCCAGACCTTCTTCAGCATCACCAGAGGCAGCTGTGTCTTGGCCTCTTGCACTGTAAAAGGCAAAATATGAAACAGTAAGTGGATGGAAACAATATCATCTGAAGATGTCAGTAGAGGTTTCTAAATAATCTTATAATAATCATTTAAATCACACCAGCAGCATAATAACTTCACAAAAGTATACAGACCAATAGTGTTGACTTTCTCAGGGAGCCGCCTGGCACTGAAGGGACCAGAGTACTTGTTGACGCTCTTGTCAAACAAGTACACAATGTAACTGTCCCACCCTCTCTACAAAAGAGACAAGACAATCAGCATTTTTAACTTTCCTAAAGCTCAGAGGAGCCTTAGTGGATGATTCCCTCGATGCGACTGTGGGATGAGTCATAATACTTGAACATGGAGCTTTTCCCCCCTTTCTTTTTAAGCAATGTCACAGTGTAAATGAGACAAAAACAAACAATCTGAGTAAATTCAACCGCTAAACAATCCTTCATTCATTTTTTTAAACATGTACCAATATGAACTATATATGGAGCCCATTCCTGAATGAAGAGGTTACTTACGTACACTCGATGAATCACATTGAAATTTCAAAATGGGAAGCACTCTAATATATGGCTGGAAATTCAAAAATAATCCATAGCACTGGTATTTCTCTATCACATAAGGGAAGCAAAATAAATACATAGGCAACAGTAAATTAACCCATAATACAATTTCTTAACTTACTCCAACAGTTTTCATGTCCCATGAATTACCAACAACACAAGTCCCTGGTAACCGTTACTCGCTCCGGTTGGAGATCTTGGGCATACTGAGGTTGTCTAAACTGAACATACCGCTGCTGGTGAGTGAAACTCTTTTTCACATCCTCTTGTACATACATTTTATTTGTAAAATTAAACAAAGAAATATTTCTGATGTTTTCGTGCAGAGATCAGTACAGACCACAATGTCATCTGTGCTTGCACAGGACCATGGGTTAAATGTAATTGCTTGCATAAACGTACCACTCCATCTAAGACGCACTGTGCAGCAGCCTTCCTGGGATCCAGCGACACCCCCGTTTCCTGCAGCAGCTCCTGGTTCACCACTTCAATCTTGGTTTCAGCCTCGATGCGCTTCTGCAGACTGTGGAGACTCTCGTCTGGAGCCAGCTGGAAGGAGTGGACCTGAGCTGTGGTCATGTTCAGGATGTGGACGACCTGAGAAAAAAAAGACGACGAGTACTGTTGGTGTAAAAGGAAACATTTACTAATTTGGCGAGGTTGCATTCTTCCAGAGTCTCAAAAGGCAGTCTGCATGCTTTTTGCAAAGCCCTGTGCTTGCAAAACCACATCGGTGAACCAGTGAAAGCATGTTCCCTCACAAACATACATCTTTGCTCTTGAATATTTCTCCATGTGCTGCCGCTACAGAACAGCTCCCTTCAAGTGGCTTTTTCCACATATTCCTCATGTTAAACGCTCCGAGTATGAACTCAGTTTTCATGTGTGCAGACTTGAAATTAAATCAGAGCGGTTTGCACATGGCCAGTCTTCATTCTGTGGTTATTCAGACAGATGCTGTATATTAAGAAAAATTAAATAAAAAACATTTTTAAGTCTGTCTTTGCAACTTAAAAAAATGCAACCAAAACATTTGGCTTAAAACTTCAAGGGAATAGAAAAATGCTCCAACAGCTCACTTTCATGCTGAGTATCTGCTCGAGCAGTTCAAAGCACATTGGCTTTTTTGTGTCAGCATTCATTCTGCCTCCTCTCTGGACTGCATCCCACTTCAGCATCAGCTGAAGAAGCGCCTCCATCGGCTCCAACAGAGTCCTGCAGGTCAAAAAGAGAAATTATCATAGTAAAGTCACACTGTCACATGCTTTGGCTTAGTTTGAGTTCATTTCCAATTGCAATCTAAAACTACAATTTAAAGTACAGTGGCACTGCCATGCCTACACAACATGATTTGTCTTCATAGAATGAATAGAAATCAGTAGATAAAAAGGATGTGGTCAGTGGCATTTTTTCACAGAAGAGCTGATACATCGTTGGTTAAAACGGTTGACGGTGCTAACCTGCTGAGACTGTTGGGGTAGGGCAGGTGTGTGGAGAACCTGATTTCACCATTCACTTCCTCCACTGCCATGATGTCTTTTGGTCCTTTATTTCTCACTTTGCTAGCCCTGAGGAAGAAATAACAACTTCAGAATAAAAGTCATGGTGTCGTCTTGGAGACTGCTGTTCTCCCACGTTCTCAGTGAACACTGATAAGATTCTTAAAAAAACTGTAATAATCCAGATCTGACTGCTCTACTGTAAACATTATTTGTGCTCTCCACTTCCATGAATTCACTCCTGATGTACATTTTGGACAAAGGAGAAAATTAAACGAGTCCATCTTTCGTTAACATTTTGGTCAGTTCATGAGCAAATCATCATATTATATACAAACCAGACAGCGTAAACACAAATCTGGCCAATGCTAAGAAGCTTATTACTATTGACTGCCAGTCTGTACATTTAGGTCTGTCCTTTCATTTATGTAATGCTTAGTAAGGATACTTAGTAAGCAGGAAAAATCCCAACATACATTAACCATCATATTTGATATTTCCTCATTACTTATGTAAATATCTTATTTCATCTGTTTATTCATAGACTGTTGCACAATTGTCTCTTCACAGCCCACTACAGCACCTTATCATGCATTACCTCCTACACTGTATACATTTTAGCTTGCACATACACACATATGTAAATCCACACATACACACTATATTGCCAAAAGTATTCACTCACCCATCCAAATAATCGTAATCTGGTGTTCCAATCCCTTCTATTTAACTGTTTTTACAGCTATTTGTGAAAGAATGAATCGCTCTCAGGAGTTCAGTGAATTCCAGCGTGGAACTGTGACAGGATGAAACCTGTGCAACAAATCCAGTCGTGAAATTTCCTCACTCCTAAATATTACAGTCAACTGTCAGCTGTATTATAAGAACATAGAGGTGTTTGGGAACGACAGCAACTCAGCATCATCTGAGGGAGAGGAGTCAGCGGATGCTGAGGTGCATAGTGTGAAGCGGTCGCCAACTTTCCGCAGAGTCAATCACTACAGACCTCCAAACGTCTTGTGGCCTTCAGATCAGCTCAAGAACAGAGCGCATAGTTCCATGAATGGGTTTCCATGGCTGAGCAGCTGCATCCAAGTCATACCTCACCAAGTGCAATGCAAAGCGACTGACGCAGGGGTGTAAAGGACGCCGCCACTGGACTCTAGAGCAGTGGAGACGCGTTTTCTGGAGTGACGAATCTTCTCCATTTTCTCCATCCATCCCAACTTTGTGGGAACAGTTTGGAGCTGGCCCCTTCCTTTTCCAACATGACTGTGCACCAGTATACAACGTAGGTCCATAAAGACCTGGATGACAGATTCTGGTGTGGATGAACCTGACTGGTCTGCACAGAGTCCTGACCTCAACCCGACAGAACAGCCTCGACTCATATGAGAGTCAAGGCAGGTGAGCGAATACTTTTGGCCATACAGTGTGTATACCTGGCTGCTGTGATATTTTAATTTCCCTTTGGGCATCAATCTGTCTCCTTTATCTATTATTTTAAGTTCATTTAAGGCAAATATTAGATGGATATCAGTAAAAACAATATTACTATAAAAGGTGCGAGTCACACTGAATCTTAAATCTTTTGATATTCTTCCCTGTGATGCATCAGGACGCTTCTGTTTTCAACAAGCCATTATCTAACAACTGATGACTATCTGGTGTGAAGAAAGAAAGAAGATGGAAAAAAACAAAAAACAAAAAAAAACTCCCACACAGAATGTGTAGCTTATCTGGTGATCTTACCACTGCACAGGTTGCAGGTTGTGAAGGAAGGGACGGAAACCACAACTGCACTCAAATATCATGGTGCCAAAGCTCCAGTAGTCTACAGTAACGGTGTACGGCTTGTTCTCGAACAGCTCAGGTGCCTGGCGATGAAAAGGCTCCCTTTAAATATCACACGTCTGTAGATTTTGTTGAGACAAGTTATTCACAGAATAAAACCCCCAACAGTCCGTGAGACTGCCTTAAATAACATTTACATAACATTTGCAGTGCGGTTATTTCAGGCGCAACCGTTTTTGTTTATTGTATAATAGAAAAAGTCCCCATCAAACAAGCTCAGTCATAAAAGCTGATCCCCCCCCAATGTAAAGTCAAGTAAGAAGACAGACGTTTGTGTTACCATTCAATACATGATTTCAGTGAAATAATTCCAATATCTTACTTTTGATAAAAGAAGAGAACTCAAGTTTGTTAGCTGAAGTGTTTACCAGGTACTGAAGTGTGCCAACGAAGGATGTGCACAGACTGCCCTGGTCCAGATCTTTGGCATAACCCAAGTCAATGATTTTGTGAACAAGCTGCGGAGCAATGAGTCAAAGTAGGACAGATTATTCAGTGAATGGAGTCAATGAGAACAAGAACTGAACCATCATGTGGTGGACTACCTTCCCGTTGATGTCTTGCAGAACTATGTTTTCAGGTTTAAGGTCTCTGTGTATAATCTTGTTTTCATGGAGATACTGGATACCAGATCCTGGATCAGACACCAGTAAATTAAGTCAGCGATGATGCTCTAAATGTGTGAATGTAGATGCTGTACACAGAAATGCAGACGACATACCAACGTCACTGAGCAATGACAGAACTTCACTCTCTTTCAGGCCGCAACAGTTTTCAGGTTTGCTCAAGACCTGTTGCCAAAAGAAAAGAGGTTATATTTATAACATAAAATCATAACACATTCAGAAATTCAAACTAAGTTTGCTGGTTCTACAACCAAATAAAAATACCACGCTCCAAATAACAAAACCAGAATTTACAAGGGGGTAAAACAGAACATGCAAAAAAAAAAGATTAAAGATCAAACGCTGAACACTTTAGTCATGACCAAAAACAAAAAACTTGAAACTTTAATGTGTGCCAATATTATCTCATATTAGAAAACAGGATAAGCAGGTTAGTGAAGTTTGTCGAGTCTAAACGAAGGCTCACTTTTAAGCAGACTAGATCACCACGGTAACTTTTACTGAACCCACAACATGTTATAGAGCAGTTACAAGGTTTTGGGTTAAACTGTCTGTAAAATCCTTCACTTTTTCTTGTATTGCTCATATTTGTTATAAATCAATGCAGAAAAAGGATTTAAACTTGGAAACATAAGAAAACAGGATTTTTTTTCTTTTAAACTTAGGCTGACTGCATCCTACCCGTAGCCTAGGGTTGTTCAATGGCAGCTATTTTGCATGTTGGCGTATTTTTCTGCATCTTCCATCAAATTAATGGCTTGTTACCCAAACATAATGAATGAAGCAGAAAGGCATGGGTTAGCTGTTGATCTATGACCTATGACAAATTACTGTGCAGGTCACAGGCTATGTAAACTACTAATGTGGACTGAACAATCTTGTGTTCATACATCCTAGATGCATGATTTAGAAGTGGTGGTTTTAAAGAGGCTGAACAGTTTTAGTATACTTTCAAAATGCATCTTGTTCTGGCAGTTCTTCCAGGCACCACCTACTTCACCTTCATGCCCATTTGGATGCTAAATCAGGATAAGTCAGTATGTCACTCGCCTTCCTCAGGTCTCCTCTGGAGCAGTATTCCATGGCCAGCAATGGAAGATCATTTAAGGCAATGGGTTTCATTTCCTCTGGGACGTCTTGGGCCGTTACAACATTAATATGATCCAACCTGAGTGAGAAAGAGTTTTGCTTACACAACTTCTTAATGGCACTTTGAGCAATTGTTTATTTGGGCTGCTACAGAACCTAAACAACACCCTTTTAAATGGTTTCAAACATTCAAAATGTTTTAGGAAATTAATATTTTGAAAAGAAAAGGGTAATATCATGATAAATTGACATGGATGAAATACCAGAAACTAAAATACAAACTTTTTCATGATTTGGATTTCTCTGCTCCATCTGTCTTTATTCCTCGGCGTGAGCTCCAAACGGCACATTTTCACAGCTAATTTCTCATTCGTTACCTACAATAGAGAACAGAGATTGCGTAATTTTATACAAATTAAAAACCTACCGAGTAGATTTAGTTATCAGAATATGAAGGCAGTTATAATACTTCTCAGTTAATGCTTTTTTTAAGAACCTAAACACAAATTTTACACCAATGTTATTTATATGACGTTTGCTGGTGAGAATATATGTTTTTTTTTCTTTACAAGGTTATGACAAATTTGGGACATTTCATCTACTTACAGACAGAGTTAGTAAAAATGCAGAAGGGATTTTTAATCACAACACATGAAGAGCTAATATTTCCTGTCATCTATATTTAACAAGCCTCTGTTAAACCTCAGGTGATTTAATCCGACTGAAAGGTGACTCAAAAATGAAAATGTCAAATTTTGGCCCTAATTATAGCCAGGTGTGTAAAAGCAGAGCCACACTCGAGCCACAGCGAGCCCCGAGGAAGTGTTTAGAAACACTGCTCTAGTGGATGATGACGTGAAATAAGCAATAGATACAGTAATACGCTTATAAAACAGTTAATTTAGCAATTTTCAGATTATTGACTTCTCATCTCAGGCTTAAGTCCCTCCTACTAGACACAGAAGCACAAAAGTCAAGGGCAGACAGGAGGAGACAAAAAGTGGAGTGATAGACATCTGTCAAAGTTAGACGCTGCTGCAGAGCTGTCATCTTTAACCCGTGTTTCTCAATTCCAGTCTTTGAGGGCTTCTACTCTACATGTTTTCCATGTTTCCCTGCTCAAAAACACCTGATTCAAATGAATCAATCACCATCAGTTCATCATCACGGTCAGCATTAGTCAAATAATGACTCAGTCATTTGAAGATGGAGGTTGATTATCTAAAATGGCACATTCCTAAATACCATATTTATTAAGAAGCCTCCTGAATCAATGTTTTAGGTCTACATTTTAACTACACTCTACACCTTAATTTCCCCAAGGGGATCAATAAGTGTCGATCTGTCTGTCTGTCTGTCTAATCACATCTTGTTTTATTCAAATCCATCATGGTGGTGTTGAAAGGCACAAACCATAAAAATTATCATTATCCAATTACTTCTATGACTTTTGTTTTGTGAGCCTATTTTATATATTTTATTTTAACCTCTGACAGATTATAAAGTCAAGAATGTACTTTGCTTTTATTGGACTAATTTTACTATTAAGTGCCTTCTCTACCCATCTTTCCACTGCCCATTGCTCCAGGAACCCCGGGAACTCCAGGAACCCCGGGAACTCCAGGAACCCCGGGAACTCCAGGAACCCCGGGAACTCCAGGAACCCCGGGAACCAGCGTTTTTAGACGTCGCTGGCGGCCACACGTGAACCCGCAGGACGACGCTCTGGCTGACACTTACACGGTGCTGGTACAGGTAAACATGAGCAAAGCCGCCCATGCCCAGTCTCTCTTTCAGCTCCCAGTCTCCGCAGCTCTGGTTCTGCCTGAAGGGAGGTTTCTCCATTGTTGCAGCCTTAATTGTAAGAAGATGGAGAAAACAACAAAAGTTGTACTGCATAAAAGTCATTTTCACATAAGCTACGCTCTTTAAACGTCCACCTGGGCGAATCAGACACAGGGGCCCGGCTACATCCTGGGACACCGCCAAGCTAAGTGCTACTGCGATAAACATTATAATAGGGGTGATTCGTGACATAAATGGGCCATGTATTCTTTAGATATTATCGACACCAAATGAAAGCAGGTATAAAAAAAACATACAGCTGCGGTTAGACTGGCAACATTGTCTAAACAGCAAAGAACTAGGCAGCCAAACACGAACAGCCCCTATATGTTCCTGGAAATAGCCACAACCGTCCACGAGCTTTCTAGAATTAGGAAATGAAGGATCGACGCCAGTGAAGACGCGCGTCGATAAATGTTTGCCGACGGACTGAGGGTGAAGCAGGTTCCGAGACTTACTTCGGGCCTCTAGGAGAGTGTCATGAGCCGTGTTCGGTTGAGACGTCTGCTCCGGGCTGTTTGTTGATCTTAGGTCGCTGCAGCGCCCAGGTTCCTGTACTTTCCCACACATACGTCACCCGCCGTCACCAGTAACCCGGCTGCTTCTTGAAAATGACTCCGGCCGCCTACGCTGCTGCAAGGCCCTTCACGATAAAAATATAGCAGCATTTAATTTAACACACATGTTTGGATTTGTTTAGAATCGTGTTGTAAGTAACGCTGAAGTGCTTTTGAGTCTTTTGGTACCTATATATTCTTATTTTTAGTCTTTTTGTAGTCGTTTTAAGTAATTTGCACATCACTTTTAAATAAAAGACACACTCTTTTACTCTATGTCTAACAGTAAATTCTAGAAAACACCGTTTTAGCTCCGTTAGGATAAATGATATTTATCAAAATGTCAAAAGAAGTCAGGCAAGACAGGAAAGTCAGGAAAATAATTGTGGGTCTATCACAAGTCTGGTTCATTGTTAGTACAATTTACAGAGGCCAGAAGGTCCCATGTTCACCTGTTCAGACAGTAATATATAAGTAAACAGCACAAGAACACCTTTAAAAGTGTTAGGTATAGGGTGGCTGTACCAGAGACCCAGCTCTGAAAAGCTCCATCATGGCTTAGATTATTAAATTAAATTAAATTTTATTTCTATATCGTCTATTACAACACAAGTTGTCTCTAGGCACTTTCCAGAGAGCAGAACATGACCCCCGAGCAATTATTACATAAACAACGGCAGGTAAAAACTCTCCTAGTGGGAGAAAAACTTTAAACCAAACAGTGGCAAGAAAAACTCCCCTTAAAGAGGGAAGAAACCTGGATCAGGTCCTGGATCATGAGGGGGGGACCCTCCTGATGAAGACCAGGTGGGTGGAGCAGGAAGTAAAGAGAGAATAGAGACATAGACACACCGTCAGAGGTACAAGACAGGATACAATAGTACAATTATCTATCAGCAGTAGACCAATAACACTTCTGTGTGTATATGGGTTATATATGGTTAGATGGTAATCCAAGGGGATGAGGACTGCAGGTCAGGATGTCAGCAAGTATCCAACAGACATCCATACAGACAGGTGAAGGCAGACACTGGGATGGTCAGAGGTGGGACTGCAGGTCAGCAAGCAGCTCCTGAGGTTCTGGTCTGCAGGACATGTACAGAAGAGGAAAAGAGGAGACAGACCAGCACAACAGACTACAAGAACAATGGAGCACAATTATGCTTATGGAATACTGTTAATAACTGAGGATTGAGGTGAAGAAGAGACAGGGAAGGGAAATTGAAACAGAGGAGGTGAAGGGCACCACTCAGTGGATCATGTTAATGCCCCCCTGCAGCAGAGGCCTATAGCAGCATATCTACACCAAAGCTGTTCAAGATGAGCTGCTCTAGTCTGGTCCTGTAGCTGCAGCTTTGACTACTGGCCCTGACACATTAAGGGACTAAATATAAACTAACTATATGCTTTATTAAACAGAAATGTTTTCAGTTTAGTTTTAAAGGTGGAGGTGGTATCAGCCTCCTTCACCCAAACTGGAAGTTGGTTCCAGAGTGATGGTGCCTGATAA
The DNA here is from genome assembly GCA_014839995.1 of Xenentodon cancila. Lineage (NCBI taxonomy): Eukaryota > Metazoa > Chordata > Actinopteri > Beloniformes > Belonidae > Xenentodon > Xenentodon cancila. The sequence continues at coordinate 5,025,498 of CM026218.1, read as the reverse complement.
CAGAAAGCCATCCTCCAAATCTACATCTGGATCCTCTAGGAACTACGAGTAAACCTGCACCCTGAGAACGGAGAACTCTATTAGGAACGTACGGTACAACAATGGTATAACAATGAAAATGAATGCAGTGGTTCCGGATAATACTTCCTAAGGGCTGCATGTATAAACTGAACAGGATTGGCCCTAGCACTGAACCCTGCGGGACACCATAGCAGACCCTCGTCTGTACGGAAGAAACCTCATGAACATGAACAAACTGGAATCTATCAGACAGATATGATTTAAACCAATCTAGAGCTGTCCCTTTAATCCCAACAACATACTCTAGTCTCTGCAGTAAAATGCTGTGATCTATAGTATCAAAAGCAGCGCTGAGGTCCAGCAGAACCAGTATGGACACTAACCCATTATCTGAGGCCATAAGAAGGTAATTCATGATCAGCTCAACAAGGGTCATGAACAGATCCACTCAGAACTACTATAACTGCACTGCCTAAAAGAAAGCAGGTGTGAAAACACTTGCTGAACATTTGTTGAATGCAAGGTTTAAAGAAATTGCCAAGTTCTCCTGAAAAAAACAAAACAAAAACAAACAACCAAAAACAGAAAACTGCAAAACACTGCTACAAAATTGACAGAAACAGATAACAAACAGCTAGAACCCGTTGGACAACACATGAACTGAACTTCTTTCTACACAGACAGTCAAGCAAGTGAGCTAAAGGGATTAGGTCTCAAAAAGAGAAAATAAATGACTGCATGTCATAAATTGTAAATTCTGTAAGGCTCATTGAACTAACTGAGCATTATCTCCACCCAGAGGTCATAAACAGATACTGATTTACTGTACTGGTTCAAATATACTTAAGACATGATTGGAAGAGATAGATTAATTCATGTTAATATTTTTAAATAATTTCTTTGTATTTCCATATTTTGCTGGATTGCAGTTCAAACATTTAAAAAGCCTTCATTTTTTACATGTCAAAGATTAGAACACAGTCACAATCTATAAACACTGAACCTTTTCTGCACGTGACTGGACTTTTTGTATAGAGAAGGAAACGCTAAGGAAACTCTAGGTTTATATCTTAAATTCTCTAAGTTTGGAAGGCATATTATGTCAAATAGTGCAGAGTTTCCTACCTTTTGAGCCAAAATTTGAACCTCTATCGTGAAAGTGGAGGGAGTCATTTGAACTGAAATCAAGAAGATTTTTGAAAACTTGAGCTCCGCTCTCACTGTAAGTCATGCGACTGCCACTCAAACCCTCTTCATAGAAACCCATCATGAACTCAAAAGGATTTGAAGAGTTCATGAAACCTGAGATATTTTTAAAAACAAAAAAAAAACATCTTAAGAAGCTGAGTCATATAGTAATAGCCCTCTATCTTGTGACTTATTTAAAGTTTGAATGGTGTCTTTCACTGAAAATATGTTCAAAGTAGTTTGCTCTCAAAGATGACACAGTTTTTCAAGGATTTTAAGAGCTCACCTTTAATTTTAAATGGCATTTAAATTCATCAAAATATCAACAGCTCCAAAACTATTTATTTAAAAGGATTTTCAGAACTAAATGTCAAAGCAGGACAGGGAGCGGGCAGATGTTGCAATGTGGCAAAATATATAACCATAAAGAAAGAAAAACAGGATCTCCATAAATGTAAGGTAATGCAAGTTGGCATCACAGCTTAACACCAGCACATGGATGGACCCTGAGGCCGTGGTTGGGTTGTCCAATATCGGCTGTTTGAGGAAAAAACCTTCCCAGAACCCCAGCTAATGGAAACACACCTAATCTGAGTCTTCAGAACACCTGTGGGAAACGTCACGGGGGGTTTGACCAGCTGTTTTCATACAGTCTGAGGGTCTCCCTGAGAAAACATACCCCATCATGAACTGTCATCAAGGAACGCAGCTATTGGCTGTTCTAAATGACGCTGTCACCTAATTTGCATAATTTACAATTTGTATGTAATTTTATTGGATGCTGTAAGAGAAAAGACAAAAAGTGGTGAATATTATTAATCTGAATATTATAACACAAAACACTAAGCAATCTGTAACCTAAGTAAAGTATGGTACTTCAGAAAAGCACTAACGTCAACTACCCGAGGACTTTGATGCTCCACACAATGACAGATATCAGACAAAACAAACCTTTCAAAACACTTTTATTTTTATCCTCTAAACCTCCCAAAATGAGAGGCTCACAAACAACATTTCCGTGGTGAGTTTTAACAAGGCAGTGACACATGTAACTCACTGTATGTGTAGCATAAAATGAACATTGCCTTACCTGCACCAGTCTATAAAACACTGAGATGGATGAGACCGTTACATGTAAAAACATTTGTAGAAGCTGGCTCCATTTCTAAAATACAACAGCATATAACAGCATTAAATATAGCCATTTCCTTCATTCACGTTGATAAAAAAGTAAAAAAAAAAAAAAGCATGAGCTGAAGGACAAGAAAACATAGTGACCAACCTTATATATTAACCTTTCATTTACAACTTTAACCATAACATAAATGACAGCAGGCCATAACACCACATGCTTTATTTACATTCAGAAATTAGGCTGATGAGAAATGGAAACAGTACAAGTGCAGCTGGTTTTAACAGAGGTATCCTCCGTGTGTGAACACAGCACGACAGGGTGGTTGGCTGGAGCGTCACTACGGCAACGAGCCATTTACATGCTAACCTGCGCCAGGGAGGTCCCGCAGCTGCCCCTTGATGAGCATCAGTGATAGCATGCAGCAGAGGTGGCGTTGGATTCAATGATTGTTCGCACGTTAGTTTGATTTTGTAACTTTTTTCAGTGAAGTTTTTTATATCACGAAATAAATAACTTAACTGTCAGTTCTCAGATCAATGAAAGTGCTGCTGGTTTAAGTAAGCAAGTCAGCATTGTTTTCTGTCTTCAAATATGAGGAAAACATTTACCATCTGACCTGAATCAGATTTAATTTAGGCATGAATCTGGTGCCAGTACTGAAATGTGACGGCTGTAACCGTATTAAAGCTGCGCTTCTTCTAATGTAATGATCCAGTCCCCCATCAGGGCTTCAGGCTGGGCAACTAGAGCCCAGAAAGATAATTACTTCAATCTTGTGCACACAAAAGGGTTGGATTATCAAAACTTGCACCAAAAGAGGCATCTTTTGCTAGGCCCCAGCTTTCCCGGGTCTCTTGAACCCACATGTTCACCCCCCCCCCCCCCATTTGATTAAAGTTAGAGAGTTTGCACCATTAATTTAATCGAATAAATTCAGCTTTTTAAGACAAAGTAAAATCTTAAGCAACTACAGGATACAATCCTTTGAATCTAATACCACATACATACCAAGTCTCTAGTCTAAACAAGATATAAAACAACTATCTTGTGTGCACAAAATCAAAATTTGTCATGTCTGGAAACTTTTGTGTTTTACAGGAACAATACAGAAATGTTGGCGTATAACTGCCACAACAAAGTCATTTAGATTTAATTTAAGTCAAACAAGACCAAGACATTCAACAAATTCTCACAAGTGTTTTGCCTGACATACGATGCATTTTGCTTTTATGGGTACATTTGAGTTTGAATGTTCATTCAAGCAATATTTAATAAAAAGTAGATAATTTAAAGCACATTTCTACAAACCGCATGAGCTGAGGAACATTTTGTGATTGAAAGCTCCAGAGCAGATGTGGCTGTACATGACGTTTTGGAAACACTGGATAAAAACAGTTGTAAGCTTTCAGGATGTGTCCTGAGAAATGCCGTTACGATAGTTCTGCAATATTGGCATTTGATTATTCTGAAGATGTGTAAGCAGCCTCTTTCATTGGTCAGCTTGAAGCTGGCTGTTGTTTGACACTTTGACATTTTCCATTACATTGCAAACAGCAGAGTTAAACAATATTAATAAATACACAACTCTAAAGTCAGGTTACATAAATATCAAAAGCTACAGGATGTCAGTTTTGGCAACAATGAACACAAAAATCTTTTTAAAACATCTGATTGTGCAACAGAAAAAAATGTGAGAGGTGGAAATGAAAATGGCATGCGGCAGGGCTACAAGCAGCCATTATTTACGATCCTTTCTCCGTGTTTTTACTTTACATTTTCCGGATTGATTAGTAGATTGGATTATAAAATATCAGGCAGTATGTGAAAAAAAGCAGTCATAAAGTCCTTCTCTTATCAAACAGCTCCAAAGTAAATGGAACTTATTTTTACTACCATATAAGCAAAAAAAAAAAAAAAAAAAAAAAAAAAGAAAAAGAAAGAAAAAGAGCCTGCAATCGTTAATGTAAAGTGTTGCTTAAAGAATTACTCACAGTACAGGCAATTACAGGCCACATGTGACTGAGAGACTAACACTGTACACTGCAGAAGCCTGAAAATTCACATATCCGCATCAGAAACTATACAAACTGGAACAAGACCTCTCAGAGTTAGAAACAAATGAGCTGATGCAGAATGAAAGTTAGACAAACAAAAGTGAAACTGTCTCGAGGCTCCTCTGAACATCCACCACAACGCTCACAAGCGCACACACACACACACACTCTAGCTCACAAACGCAAACAGGTCCTGCTCCCTGCAGGGCTGCAGGAGACTGGACCTGTCTCCTGCAGCCCTGCAGCACCCCGACCCCCACCTGCCCTCAGGTGAGCGGGAGATGCTGCTGTGCATATTCCCTGCAGGTGCTGCAGGTGTGGTTATGGCTGAAATAGGAATGAAACTGAATGTTGACAGCTCTCCCTGCTGGCTGGATGCTGGCACTGCAGCTGCTCAACAGCTGCTCCGTGTTAAAGCCTGAGTAGAAAATGGCTATGCATCACTAATGCTGTGAGGAGTATATGGCTACCAAATATTACATGGTTCCATATTAGGACCTGTCAGCCCACACACACTCCTAAACTAGTGTCTCCCCTTTTTAATGTTTATATAGCAACACTATCAGCCCCGATCCAATCAAAATCATGCTAACAAGTTTTGGCTTTGGAGCACTTTCTACTGCAGCTGAATGAATTTGTTCTCAGGACTATCACATCGCATAGAACTCTGAAAAACATACTTACTAATCTTTGATAGGTATATTGGCTTTACTTTGATATTCATATAGCGTGTAAAGAAACAAACGTAAAAATGTGATTATCATGTTACAGTTTTGGGAATAACAAGAGAAAATCTGTATTTGTTCCTAATGTATCTTCACATCATTGTGCTGAATATAATGCAAATATACTGTCATATATCCTACAATATAAGCAGGCGGTGCATGATATACAACATATCCTAGATGTTTACAAAGAGTATAACATAGTTCATATCTTCAATATCATATTTGATCATACACTTGACATACACGGGGGAGTGGGGTCACAATCAACAAATGACTGTAAAATTCTGTAAAAATGTCAGAAAACAAGAACATTCAGGGTCTGCCTGGTGAGTGTTGAAACAGGGTTTTGTAAATAAGTGGTTATATGTACAGACAAATACATGTTGGCTGTGGCACCAGCATGAGAAAAATGACTGAACAGTTTTTGCCTTCAAAGTCATAAAAGCCCTAAAAGAAGCTGTGCCAGATGCAGGCATGCAGATCACCGCAGAAAAAAAATTCGGCCTAAAAAAAAAAAAAAAAGATAGAAAAAAAAGAAGAGAACTGAAGCACATCACGGGACAGAAGCAAAAAGCAACTGGCAAAAGATATTTTCAAGTAGAGCACAAAAAACAGACCTCTCCCTGTGCAATGCATTCGTAGCTGCATATCAGGAATGCTGTGAACTTCTGCTGACACCGTTGACCTGAACTGGCCATCAATACCTCCTTCATTAGAATACACAGCTGTTAAAAGCTGTAATTTCCAGCTCCTGCACGGAATGTGAACACACCGTGATGATGTAACCAAAGAAAAGGAGCTGAAATGCTGTGGCTCCCTAAGACCTGTTTGTATTTCATAAGATTATTCCATTACTTCAAATCAGAGCGACGGTAGCGATTCAACTCAAATCAAAATGATTCGTCATCTGTAATGTGATGACAATTTAAAGTGTGTAAACGTGATTGGTCCCAAATATAGTAAAAGATCAAGAAAAAAGGTGGGAAATGTGGCTGGAAAGTGTCCTGAAAGAACAAAAGGAGAGTGAAAAGATTATGCTGGATGTAGGTCCCTTTGTGGTGCCTTGTTCGACCCCTAAGCCGCCTCTTCATCTCACTGAGCAGTTTGCAGCTGCACCCAGCATTCTCAGAAACACCTCCTCTCAGCAGATGTCGGATCTCCCAGCTGTTCCTCCCACCTCCTGCACCCACATCCTTGCTGGTGTTTGCCAGCCACTCTGCCAGTCACAGGATCTGCACCTCCTTGATTAGACGAGAAGATTGGGGTGCCGGGTGGGGCGCCATGGGTAGGGAGAGCGTGGGGTAGACCCTCACTCCTGCTCCCCCTTCAAGCAGAGCTCCAAGTCTTCCTGGATCTCAAATAAAAACCGATGCTGGGAGACGGCCTGCCGCTGGCAGTACAACGCCGTGCCGCTCCCGGCGCCCCCGCCCCGCTTCACTTCTTGACAGCCTGTCGGTAGCTGTGTCTTTGGCCTTCCTGTCGAGGCCTGCTGCTGCAGCCGCTGGCTTTGCTGCTGTTTCCTCCGTCCCTGGAGCTGCTGGCCTGGCTGCTGTCCTGCAGCGTGGGGCTGGAATGAGCCCTCTGCAGACTGTTGTCCTCCAGGAGCAAAGACTCAAACACGGAAAGGTCCTCCTCACCACTTCTGATCTTTGCCCGTAGCAGCATGATGTAGGTCCCATACCGTGTTTTCTATGAAAACATGAGAAAGAACAAAGAAGAACTTGAGTATTCAAAGAAAAACGTTCTATGACCGTCAGCCATTAATATTTTTTCCTGAGTCCGGCTCACCTCAAAGTCTAGATACTCGTCTCGCTGGCGGTACTCTTCCAAGTCACGCCCTTTGACTTTGCGATCAGGGGGATAAGAGCGCAACTCAGCCAGGTCAGTGGAGATGGCTCTGAATCGAGCTTCATGAGATCTGACCTGCTCCTCCTGAAAGCACAAGGTCAACACAACGTGAGACGGGAGCTGTAGGAAACGATGAACACCTGCTCCTTCACATAAGTAAAGTTTATACTGTATATACGCGTTTTATCCCACTGACTTTGTACCGTCCTGCACACCTGTTCACCATTCCTCAGTTCATAAGTGATATCAGTCTGAACATATTATTCATCTGCAATAAGTTATTGATAACATAAAGCTAACACTATACGTTGTGTGCTCCTATAATGATTTAAATGACTCACAAATCCTTGCATATGTGTCACGCTTTGTTATCATTTTTTGATGTGCAAAAATTTGAGTTAAAATAAAATAATCCAGAAAAGCAAAGCGTAACTCCATGTGACATATATTATGAAGGCTAGCCGCTGAGACCTGCCAAATAACAATACACAACAAAGGTTTTTGTTTAAATCTGTTTTTAACACTTTGCTGGTGGGACAAAAGCGGTTTACAATAGCGGTTAGCTAGCTCAGCAAACCTTGTAACGTTAAAACGGATGTAACTTATTAAAATGTGTTAGCTAGTTTATTGCTGGATAACAATCTTATGAGATTTCATAAAGTAGTTTATTAAAGCTCATTAGCTACTTAGTCTGAGCTGCTCGTTCAGAATTATGAGCTCGTTTATTTAGTCCTGCTAATTAGCGCATAGTCGCCTTTCTTTCTTTCTTTCTTTCTTTCTTTCTTTCTTTCTTTCTTTCTTTCTTTCTTTCTTTCTTTCTTTCTTTCTTTCTTTCTTTCTTTCTTTCTTTCTTTCTTTCTTTCTTTCTTTCTTTCTTTCTTTCTTTCTTTCTTTCTTTCTTTCTTTCTTTCTTTCTTTCTTTCTTTCTTTCTTTCTTTCTTTCTTTCTTTCTTTCTTATTGATCTGTTCCAGTATGTTCCTAATGGTGAGACTTCCTCTGAGAATACCACAAACAACGAAAATGGCGGTTTGATATACACGCCAGATTATTTTCCCTGTTTTTCTTGCTACACTCTGGTGCATGTGGCTCCGGTGGGTTACATGAGATGTGAATATTGTCATCAACTGTATGTGCATTGCTCTCTGTGGATGACTACGATAATGGTAATTTGTTGTAAAGGTGCAGGCCTTTTTAGGTTACATAAGCTCTGCATGTTCAGCACCCATCTTCCTGTAGATGTTGAGCTTTTTCAATAACTAAGATACTATAGTAGAACTTTAATAGGAATATGTATGTTTTCAGTGAAGTCAAAGTTATCCATGTGTGTCCTCAACTAAGCAACGAAGTGTAACTGGTTTTTTAGAAGTGCATGAATTAGGATCCCCTTTTCAATCCGTTAAATGTGCAAACTGGCATACTGCAACTGCAACTTTGAGGGTTGGAGTCAATGTGAAATAACAATAGACCTTTCATAGCCTTGAATCAGCTCTTTATGAAGCAATGTGTAATGTTAATGGCACCTCAGACAGTTTCGACATAGTCCCCGGCAGCAGTGGCCTGCTGAACTTCTTCTGGGAGCCGATGGCTGCTGGGAAGGGAGGAGCTGAGAACATGGCAGCCACTGTGTTAATACGTGTGATCCAAGACTGCATTTGTTCAGCGTTCCTGTGATGGAAAATACACACACAAAGACATATTAAAAAAAAAAAAAAAATACTCCAAAAGGCATACAGTTGTGCAACCTCTCTGTGCTACTGTACACTAACATCAGCACTTGATTATAACATCAAAGAAATAGTTATCTGAAAATGCAGCGCTGCTGTTGACAAAGAAATTATTTTGGAGCCAATTAATACATGAGAGAAAAAGGGCTGTTTTACACTAACAGAGCCATTAGGGGCCCATGAGAAATATCAAATTGAATCAGACAGCCTTGCTTAAAAACCCCAGGAGAGACACAGGGAAATAGAGATAGAGAGACAAAGAGGAGAGGTAAAAAGAGGAGAGAGGCGACGCAGAGAGGCGTGCAGAATCTGGGACAAATGCAAGCTGCAACTGGAGCACGGAGCCTGTCCTCCTGGGGGTTGAAACGTGGCTTCTCGTGCCACTTCCTGGATCCTCCTCACATACATCTTTGTTGTTAGCAGAGGGGATGATTAGCTGTGATCAGGTGCATCACAAGGCCTAAAGTATGTAGATAACATTACTGCACTTTTACCCACATGTGTTTGCATTATTAAAAATCCCTGCACTTTTCTGGCTTCAGGTAACAAACCCAAACTTAAGTCTTGCTCATTAAGAATTTTTGTAATCAGCAAAAATACTGTAACAGATTGTCTGACCCCCACAGAGGCCTGATGCCACTTACCATCAAGGAGTCTGTGATTACATGAATGATGCTTGGCACTAACCTGATGCAACAGATGGTTTATTACACAGAGCCATCTGCGGGGCCATGTTTGGAAAGTGTTGGGAAAGTGCTTGGCACATAAGTGGTTAAATCACTTGTTATTATAGACGAACTCAAACCCACCGGTTCAATGCAGTGAAGGCAGTTGGCAAATCAAACTCATGTTGAGACCATTTGAGAACAAAAAGTCTTTGCTGTTTTAAAGAGGACTTACAGAGTGACATAACTTTTGTGACTGGCATTCAAATGCACAGTAATCAGGCTGCTTAAATGGTTTGTTTTAACCATGTGTATATAAAATACAGACTTATCCTCTACAACTGTGTACTGTACAAAAATGCAAACCATCTGCAGATTGTTAAAAAATACCTGAATGGTGGGACACTTCCAGCAATGTTTCCAGCAATGTTTTCACCAATCTAGGTTGCTTACTGAATCCCGTAATGCAGTGGGCCATTATCATGAAACTGGTTATAACAATTATGTGACCAGCTTTGTATTTAAGGTGTCAAACTATGGGGTAATAACTGCTGGAACAGTATGCAGTATATACTAGTAGTATGACTGTGTCGTGTACTACACAGTGCTACATTGTATAGGCATCTGTGAGTGAAAATCTAAATAGAAAAAAAAGGTTGAACAACATATTAATACACAGTATTGATCCTGATCACTGATCCTACTCTGTAGGATAGTTTGACAGACCAAAGGTGAGAAAAAGACACAGTGGCAGTGTTGTTTCTGCACTTTGCATGTAGTTTTAATTTTTTAGGTTTTTCTACAGATACTAAGAAGCTATAAATGCTTTTCAGTGTGGTTTTGATTAATGTTTATGATCAGACTTACGGTGCCTGGAAGAGATAAACCCTCCAGTCAGCAGTCCGCAGGTAGAAGACGTTGGGTCTCTTGCTGTAATCTGAGGCCTTCATGGCGAGGGAGTGGTGGATGGACACTGCATTCTTCAGGTCTTCATCAGAGAGCTGCTTATCAGGCCGGTACTCCCCCTGATGTGACGGGGATAATCATCATTTATATGGTTATTAATGCAGAGGTATCCGGATACTCATTCCTCAGCAAAGACGAGAGCAGAGCGGAGGAAGACGTGTGAAAGAAATGTTTGGTAAAGCAATGGATCATGAGCTGCAGGAGAAGCCATTACATTTTTCTGTGGATCAGGACCAGGACAGCTGTCCTAGAGTTTTGGAGTCAGGGTTTTACACCAGCTTTGTACCAATATCTTATTTTATCTAATGTTATTTACTTTTAATTTGATCCTTTTTCTTTCCTTTGAAAAGTTGGGTAATTGCCGTCCTGTGTCCGTCCACGACGAGGTTGGAGCAGCAGCAGCATGGTGACACCCTTCACCACAACCAGCCTTCCTGCTCAGTACCGGTCCTCTGGTTGGTCCCAGAACCCAGCGGTGTGGATACAACATCAACACGTTGATAAGAAGCATCCTTCAGAAGCATACTCTCGCCTTCTGATGTTGCATTTTTTTGTTGTGTATGTGTGTGCTATTTAAATAAAGTATGTACTGGACTTTTTTTACAAGAACCGCAGAGTCAACATATAAACTGTTACAGATTTAATGCTTTACAAAAGTAAAAGATGATGTTTATAGGTATCCAGTAACCTGCAGTTTAAAAGGTCTATTATTAATATTTGACCCACCTTAAGTAAACACATTTTTAAATAAATTATGGTTACTAAAACATAGTAATGTGACAAACGTACTTTTTGCAGATAGAGAATTAGTCCTTTCAGGATGGCATAAAAAGTTTTCCATCCTCGCTTCCCTCTTGGTGCTGATAGGAGAAGAAACACAAACAAAATAAAGAAATAAAATAAATATAAGGAGAGGAAATTATGTCACAGACATAATGTGTTGACTGGTAAATCAGTGATGAATGCAAACATATATAAACAAACAAACAAATATAGCTTCTCGTTTTCTTGAAAACATCCAATTGTTCAAGACCAGGAAACGAGAAACCACAGGTCTCCCTTGGAGACAGCAGAACACCAAATCACACAGTTATCGACTTCATCTTTGCACTCCCTCGCTGCTCAACATTATATCATCTCACTTTAAAAATGAACACTAACAAGTTTACTTGCTGTTATAAGAAAATATTAGACAGTACACACACTGCAGAAACTCTTTAAGAGAATATTAGCTTTTTAACATGATACACATCTATGTGCAGATCAGAAACACAAATGTGTATAATTCCAAAGGAATTTTTATAAGCTCCAAAACAGGACGTGTGAGAACTCTAATTGTAACACAAGTGCCACTTTCATTATTTTTCTGCAACGCACTGAGACATTCCTGTGTGACAGTGACAGATAGCGTCTAAAACCACAATACGTTCCGTAAGTTTAAAACATAAAACCTAACCCTTTATGATGCTACACCGGAGGTCTGGAGTCAGCAGGGTGCAATCTCTATCCTAACATCTCGACAGGTGTGATAATTGTAGAGGACATGCTCTATTGACGTAAGTATTCGGCGTAGCATCAGTGCTCCTAATGAGAAGACCTACGGGAGCAACTCCATGAACAAAGGCCTTACAACAGGACAGAAATTGAGACAACTGTTAATTCTGATTCTAATTCTTCTGTTAATTATGCATTTAAGCAGTGGTCCATCCATCCCAGACCTCCAAGACAAGAAACCTGACAAATTCTACAGACACATCCTTGTCTGCAGCAGAAATCATTTTATCGCTGCCTATGCTCGAATTTGAAAAAACTGTTTGCATCTAATTTAATAAACATGAGGGTTTTCAATATGACCCACTGGTGTTTGTGGATGTCGCTCTGTCTCACTTGGAGCCCGTATGTTATTAGGTTTTATAAATACCAGACAGCATTTGGAAATGCTGGTAATCATTACAAAAAAGCATTCAGAAAGAACTTCTGAAGAAGAATTTCTGTTTATAACAACCTTTATAAACATAGACATTGTTTTTGTCATTGGTTTCTCTCATCTTGACTTCTGCTCTGAAACCCAAGCAGATGATCACAGTGATTCAATATGACTCGTACTTCTCTTTCCATCTGAGTCGGCGTGGACTTTGCGGACCAGGAATCCATTCTTGTACAGCAGCGCTCCCGTCGGCTGTGTCTCGTCTGACAGGGGTTTCCCGCTGCTGCTCACCCTCTTCATTGATCGGGAAGGGTCAGACTCACACAGGCTGTCCCCGAGCTCTGAAAACGACTTCCGCAGCTCCTCTTCATCACTATGGAGATGACAGATATATAGACAAAATAAAAAAACAAAACAAAACATGGCGATCAACACTTATGTGTAATATCTCATTAGCAATGTGAATAAACACATCATCATGATCCGTCCTGTACTTGAGCCTCTCACTCTGTGCTTGTCACGTTTGGAACTACACAGGACAAGAGGTCCAGCAGCGATTTCACACACTTACACATCCACACATGACTAATATCACTGTGCGCTGCTGGTGTCTTAGCAGAGCTTTTGCTCTTCGAGACATTTCCAAAGCATGGCATCACTGGAGGAAACAAAAACAACACCAAGCAGCCATCAAAGCTTTAATTGTACGTTTTTTTTTCTCTCCTTCTTTTCCTCTCCGTGTTTCCGTTCTCCTGAGAAAGATGTCCAGATCAAAACTCACTGTAGGAAACGAGTGAAAGCATTTATCTTGTTCCAGCTTTGAGGTGAAAAACAGGGGCAGCTTTACCCTGAGGGCCAAGTCTTCTGCAAGCTGCCAATACTTCACTGCTGCTCTTCACAAGGAAGTGGGGGACAGGATGCTCAGTTGTTTTGCTTTCAAACAAAACTTACATGGTTAGACTGACTCGTTATAACTTAACTGATAACAATTTGACATAAATGTGAATCAGAAATAATACAATTTTGTGAAAAGCAAGTTTCTTAAATAGTGTCTAAATTCATTGAGGTTTTTGGGACTTTGCTTATACATGGCTCTTTCAAAGCTCTGCTACAGCATTTCACATGCGCTGAGGTCTGAACTTTGTTGATGACCAAGTCATGCAAGTGCTGTGACTTTTACTATTTTGAGGGCACAAGTGCACACACACCCAAAATGGTCAAGTAACTGAGTGTGGAACACTGGAAACTGCACGCCCTTGATGGTTTTGATCTTGTCAATAAAAGTGGAAGGAGACCTGTTTGATACGTTTTAGTCATTGTTGTCTCCTACCACACCAGGAGATGGTGGGACCCCCTCCCCCTAACAAAAAAAAAAAGAAAAGAAAACTCACAATTTGGGAGGTTGAAAGGTTGTGTGTCTGACCAGCAGCACAGGAGCACCACAGGGGGCTGTACTCTCACCATTCCTCTTTATGCTTCCAAGTCGGAATTTTGTCATCTGCAGAAATACTCAGATGACTCTGCAGTTGTTGAGTGTATCAGTGATGGACAAGAGACTGAGTTAAGAAAACTGGTGGACCGTTATTTGGTGTCTTGAATGTGAACAAGACAAAGGAGATGATAGTGGATTTTAGGAGAACCAGCATTAATTCAGATAGTTTTTCCATCATGGGAGAAGAAGTGGAGGTGATGGAGGGCTATCACTGCCTGGGTGTTTACGTGGAGAGCAGACTGGGCTGGAGATACAAAACTGATGATGTTTATAAGAAAAGGTAGAGCAGACTTTACTTTTTGAAGATGCTTAGGTGCTTCAGCATTTGCAGAAGATGTTGCTTATCCTTTAAGTCTGTTGTGGAGTGTTCAGTCACATCTGTAGTCATCTGTTGGGGAGCAGCATCAGAGCCACTGACGTAAAGAAACTGAACAAACTGATAAAGGAAGCTGGCTCTATTCTGGAGCCTCTGGAGATGATTGTGCAAAGGAAGGTACTTCATAAAATGAAGAACAAAATGGGACAACTTTGACCATCCTCACAACACAGTGATTCAACAATGGAGTATCTTCAGTCAGAGGTTTCTTTAAACCTGCTACAACACAGCCAAATCCTTCAGACCATTATAGGAGATCCTTCAGACCATTATAGGAGATCCTTCAAACACCTGCAGGAGATCCTTCAAACACCTACAGGAGATCCTTCAAACACCTACAGGAGATCCTTCAGGCCGCTACAGGAGATCCTTCCTGCCCACAGCTATAAACCTCTACAATGACTCTTTGAAGAGACTTAGATCATGAAAACCGCTGCAAAAATAATTTTCCTTAAGGGATTAATAAAGTATTTTTGAATTTGAATTGAATTGTGTTTGTAATCTATGATTGATGATGTCTTGAAGGTAACATGGTGGTAGCCTGTGTGAAGTAGTCGAGGAAGAAAAGTTTCCCTTCATCACTTTTAGTCAGGGAACATCAGCAGTTTTACATTGGGACAACAATTCGCTTGCACACTGAACATTTAAAAACACTGCGCATGTAGTCTTACATAAATATGCATTTGAAACAGCCGTCAACTCCGTCACTACAAGACCTGATTCTTCTTACCTATTTTGTTTGTAGTTTAGCTTAACCATTTGGCATCACTGTGATGTTGTGTGACCCAGTTTAGCTATCGGACAGACAGCCTCACATCATCTCTAGAGGCTCCAGAACAGAACCAGGCTTCTTATTAGTCACTGCCTCTGATGCTGCTCCCCCAACAGATAAGTACAGATCAAATTATATTCTTATAATTATATGATCTCATAATGGGCAACACTGTGCATCCTCTTCACATCACAATTATTTAATAACAGTGTCTTCAGTCAGAAGCTTGAATTTAATTGAATTGAACTGAATTAAATGTTTTTCATTTCATGGAGGATCCTTCTTTTCCACAAAGATGACACAGAAGATGCAACGAAGCAGACTCCTCAAAGAGGTAAAGAAGAAGTCACAAGTAACAGTGGACTCTGCTCTCAAGTCTACTATTGTAAATCATTAAAGAGTCAGCTGGGAGGAGTGTTTCCTCCTCCAAACGTCCTCTATGCAGCTGTGTTCCATAACAAACCCAAAGACTACTGCACATCTGAAGTTTGGTGCAGAGGACCATGGCAAGAAAAAGCTTTCTGGACTGATGAAACAGAAGCTGACTGTCTTTAAACAATAATCAGCACTTTTTATCACGCAAAAAGGCTAAAGCTTACTAACATTGAAATATCCCAATAGTGGAGCATGGTGGCGGAAGCATAATGATTTGTTCTTCCAAAGGAAAATGAATTCCATAGTTTACTTACTTACAGGATGATATCAGAGTATGCGTCTGTCAGCTGAAGCTTAGTAGAGTTTGGGTGATGCAGCAAGTGAGTGACACGAATCATGGAAATATACCCAGTGCACAATAAATTTAGAAATAGAAAATCTGAAGTGATCCAGAGTCCAGACCTTAATCCCACAGGGAAGCTGTGGAATTTCCTCGAGAGAGCTGCTCACACCAGACATCCCACATAAATAAATACACTATATTGCCAAAAGTATTCACTCACCCATCCAAATAATTGAAATCAGTTGTTCCAATCCCTTCTATTTAACTGTTTTTACAATTATTTGTGAAAGAATGAGTCGCTCTCAGCGGCTCAATGAATTCCAGTGTGGAACAGTGATAGGAGCCACCTGTGCAAGAAATCAAGTCATGCAATTTCCTCACTCCTAAATATTCCACACTCAACTGTCGGCTGCATTATAAGAAAATGGAAGTGCCACGATGTGGTAGGACACGTAAGTGCAATACAAAGCGTTGGATGCAGTGGTGTAGAGCCACTGGACTCTAGAGCAGGAACTCTGAATACTTCAGCATACCAGGACATTTTGGACAATTCCAGCTCCCAACTTTGTGGGAACAGTTTGGAGCTGGTCCCTTCCTCTTCCAACATGACTGCACCAGTGCACAAAGCAGGTCCATAAAGACCTGGATGACAGAGTCTGGTGGGGATGAACTTGACTGGCCTGCACAGAGTCCTGACCTCAACCCTACAGAACACCTTTGGGATGAATTAGAGCAGAGACTGAGAGCCAGACCTTCTGGTCCAACATCAGTGTGACCTCACAAATGTGCTTCTGAAAGAATGGTCAAAAATTCCCATAAACACACTCCTAAATCTTGTGGATAGCCTTTCCAGAAGAGTTAAAGCTGTTATAGCTGCAAAGGGTGGACATTTGTCATATTGAACCCTCTGGATTAGGAATGGAGGTCACTTAAGTTCATATGTGAGTCAAGGCAGGTGAGTGAATACTTTTGGCCATACAGTGTATGTCTGAACTGAAACAGTTCTCTAAAGACGAATGGTCAAATCTTTCTTCTGTGCGTTGTGCAGGTCAGAACTGGGGCTGCTGAGAGAGATTTCCCTAAAGTCACTGCTGCCAAAGGTTGTTTAACCAGTGAGGTTTCACCTGCTTTTTCCACTCGCAGCGTGAATAGTTGATGGGTGTGTTTATTAGAGACTTGAGAAGTTATAATGACTTTATCTTAAGCACATTGTCTTCATCTTTTATTGTGACTTAGATGAAAATGTGATCACATATTATGCCAAATGAATTCAGAAAACCTCTTGAGTCCTTGGGGTTCAAATACCACTCTAGTTCTTTTAAAGTCTTCATTTTACTTATCTTTACATTTTTATTTAAATTTTGTCAACATTTTTTGCATATTGCATCTTTTAATATGTTCTTGTAAACCTCCTGATTTACGGTGTTTAAAAAAAGAACATTATCTTATATCACAGTTTAGTAAACATTTCTGTAAGACTTAAATGACAGACAATCCCGACTATGCACAGCAGTGATAATCCCATTCTCTTCTAAATAACCCCTTACAATGCACCATATGCATCTTTTCGTGTTTTAAAGGGATTTGCCATATTAGCAGATGATAGATGCTCAAGGCTGCAAAAGCAAAGCTCTTATGCATCTGCCCACCCAAAGTAACATGGCAATTCCACTTGTTACCTCACCAGGCAGCACCCATGCAAAAGTTTAGTCTGAAAATAGAAAATGGCTAATGCCCTCCCCCTGAGACCACGGTATGAGTAACCAACAGTACATAACAGCAGTTAACCCCATGCAGGCTTTAGAGAGAAAAAGTGAGGCAGAGATGGAGCCAATGAGCATGTAGCCTGTTGCCTGGTAACTGCCGGCCTGCCTGAATCCGTCCGTCTCCATGCAGACACAAAGTGGAAAGGGGAGTGGGGGAGTGAATGTAAGAGAGAGATAGAGAAGTGACAGCAAATATGGAGGGGGGAGAAGAAAAGACAAAGCTGATCCTTCTCAGATGGCAGAACATTATCACCACAAATGAGGAACAAGGAGAGGAACGAAAAGCCACAGACAAGTAGGGAAAGGAAGACAAGAAACGAGATGCTGTGAAATAATCGGTGAAAGAAACCGAAATGAAAAAAAAAGAATAAACAAAGCAGAGAGGGAGGGAAATAAGAGAACATACAATTAAAAATGTAATAAAAAAGGATAGAAAAGAAAGTTAACATTCAAATATAAAGAAAGAATAGCATAAGACTGGCGAGATTAAAAAAAAGAAATAAAAAGCACAGCTTCTCTAAAAACTAAAAGAAAAAAGAAGAAACTTCAGAAGCAAAGTAAGAAGAAGTCTTGAGTAAGGGTAGAGAGGAAGAAAGAGAAGAGGAGACGTTGATGAGGGAAAGCAGTGTAAAGGAAACAACAACAAAATGGAAAAAGAGAAAAATAACAGAAAAAAAGGAAAACATAAGAAGAGGAGGAAGACAAGCTGAAAGAGGTGCATGCTGGGTACTTTGTGCTGATGCTGCTGCATTAGTTGCCAGTGGAAACAGATTGGCTGCGTTTCACCTGTGACGCTGAGTCAGTGGACCAAATGGCAGAAGCTCTCAAAACACAGTGAAGTGAAAGAGGACAGTAATTCATCCATACACACTCTCTTACACACAGCAAAACAATCCTTCACTTTTATTCATCCAGATTCCCCCACAGAAGGGTTTCATTACTGCATATTTTAATACGAACAATCAGCTCACGGCCTTTGAAACCTATACTGACCTACGGGTTTGTTGTTATTCAGATTACATATGAAAACAAAAAGCTGTAATAAAATTAAGATAAGTTGGACAAACACAGCTCTCAAAATTATTAGCAAATGTATAGTTTCAAAACAAAACAATAACTACTACATTTATGTAAAATAAATAGCAAATGAACTTTTTAAAGCATCACTGAGGAGTTTTTTTCATGTCTTTTTTTTCAGGAATATTTGATTCTTTTATGAAGCGTTGTTTAGTCCCTGCTACTGAAAAACAAACACTCAAGTAACTGTGGACTCTCGTTATCTCTTACCAACACTGCTGTGTGGCTTCACGCCACAATGTCACACATCGACAAAGATGAACGTAGCTCCCAGAGGCAGAGAGGAAAAAGAGCAAGAGACTAAACATTTTGGAGACTGATATAAAAGTGACACAGCCTCGATGTCTATATGGGGGCACTCTTCCTGCGTGCCAGCTGCAGAGACAGAAGAGGATGCAGAGGAAACCTTCTCCAATACAAAATAACCAACATCTCAAGATATCAAGATCTGTCTGCTAGGACGGACTATTGCACAATGAAAACCTGGACTGTGGTCATACAAATCAGTACTTTAGATCTACTTTTGGCATAAATGAAAAACAAAAGGGCACAGTGTTCTTTAGACCAAAGATGAAAATGACCATCCAAGCTGTTATAAGAGACAAGATCAAAAACCAGCTTCTGTGAAAAAGGGGAAGTTCATTTAAACATCTGCAACGCAGAAAGATGCAGTGAGATTTTGAAGTGACGTATGCTGCTTTAAACACCACATCTTCTCCAGGGGAAGTCTGCGCATCTTCACCTGTGGCCACCCAGGGATCTGTGTTCATCTGCATCTCGACTTGTTGCGTCTCCCTCTCAAAACTCATTGACCGCCACCTTGTCCCTCTTTCCTCCACCCACGCTCCCAAATGAGGCAGCATGTGTGCGCTGTATATGTCTGCATTGCATGTGTGTGCAAGTGAAGAGCGTGTGGGTGCTTTCAAATGCACTGCTGACAGTGGCTATGTGTGTTTTCTCTGTGGGGGTGTGAAATAACATCTACTGCTCAGGATGGGGCACAAGAACCAACACTTACGCACAACCACACACCTATAACGAGATGCTGGATATCCAACCTTTTTTTAAAAAAAAAACCCAACAAAAAACAACAACATCAAAATGCTTTGTTTTGTGTTTGAGTTTCAAACTTCCATTGCAAGACCTTTTTTAGGCTTTAGTCTGGCAGTGAATTAGTAAATCAGCTCTGGACGGCTTTATGAACAGAGGAGAATGGTACCCACGCTTAGTTGCTGTAATTACAACCTCAGTTGCATAAATCGATTTACACAAGGACAAACAAAAGCAGCAAATGAGAAGTTTAACTGTCACTGAGTGTTACGAAAAATGTCTTCTGATGAAATATGCATCAAGCATGTGAGAAGGCTGAGGAAACGCTGGCCAAACTGAGACCGCACTCGGCTTCTAAGAGTTTCAAAGCAGAGCTACACCACGCACAGCTTTTTCTCAGCCGGCTGAAATAAATGTGCACATTTGAAAAGGCACACTGCTGTGGGCTGAATCTCAATCTGTGACTGGTTCTGTTTGGAGGTGTTTATGTGTATAACAATGACATCGTCCCGATCACCTCGTGGTCTCCTGTGTGTTGTCTAAAAAGCAGTCTATGTCAGCGGAGATGTTTGCACTGGATTGCCTGCCTCTCAGTGGATCTCCAGCTCGATCTGCTCCTCTGACCACTTTTATCCGGCAGCTTCGGGAGCACTGCTTCTGCAGCTATTTTTGGAAAAGTGGTAGGAGGCTGTGGTCACACCTTTGTACAGGATGCAGGTAAAGAGCCATTTGAAATGGAATTACTCATTCTCCTCCTTCCTTGTCTTTGGGGGCTTTTTCTATGTGCAGAGGACAACATGTTCACATATATATAAACATGTTTCCTGTGCATATTTCAATGCACACTTCAATTATGTGTTACTGTGTGTGTGTGTGTGTGTGTGTGTTTGCAGCTCAGTGAACACAGGGAGGAATGAGAAATGCAGTAGCTATGGAGTTGTATCCATGGTGCCGTAACTATGGCAACAAAGCTTGGAAAGCTAGTCCCTTAATTGGCATCTCTGAGGCGCTCTGGAGCTGTGATCCAGAATAGCAACCCTTGACACAATAATGTTTCCTTCATATGTCAGACAACAGCCACGCCATTACAGGATGCATACCAATTAATTAATTAATATGATTCAACCTGCGTGTGTTGAAGTTTATCACAAAAAAAAATGATAGAGAGCCACAGAAGGGAAAAAAAGTTGAATTAAAAACCTGTCTATAAAGTCAGTTAAAATTACTTACAGTGTCCATTGAAGCTTCTGATTCTTGATTGAGTTGTAGAGCGCCTGAGGAAAGAAAACAAGAAAATCGCTTTTTCAGATAGATATGAGCTGGTATGCTCAGAATTGATCAGCTATTGTAGGGTGCAGGTTTTCTGAGAATAATGCACAAAAAAGAGCCAGCTTGATTTAATAAACTGTACTCAGAGAAATGTCATCCCCTTTCACACCCCGCAAACGGCCCTCAGCCTGAAGCTGAACTCATTGAGTTGGCAAACAACACATCAATCATCTAATCAGTCTGCTGCCAGCTTCACAGAAATAACAAAGCCATTATGAAGCGGACACCTGGCCAGCCAGTACACAAATGAGCAAATTAATCAGGCTATCAATAATTTAAGCTCACGTCAACCATGACACAAAGTCAAGAGGAAAACCATAAATCTACATATATTTTATACATACATAAATTATGTCTGAAAAATGTATTGTTATGGCAGGTTAGATTCCTACATACAAACTACATTTAAATAAAACTTAACTAGAACATAAAATACAGCAGCTTAATAAATCATTGACAAAAACGTGTGTGAATGAAAAGGTATAATATTTTGACATAGTACACCATAAAATTAGGAAACAATAGAAATACTATTACAACAGACCATTTTGTGTGTTTTTCTTTTTTTTACT
The DNA here is from genome assembly GCA_014839995.1 of Xenentodon cancila. NCBI lineage: Eukaryota > Metazoa > Chordata > Actinopteri > Beloniformes > Belonidae > Xenentodon > Xenentodon cancila. The sequence continues at coordinate 5,004,089 of CM026218.1, read as the reverse complement.
TTAATTTTTTTCAATATACTAAAGAAAATGTTAAGTCTACACAGAAGTGGTTAACGACAGAGCGTGTTTTTTTGGTAATCCCGGGCACATCCCATTAATCACCCGCTACAAACTGAGATCATGGCAAACCAGCCATTCAGCCACTACGAGTGACAGTTTTGTCTTGGTGGTTCATTGGATGAAGTGCACTAGATAGAGTAGAATAATTCTCGCTTCATATTCAGACAGCACTAGAAAATGTCTAACACACTATTTAGTACACCTGATAATGAACAGAGGGAGATTTCAGACACAGCCTGTGGTTCACCAACTGCACATTCATGATCTAGCGCACAAAATGGATAAAATGTTTATTCACATCTGGATACGGCCAAAGTAGCCCAGGTTTCATTTTGGTTTTACAAATTAAAGTATCGATTTTGCATCAGAACTGAACTGAAAGTGAAGCAGTATCCATCCATTTGTTTTTTATGGACTGTAAAGGGCTAACATCTCACACGAACGCTGCAGCTGATATTTATAGCAGGTTACGACAGGTTTTGATGGCACACAAACAGTTTTTCTGAAAGATGACGTGGATAAATCCTGCGGGGAATAGCTACACTATATTGCCAAAAGTATTTGCTTACCCGTCCAAATAATGGGAATCAGGTGCTCCAATCACTTCCATGGCCACAAGTTTATAAAATAAAGCACCTCGGCATGCCGGATGTTTTTACAACTATTTGTGAAAGAATGAGTCGCTCTCAGAAGCTCAGTGAATTCCAGCGTGGAACTGTGATAGTATTCCTGGCCCTAAATATTCCACATTCAACTGTCAGCTATGTTATAAGAAAATGGAGATGTTTGGGAACGACAGTAAATCAGCCACAAAGTGGTAGGTCACGTGATCTGACACAGCGGGGTCAGCGAATGCTGAAGTTCATAGTGCAAAGAGGTCGCCAACTTTCTGCAGTCAATCTCTACAGACCTCCAAACTTCATGTGGCCTTCAGATCAGCTCAAGAACAGTCGACAGAGAGCTTCATGAATGGGTTTCTATAGCAGCTGCATCCAAGCCATACATCACCAAGTGCAATGCAAAGCGACAGGGGTGTAAAGGACGCCGCCACTGGACTCTAGAGCAGTGGAGACGCGTTCTCTGTAATGAAGAATGACACTCATCCATCTAGCATCTGATGGATGAGTCTGGGTTTGGCGGTTGCCAGGACAACGGCACTTGTCTGACTGCATTGTGCCAAGTGTAAAGTTTGGTGGAGGAGGGATTATGGTGTGGGGTTGTTCTTCAGGAGCTGGACTTGGCCCCTTAGTTCCAGTGAAAGGAACTCTGAATGCTTCAGCAGACCAATACATTTTGGACAACTTACTTAGCCAATACTTTTGACCTTATAGTGTAACTGTATCAAATCAAATCAAGGGGCTCTGATCTGAAGCTGCTTTTGGACCAAATCAACTGGCGAATAGCACATCATGAAATATCTTTTTTCTTGAGTGAAACAATGTAAAAAAATCAGAGTTCATGTCATGTTAAGCTGGAAGAGTTATATAAGAGTTAAAAATCTTGAAATTCTTGGAAGAAAACAAGAAAACATGGAACAGCAACCTGTCGGAGCAGTCTGGGATTTTATTGGTCAAACAGAAAAAGATGGGTATCGACTAGCAGAAAGGGAGTATATCGCCACCTATCGAGTCTGACCAAGTCTTTTTTATGATTTTATACCACTTCAGTGGATTTGAAATTAAACAATCAATATGAGATCTAAATGTAAACTCAGCTATAATTTAAGAGGTTTACCAAAACTACAACTACGGTATAAGCAATAATAATTGTCTTAGACAAAGTACCTTCATTTTCAGTATGTGTCAGTTATTTACAGTTATTGTAAATATCAGCATCACTTTTAGGACTCGGGTGAAAATCCTTTGCGTTCAGTGACTGCCTGAAGTCTGAAGCTCCTCTCCCATTAAAGCTGGAAGTGCACACTTTGATTTGGGAAGAAAAAAACTCTGTAACCAACTGTATTGTGATGCTGTTTTGAAATACATCACAAAGTTATATCTATGAACTCTGTTTATCTGCAGGTATGATATTCTAATTTCTAATGTTTTATTTGAGTTAAATTTAAATTTTCTCGTCTCTAAATCCGACTCTGCTACTCCTTTGCACCAATTACTCTCATTTTTTGGGTCATTGTTTGCCCTCGAAGAGAAACTGCTCCTTTTCCTTTCATTAGCAGCATAATCAACACATACAGGAGAGATGCAGAATAGCAGAGTTAAGAGGACGACAGAGGGTTTAAGGAGAGAGTTAGTCAGCTGCCGCATCAGATGTGGGGCTTCAGCTTCCTCCAGATTTCTGATGACAGATGGGACGTTCAGACGTTTCTCCTTCAACAGTCCTGAGTGACACTGGCTTGTGTCAGCTGATTGTGATACAGCGGTTCTGTTTCACGGTTGGCCGGCTGCAGAAGATCAGGAGGACAGAAGACAGCAGGAAGCCATCAAGAGTGTTCAAGATTGAGGCAGTCGGTGGCGGTGATGGACACATGTGACAGATGAGAGCACGCTTTCAGGCACTCATATTTCTTGAGGACCAACACTGCATGAATTTAGGAGAGCATCAAACTCCTCTTTGATGTAACCACTGCTGATTATCACTGGTCTTTTCTTTTCTTTTTTTAATTTTCAGCCTTTAATGATTTAAAAAAAGAAAAATGTTCCTCTGCAACTTTTAGTCAAATTAAATTGGTTTGGGTTTTTTTTGACTCTGTGCCAAATCTGTTTCACCAGCAGCGTTTTCTTTAAAACACTTCCCAAGCAATCATGAATATTAAAGAGCATCCAGCCTCGACTATCGCAGATTCAGTTCTGTTTCATCCTCTTTACTGTAAGTTTTCTGCATTCACAGTATGTTTCAACCTGGATGCTGTCATTCATTTTAATTATCATGACCTCACAGAAATACAGATCAGCTTCCCGGGATGCACGAGTCGCCTGCTTCAAAGCAGAAAACAAACTGCTTCTGTAGCACAAATATTGTGTACATCAAATATTAAGTGTGACTTCGTAGTGTAGCCAGCTCTAGTGCAGGGATCTGTCTGCAGAGGAGGCCTGTGTGGATAACTGATATACTTTGAAAAGACCTGGAAATAAAAAAATAACTGATGTGTAAATCTATTTTGGGTAGTTTTAACATGTTAACAAAACAGTAGAAGTGAGGTTGTAGAGTTAGGGGCAGCTTTTGCAGTCATGCGGTCATGCAACACACTTTTGTGGTTAATTTGTGGTTTGTTCGTATAAGCCAGTACTTTCATCCAAGGCTATTAACTTTTTTGGCCAAAAGAATTAGATAGCAAGAGCAAGAAGCTGTTTTGTCCACAGGGCAGATCTGCTTAATCTCCAAGATGGGATGAGAAGTTTGGAGATCCTGGAGATGCTCTAATACACAGGGAGAATCCAGCTGAGGTGGGATCTGATAAGGGTGGCTCCTGAGGGCCTCCATTTAAAGGTTTACCAGGCAGGGCCAGCTGGGCTGTCTGTCGACTCAGAACCGGGTGGATTATATTTTAGGGAATTGACTGAGGAACACTGCGGAGCGGGAAGAAATCTCCTGAGGACGGGAATCCTGGGCTTCCTCATCCTCTCACTGTGTTTCAACAATGAAATGCATAGAAATGGTCAAAAATAGGATTAAAAAATGCCAGGACAAAAAACTCACCAGTGGAGACAATGAACCCTAATTAGAACCCTAAATAGAACCCTAATTCGAACCATATTTACACAAGTCTCTGTGATTCGTAGTCACTCGGTGGATTGATTTAATGCCGTGTACAGTGATGAAAAATAGGCACAATTTTATAATTCTGATCATTTATTCCACAGCTGGAAGGTGACAGTGATATTTAACTTCTCACCGTGCATACATGGTTTCACTTGTAAACAGTTGGTTTCTAACATAAACCTGCTTCGTATCCTGTTAGTATAGTTAACTTCAGCTATTCTGAGATGATGTCAGCACACTGCTCACCGAGTCCCAGAGCAGAGTTCTCACTTTAACACGATTCAGATCCTAATTTTATACACTCACCAACTGCTTTAACCCGTTGTGATGGCCAGATGCTCAGTAACACATTTATTTTTCTGTGATTCTACAAACTAGGACAATATATTTAGTTTTTTAAAATTGTTTTACTCTGACTTTATTAGATTAATTGACTGAAATTTAACCAGGCTTGACCTGTCATTTTTCTAAAGTTACCACCGGACTCAAGTGACGAGGCAGCCTGGTGCTGACCCGACACACTGGGGAGTTTGTTATAAAAAAGATAGACTAGATAACTGTCATCCAATGTGAACCAATCATATTAAAAAAAACAAAAAAACACAACAAACAAACTTGAGCGCAGCCAGCCAGAGGACTGGAATCGTCATATTGTCTCAACCCGGTGTATTTTCCTCCTTAAAGACAGTTCAGATCCTGGGAAGATCAGTTTTTACATGAGAAGTTACACGTCATGCACAGTAAAACAAGTGGAATTTTTGCTGTGGTTCATTTCTTTGTTGGATTAAATTTGCAAGAGTTGCAAAAGTTTATAGATCAACTGAAAAATGATCAAATTGCACTGTAAATTGTTAATTGTACAACTTAATTTTGAGATCAGCGTCCTGCTGGGGAGTTTTTCTGCTCACCGAGTGTCTTGTTTTAGTCTTCATATTGCAGATGGTTCCTAAGTAAATTTGAGGATCTTTTGCATTATTACTGACCCAAATTATCTTGGGAATTAAGAGGTTAATGGAGGTGTTGTTGTCTTCCCTTATGTTTAACTATGCATGCATGTTTTAGCTATATCAGTATATCTTACTTAAGTGATAAACATGCAGAAACAGCCACAGACGAGTTCATTTGATAAATTATTCATTCAGAATTACCTTTAAATTCTGAAACATGTTAAAAAAAACTCTCCTAGTGTAATATTGAAGAACAGGGAGATTCTGTAAATGGAGGTGAAGCACAAATCGATCAGACTCGATCGGCGTGGAGGCTCCAAAATACTTGCTTCATCAATGTCACTCAGTGACAGAAGGTGAGAGCCGTTAGTGGTAGTTTTCCACTGGGCTGCCTGAGCTGTGGTGTCGGCCCAGCAGCTCGATTGACAGGTGACCAACAACTGGTACAAAACCAGCAGGCTGGCGTTGCTGGACAGGTGACTGCATTATGGGAAAATTCAGCCCAGCTCATTTAATGATCACAAAGTGCTATCCGGTGTTATGTTGCTTAAAATATCACTGTTATGTCTGGTGTTTTAGTAAGAAATAAAGTAGAAAAAAAAGATTAATCTCAGATACTTTCTGAGATGTATACTCTGTATAATACTCTGTATTAGAAATTAAAAAAAAAAGGTTTTCAGTACCTTCCTCCTCTTTCTGGCCTGCGGGTGGTTCTGCCCATCCTGAGCCTTGCCCAGCAGGTCTGGAAACACGAGGGGTTTGAGGGAGCGTGAGCGTGGGGTTCTGGGATAGCGGAACGGGTCCATCACCCGGAAGTCTCTTCCGTAGCGCACAGTGCAAAGTGAGCGTGAGCGCAGGCGCCCTGCTGAGTGCAGGCTGTTGACACCAATCATCGTCTGAGAGCACCAACTACGGGGGGGGTCTCAAGACCACTGGGCACTCAAACAGCCCCTGTTGATTCAGTTTTTATTTGCCTGCAGAAACCTGAACAGAGGGATGCTCTGGAGGGAGTCCAGTCGATGGTGGAGAAGGCTGGTTGGCCGACAAAACCCTGGAAGCGGATCCAGTTAAAACAGGGAGCAGCCGGTGATCCACGGAGGCCTCAGAGGGAGGCAACACATCATCAAGCTGTTGTCAGATAAGTAAACGGCATCAGCGGACTGTGCTACCAGCAGGCATCAAACCTTATAGTCTCATTTCTCGATGTCGCCACTCGCCATGCAACACTGGGGTGCACGTCTGATGCTAAATTATTTACAAGGCAGCCATGTATTATACATCCTGTGAGTGGGCGAGACTCTCTCTCCTGCAGGTGGTAATCAGTCCCAACTTTTTCCTTCCATTGACGGGTGAGGAGAAACAGAACTGCAGTTCACGGCAAGCTGGATGGATAAATCCGCCGTCCTTACGCGATCTCAACAGGATACGAGACAACAGTCTAAATGCCTTCATAAAGAAAACCAGGCTAACACGCTCACAGATGGCAGATGTGTGAATGGACGGCCAGCATGAAGCAGATGGGTGCCAAATGTGGAAACTCAAGAGTAAAAGACACACAAGGGTTTACGATGAGCCTTTTAGGATTATATAAATGTAAACACACAGTAAAAAAGACACAAGAGGGAGATACAGAAGGGGTGGGAGGGATGGAAAACCGCCCTCAGACTTGTGAACAGGAATTCCAAAGAGCGCCCTGATTTCGTCACAAGCCCGGAGATATAAACAAAATAAATTCAAGGTTGGAAAAGTGTTTTAAAAAAGCTGTAAAAATAGGAAAGGAGCCTGATTGTTCTTGTTGCTTTGACAGGAAAAATGGATCCCCTCAGTTTAACAGTCAGTGCCGACTGTCATATTATCTGCATCACTTCTCCATCCACGAGCAGAAGTCCACTAAATCCTCTTTCCCTCGTCTGTGATCCACTTCTCTCAGTCAGTATTTTCGCTCACACTCTCTCCGTGTTGGATATGGTCTCCTCTCATCGCACAATCGGCGGGTGTGGGTGTTTGAGGGAAAGAAAAAGAAAAAATGCTGCCGTCCTCCTGCTGATGTCTCTCATTCCTTCCCTCATCCCTTCCTCTATTGATTCCTTGGTTTTATTTTTCTGCAAATTCTTTTTTTAAATCAAATTCTCCCTTTCTTCCCCTCTCCCTGCGGCTGGCGTGAAGGAAGAGGAGCCGAGGAAAAGAGAGCTGGTTGCCTGAGTCGCAGAGCGAAGAAGAAGCTGAAAGGGAGAGCGCTTTCCTTCCCTCTGCCTCCCGCTCTCTGGCTTCGTCAATGCGCAGCTCCCTCCCCCCTCCCTTCTCTTCTCAGTCGTCACCAGCAAATCACAGTCCCCCAACTGCCTATTCTGTGCTCGCTCTCTCTCTTAGACACACACACACAAACACACCGGTGAGGTGATACATATGGACACTTTTTTAAAAATGTATTTGCACTGGTGATTGGTATGCAGCAGTGCTCTCCGCCGGTGGGAGACGCTGGTGAAGTGAGGACTTAAGGAACAATCAAGACCAATCCTGCAACCAAACTGTCATTAAAGGAGTAGTTCAGCATTTCAGGATGAACAATGGCACAAACAAGTAAGAACTTGTTTGTGCGTAAAACACAAGGCACTTAACCTGGCTGTGCTTTAAATCTGAAATCATTCATATAAGCACCTCTGAAGGGATAATTAAACTGACTTCAAATATCTGAATAATTAAAATGTTAAGCTTTTTCGTGTTTATTTTAGGGGTCATTTAACACCTACAGGCCCAAGTCTGCAAACAGGAAAGTCAGTTTGGGTTTGCTGCTCAGTGCCCTTCGTTTCCCACAACTGACCTCGGGCGCACACCAAAAACTGCACAGAGACCCCCAAAGGGAGGTGGTCTCTGTTTGGGTTCCTCCAAGTGAGAAAGCACCCACAACATAAACAGTCACAAAAGGCTAGAACGGCATGAATTAATTAAAACTGAGCTAAATCATGTGGTTCAAAGTTCTGCATGATTAATGCGGAAACTTCCTGAAGTGTTTTGTTAAACCCACTGGGAAAAAGGTTCCTCTCCAACTGTCTCCAACTGTTAGACACAAGAAACAAAGATTCATGAGGATGACAAGCTATCTGCACATGTTCTCCATGTCATCAACCAAATAGTACACCTATATACTTAAAAGTTCACAATTTACATTTCTTTGTCCTTTATTGTTGTTTGTTGTAACAAAGTTACAGCAGGCATGTGAAGATTTTTGTCGGAATGAAAAGAAACCTGGCCGACATTAAAGAAAAGTGAGTTTGCAAACCATCAGGTGATTTTGACCAGAGCAAATTTCAATTTCAATTTTATTTATAAAGCGTCTATTTCAACACAAGTTGTCTCTAGGCACTTTCCAGGGACCCGGCACATGACCCCCGAGGCAAAGGAACTGAGAAGTCATCCTTATGACTTGATGATTACGACACAGTGGAGCTGTGTGTGCAGCCATCCACCTCTGACGACATATTTTTAATACCACATCACAAAAACAGAGCAACAGTTAACTATGGCGCCTCCTTCACACAAAAGCATCTTTCCCAGGTGTGGACCACCTCGGGCTCATTCTGGTGGCATAAAGAAGAAACAGACTCATTTTGTGCAGAGCAGGAGAAGATGATGTTGACAGTTTTCCTCAGTTCAGCCGGTGTGTTTAATACAGAATCATAATAAAAATGAGGTATATCTGTCATCTCCATGACACGAACCTACCACAGATGGGAACCAAATGCTACTCCCCCCTGGAGCACGGTGTATGTTTATGTTTAACAAACCATCTTTAAAAACACATGGAACACATACAGCGGTAGGGTAGCGGTAAATAAAAAGTCAGGAGGCAGTTGAAACCGTGTTTTTAGTTTAGGAACGGTGTTTTACTGGGACTTGGATGAAGCTCAGCTCACGTTAATGCAAATGAATGCAGGAAACCAGTTTACTCCAGGGTACTCATATACGTTGTTTTACCACTATAGCCTCTGTATTAAACACCAAAAATGACATTTTAAGTTTTTTATGAAGAGACACAACTACAACAAATTAAGCTTCAATTTCAATTTGGTTTTAACCACTGGAGGGGAGAAAAACAAAAAAAATCAAGGCCACAAAGTATTTAGGCCAAATGATGGCAGCAAAGACAAGGAGGTGTCAGAGAAAGGAAGCAATCGGACTAAAGCTGTTGATGATAAAAGTGATTAATAATGTTTTTCTTAAAGAGCGATTAGCCAAAACATAATGAAATGGACCCCTGAGACTATGTGACCCACAATTTAGAGATCCTCAGTGCTAACAATACTGCCTGAAGACCCTGATGTTGTACATTTATGCCATAACTTCCCTGTGTGATGAACATAGTTAACAAGTTACAAGTTTATAAAGGGACAGACTCCTGCAAACACCATGGACGCCTCACCAGGTCAGGTTCAAATAAAGGTGAAGAGGGTGAGGCCTGGAAAATGTGCAATAATGGGATGAAGTTTACACTCACAATTCAATTTAGTTTTATTTATTTAGCATCTATTACACACAAGGCGCTTTCCAGAGACCCAGACCATGACCCCCAAAATAAATTAATATAAATCATTAAAGAAGAAAAAAAATACAGAACGACAAGAGAACTATCCAAAGAAAAGAAACTACTACAGAAAAAAATGCTGACTTTTCTTTTTGATGAAAAGCGATGCCTCCAGAATCCCTCCAGAACACATTCAGTTAACAGCTTTGATAAAGTCCAACTTATCACCATCAAGCCTGGGAGAAACGTGCTCACGTCTGTTCCCTCAGCAGTCACCACTGAGGAATCACCACAGCGATACGGATTTTAATGTTAATGTTCTCTCTGCATCCGATCTTTCTTGACTCTTGAATACAGGCCTTGTTTTTTTTTTTTTTAATGGCACTAGATTTTGGTGCAGGCCTGTACCAAGCTTCAATACAGTTCTGGTTACACACATAAACCCTGTAAACAAGCAGAAGGCCAGGCTGAAGTGAAACAAACTCAGACGACCAATGTTTTCCATATTAAACGAAGAACACTTTTTCCATTATTTATCTTTGAAACATATATAAAACAAAAAAATCTTACCTTGTAAGAACAAATTTTCTTACTGGACTCTATGTAACCAAACAACAACCAGAAGAATTTCCCGCTTTGGAAGGAATTCCACTTGAATTAAATTCCTGCAAAGGGCATTTTTCCCAACCAGCTCTTTAATTTTCAGACTTTCCACTGCACATCATCCACACAACAGTTATTTGTAAGTAGTTTTTCAAAGTAAACATTTTTTTTCAACTTTTAAAATACACTGGGAATTGTGAGCAGGTCCTAGGAAGCTCTGGCAGAACATTGGTCAGTTGCCAGTGAGACCGCGACAGTTGCGTTTTGACATCTGTACAGTTGTTGGTGGTCCATGTGCCTCGTTTCAGCATGTGGACCCATGTGTACCTGGTCCAATATTGTGTTAGACAGAAGTATGGCAACCACATTTATAAAAGGTTATTTCATCTGGTCTGTTTAGGCCATAATGGGTTCCCACTACTGAGGAGGGACAAGTTGATGTTTGGAAAACTGGGTAATGCTAAACCTTTACATATATAGCTTGTGTAGAATTCAGTTTTTTTCCCCCATGATGGTATTTATACTGTACAGTACATATCTGAGTACACTTGCTATTCTGTTTCTCATATTTGTTTTAACAAAATATAAATCATTACAATAAAACGTCTATCATTGTGCTATCTTTGTGCCAGCTATTATACCCAGTGAGAAAAAAAGAAAAGAAAAGGACAATTCCTCCCTCATGAACAGCATCTGTCTTTTGACATCAGTGTTGAGATGTGGGTTGTGTCCCCTCTGGCGTCTGCATCTCTCCGAGGTGGAATAAGGAAGGAAGTCCAGTGAGCCGGAGGGGACGGAAGCTCACATTGGACAGCTAAGTTCAAACAACCTGCATCAGGATAACAGCCTGTTACAGGAATCAGCAAACCTTGTGTCCTCACAGTCCTTCTTCCTCTCTTAATTAAAAGCTTGTGGGCTTGTGGCTTGAAACTTGAATCCCAAATAAGCCATCGGGGTGCATCAGATCAAAGCACAAATGAAATTGAGTGACTGCAGCTTTGTGGACAACAAATAACAGGAAAACACCTGCTCACTGAAAGAAAACCACACAGCGGAGATCTAAATTTATCTGATATTTCTGCTACCTTACAATCTATCACTTTCCCCATCAGCTGTCAGGCTCCTCCACTCTCCCAACATCACATCCAATATTTCACATCCTATCTAAATCTCTTCCTCCGTCTGTCATGGAGAGTCCAGACAGCTTGGGGACAGGGGGACTGCATCCACAGCTTCATGTCTCTGCTGACCCCAGAAGCTGTCTCCTCTTCACACTCTACTGTTTCTGTTTTGTTTTTTTTACCACATCTTTCTCTGAACAATCCCGTTTAATAGCACCAATTTCTATTTTTAGAGGAAAAACATGTAAAATTTGTACCAATCAATACACTGCCTGACATAAGGCTTTGGAAAATGAAGAAGTTATAGGCGGTTTAGAGAGCAGATTCTGCCTCCATACAGCAGTTACAGGGTTTTGTTTACTGACTAGAAATAGACAGCTGCACTGTTTTACTTACAGTTGATCTCTCAGCAATGAAACGCAAAGACTCCGCAGCGCTAAGCTATGACCCCAGGGGTCTCAAACTACTGACCGGAGTGAAATTTATAAGCCTCAACATATTTTTTTATCTCCCAGTAAAGCTGCAAAACTGAAGCAGTAAATTAGCTTATTTTTCCCAAATAAGTAGGATACAGTGACACTATATATATATATATATATATATATATATATATATATATATATATATATATATATATATATATATAGATATAGATATATATATATATAGATATAGATATATACACATATATATATATATACACACACACACACACACACACACACACACACACACACACACACGCGCATGTGTGTCACACTTAAAACTACAAAAGAATAATGAGGGAGTATCGGCTTTACAACGCTGAATCACAGAGTGATGCCATTGATTCAGTTCTCAGCTGCATCTCCACCAAATCAGAAACAATTCATGACACTTCTGGATGCATCACAGCAGTTCTGAGCCTGTCACATAAGCAGTTGTTTTCCCACTATCAAGCCAAAGCTGAGCTGGGCCAACTCGTTTCCCCGTTGTTACTTCTGGTGCTTAAGGGGGTCAATCCAGGCTGCCCTGGTCCCCGACTTACTGATGACTTTTATGACTCTTACGATGGATTCAGATTTAGGTTAACCTCAGTTTTCTTTTGCATAATTTCTCAGCATTTATTCACTAGCTCCCTTCGAGCCGCTTGAGCCTGAATATCCCTCATTTTAGCATGCTCATATTTGCTTTTTGATTCTTACTCATTGTGCTTTCAATAGTTTTCCCCCTTCGTTGCATTGCAAAACTCTCAATTCTAGCAGTGCCATCACTTTGACAATCACACCAGATTCCTGCTATCATTCTTCATCTTTTAGAAGTTTCCTCGCTGAATGTTGGAGATGAGCACTGGTTAAAATAATTTCTTATTTAACCGGTCTACTGTTTGGCATTGTTCTTGGACTTGTTGATACTCTCTCACGCTTATCACTCAGTCAAGACTCACATTCACTGTTGGGTTTTAGTGCATTCAGTTGTGAGCTATATTAGTACATTCACTGAATGGAGCACTGATCCTAATGAAGCTAGAAGCCGATAAGACTTTGTTGACTGAGAAAGTCTGCTCAAACAACAGGGAGGTAGAAGGTGTGCATTTGTGTTTGTAGTTTTGCAAGTGCAACCATCATGCATGAAGTCTTATCCTCCAGCCGTTAGGTCAGGCGACACGGGGATACTGATTCAGCAGTCTTTGTTCGCAGAGAAACATTCACACTCATTCACTCTTGTTAAGTCACTGCTCGCCGTCTCTTTTACAACTGAACTAAGCTGAACTGTGAAGTGGATGCATTGCTTCAGTCAGGGATTTGGTTCCCCCTTAAAGCAACATTATGGGAGAGTCAGAGGGGCAGCACAGTGGGGCTATCAGCATGACAGTGGTACCAGGATTGATTTTCGTGAGCGAACTGAGGTGGAGGACGATTAGGAGGTTTAAACCCTAACACCGGAATAGCTCGAAAGTGTAAAAACAGTTGAGCACTACACTGTAGTGGAAACCTACTTGGTCTTGATAAAGGGATAACATAAAAATCATAAAAGTGAATAAATCAAAGTATGAATGGGTTGTGAAATGAGGAGATTCTTTTACTCCTCTATGAAACCATCTGATCTTCTCCGTGTGTAAATTATTGTCCTTAGTGGCAGTAATGACAGAAGCTTTGGATTCATATGTCCAAGTTGGTGATTCATGTGACTTCAACAAGTTATAAGCCTGAACCTTCTATTGGGTTCTGGGTAAAGGGGGAACATCTTGAAGAACCAAGAAACAGAAGTCCAGTTGCCTTCAGCACAGATGTTTGACAAGTTCATTTATTCTCAAGAAATAAGAAGTAAGAACATCCCGTACTTTGATTTTTTTTTTTTGTCCATAAATGTACTAACTACCTGCAGCACAAAAAGCTTGCAGACTTGGAGAATGAGCTTTTGTTTTAGTTTAATGTGACTGCTTACAGTCTGATCTGGAGGAAGAACTTTATAGTTCTTTAGGGCTAAAGTAACATCCCTCATCAGAACATGTTAATGGCACCATAGACTACACATAGATGAGTATGGGAGCTGCACAACTGTGGAGAGTGAGAACATTAAATTGAAAAAAGAAAACCTGTCTGGTGCCCAAACCATTTCAAGTGATTTGCACAAAAATCTTGTAGAGCAGTGTTTCCCTTTCCAGGTCCTCAGGACCCACTGCCCTACATGTTTCACTGTTTCATCAGACCTGGGTTAAATTAATGGGTCATTTACAGACTGGTACAAGCCTGAAGAGGTGATCCAGTACGTTGGCAGGGAAACATCTAAAAGATGCTGTGCATAGGATCTTGAGGTCCATAACCGGGAGACATAAATGTAGAATTCTACTGTGACTTTTTCATATGTGTACTGATGTGTAGTAGTATCAGCTCTCACGTGTGACCGGTTTGTCTTTTTCCAAGCTGGCAAGGCTGTCGAGGTGCCACTATGAGTCCGGTTCAGATTTCAGACTCAATTATCAATGGACAACACTGGATGTGCAATTATTGACAAAAAAAGCCCTACATCTTTTTTGTTGTAATCAATGCTGAGATGCAATCGAAAAAAAAACTGTGCCTAATTATGGTTTGAGGAGCGTGGTTCAGTGTCTGACTGAGCTGTACAACATCTTCGTTTCATCAGAATTTGTTCTCCTTCTCTGTTGCGGGCTGGTAACCTACTTCTGAGCATCTTTAGCTCCCACTTCAAGCTTTAAGCCTGCAGCAGTACTGAGAAGAGAGAGTGAGAGGGTGTGCAAACCTATGCATCTCTGAACTGCAAAATAAAGGGAGAAACTTTCCTCTAAGGGAAGCAAAAGCCTGGACCAGCAGGCAAAGCTTTATATTCTGCAGGGAGCTGCAGTATAGCAGCTCCAAAGCAGCTTTTTTAAAACAAAATCATTATTGCTGCTTTGGTTAGGTAAAGGAACAATGAAGTGATTATAAAAGGCTTAAAAGCTGACTGTGGCAGTGGGATCACAAGTCCTAATCATTCCTATCCTAATCATTCCTATTCTAATCATTCCTATCCCAATTTTTGTAAGTTGTGTTACACATTCACAGCTGGAGCCTATCCCAGTGGCCCTCAGGTGAGAAGTACGGCACACCACTGATGGTTCACCAGTCCATCACAGAGACAAACAAGACAAGCATTGCAAAATCAGCCGACATTCATTTGACAAAAAACAGTAAATAATAATTCCAATTCCAAAAAAAAGACATGTCTACACAATGTGCATCTTCATGTTACAGGACATATCAGGAGCAAAATCATCCATCAGTCCTGGGACTTGGAGTTCCTGCTTTGAATCTGTGGAGGGACACCTATAATCCCAGAAAATGAAGGTCAAACAGGCGAAACTTGCCATGAAAATGATCAAAGGATTAGTCCTGACTATTTGCAGGTCGGGGTTTGCAAATGAATAACTTGCCATACAGCATTTCATTGGACAGTAGGCGATATTTTCCTTATCAAATGCAATGAGGTTGCAATGAGGTACAAGAGGTCTACGTTTATTGGATAATGCCTTGCACTGGACACAATAATTTACAGAAAGTTGGATGAATCTTTAAGTTTTGACACACTGCGGGGACTTGCCTGCCTTCCTGAGATACTTTCTATCACACCTCTTCGCTTTTTCATGCAATGCGATCAAATCATCACATATAGTGGATATCTTGTGCATACTGGCTTTAATAGTCACCTGCATGCATGTCATATAACTGATATCTGAAGATATGTTGATTACCTGAAGTAGTCAGCATAAGTGTGTGTGTGTATATATATACATATATATACATATACATACATATATATATATATATATATATATATATATATATATATATATATATATATATATATATATATATAGTTATATAATATAATTTCATATACAATGCATAAAAGGGTTAAGGGATCAATAGTTATTTGATCATGTGACCATTCTTTTAATAATATATTTTTTATCTTTATTAACATATACTTGCCCTGCGATGGACTGGTGACCTGTCCATGTGGACCCCTTCATTTCACCTACTATGCGTCAGAATAGGCTCCGACAGACCCCCGCGAGCACCTCGAGACGGATTAAGCGGGTGTAGATAAGGGATGGATGGACAACATATACTTGTTATACACAGTTAATGTTAAATGATTAAATGGCTTAGTGGTTAGCACTGTTGCCTCACAGCAAGAGGGTTCCTGGTTAGATTCCTAGGCCCGGCGGGCGTCTTTTTGTGTGGAGTTTGCATGTTTTCCCTGCTTACGGACTCTGGCTTCCTCCCACAGTCCAGAAACATGCCTGCTAGGCTGAATGTCCTAAATAACCGGTGAGTTTGAGCGTGCATCGTTGTTTGTCTCTGTATGTGATGGACTGGCGACCTGTCCTGGTGGATCCCCGCGTCTCGCCTGTAATGAGCCGGGATAGGCTCCGGCAGACCCCCATGACCCTGCAAAGGTTAAAACTGGTATAGAAAATGGATGGATGGACATAAAGGACGGTTTATTAGAACCACCTACGAAGTAGTCACATGGAAAGTGTTTGGAAAAGAGACGGTTTCACAGAGAGATTTCTTCTCACAGCGACACATTCTCCCGTTATTACACACCTTAAGTGGTGGAACACCTAGGGTCACCTCACATAAGATCAAGATATAACTTCTCTAAAATGTACCTCTGACAAATGTTTTTGCTGAAACTGAAAAATGACACAAAGTAGTGAGCCAGAACCCGTTTGTTCTTGGTAAGTTTCTAAGTTTTTGATGCTGTTTTTACACTCAATCCTGGCACCCTCACCTGTCACCTATAACTTATTGATTGTAAAATCTTAATAAATGATGTTATTTTTATGTTTTACAAATGTCTCTCCATTTTCTTTTGCAGAAGAAAATGGAGAGACATTTGTAAAACATAAAAATAACATGGATGGATGGACAAATTTCTGTTTTTCTTTGCTCCTCACATTGTGCTCTTGGCACCAGTTTTATAAATACAGTGAAGCAGGCCAGTGAGGACACTGAAAATCTTTTCTTCGCTCTTACATTTTCTTAAATAAAGGCTCAAAACAAATCATAAACTTTACATAGCTTTTGTTGCATTAAAAAAATGTTCCAACTTTTTCTGGAAATAGGGTTTGTAATAAATTGCAACAATTCAGTTTTATCTACCACCAATAATTTAAAAACTGAACGACAACAGCAATTTTGATTGAAAAACTTGGTCTGATTTGTTGACTGGCCCTCAGCTAAGCTTCACATAACATTTCAGTTTGTTGCAGGTCTGCTGACGAGTATGCTGCTTCTGATATTCCAGAGACATAAAGACAATTTATAGGGTCATTATAAATACATTAACACGGACACTCTGATTAAGATAAACAAGGAGTAGTACTTGAGTGGACAGTGTTTTGCTGCGCCTGCACATGCATCAATCCCATTACTGGATTTAATGATGCACACAACATAAAGCCATTTTGGCACAATCATCCGTTCAAAGGCACAATTTTAGGAACTCTTAATTAAGCTTTTGACTCTACTGCAATCAAATTTCTGTCAAGTCACAGGAACTTGAGACTAAGAAACAAATGTATAAAGTAATTCTGCTCTGCTAAGGGTCTCAGCAAAACAAAGCAAAGTAAACAAAAATAGAAAATACACAAACATCCAAGAACACTCAAAAAACCCCAACAAACATGAGGCTAAATAGCTTTGCCTGAAACCTTTAATCAGCAAACAAAACAAAACAAAAACACTTTTATACGAGTCTGGAACCTTTCAGGATATGGTAAGATCTGAGGGGTTCACCTGCGTCTTTAAAGCAGATATAATTGTTTTTCTTTTTTGCAGTAGATGACCACAGTCGTGCCTTTGGGCACCATAATGGGGACAACCACGACCCATAACTTCAGCAATTGTCCTCATGTACATCAAGAACAGAGTATAACGGTTGTAGTTTCAAAGCAAGCATCTTTGCTCTGCCCTAAATGTCAAAAGAAACCTGACTCCCAGAAATGTGATTGCAGTAGAGTCAAGCAGATAGATCCAGTGAAAAAAAACTAAAGTGCAGAGAGACACTGAGCAGTGAAAGAACGCTGATTTCTTTTAAAGAATTGCAGAATTAAAATAAAGACGACTGATGAAAATGTAGGACTGGGGCAGTGCCATGGTTAAGTCAGAGGTTTGGAAGCTCAGTTATGTCATTACTTTAAATTATGCTTGACTGTTGGCCACGAAATCTAGAAACACCACAAGCAAATTTAGTTTTTTCTTTTTTTGCAGGTACTCCATCAGCTACCATCAGCTGGAGCTTATTAAATACGCTCAAAGGTCTTGGGGAGCCAATCACATCAGTCTGTCCTTGGAGAGAGAGCATCTTGGCGGTGTTTAATACGATGGTGCTGTAATCAGGATGTAAACAGTGTAGATGCTGCAGCTGAGGATTACTGGCCGTTTAAATCGACTTTGGCATCAACAGTTAAACATTCTGACTTTTCTTTAAAAGTCGACGGCACTCAAATCTTCCCTTGCAAAGTAGATGTATTTGCTGTTTTGCTGAGACAAACATTGACAAACTACATTGTGTCCACTTGAACAGAATAAATCAAAACCAACATCACGCCTCCTTCTTTATATCAGATAATAAAAAACATTCAGTAGTTATACATCCACATACACATAACAAAACACAAATAAACAAATTAGAAATACACAAAAGAGGATAAATTAAAACAAATATGATAAAGTAAATAAATGTAATGCAAGGGGTTTAACACACCTGAAATGTTACCATAACTGAATAAACCTTTAGCTCGGGCATTATCAGCAGGGAGAGTTCATTTCTGAGAGCCGACCATGAAATCATTAACTAAAAGTTCATTTTTTTTAAATCTTTGAGTATTACTCCCATCTGAATGTCTTGAAAGGAGAAGACAACTATAGTCACAGAGTTGGAGGACACATTTATAAAACCGGTGTTCTGTTTTTAACTTACAAAACTGACAGACATTTTTTTTTTACCTGTAATTTAAATCGTTTCTCTATAAATTAATTATTGGGATAAACATTATTTAATGTCCTAAAATTCAAGGCACGGCAAGTTTATTTATATAACACAATTTCACAACAAGGTGATTCAAGGTGCTTTACAGAGACATTAAAACATCACATAAATAAAAAGCATGATTTAAAATGTAATCATAAGAAAGAAAGAAAGAAAAAAGAACAATAGATAAAATCTGTGGTTAGAATGGAATCAAGTTTTGAAACTTAAGCTTCAAAGTGAAACAGGGTGGATTTGTGTCGTTATTCAACTGCTGCTGAGAGCAGGTGAGTCTTCAACCTGGATTTAAATAAACTAAGAGTTTCAGCTGATCTGAGTCTTTCTGGGAGTTTGTTCCAGACATGTGGAGCAGAGGAGCTGAAGGAAGCTTCACCATGTCTGGTTCTGACTCTGATAAAAAACCGATCCAGATGACCTGAGTGGTTTGGAAGGTTCATACTGGGTCAGGAGATCACTGGTGGATTTTGGTCCTGGACCATTCAGAGTTTTATAGACCAGCATCAGAACTTTAAAGTCTGTCTTCTGACAGACAGGCAGCCAGTGTAAAGACCTCAGAGCTGGACTGATGTGGTCCAGTTTTGTGGTCTTAGTGAGGACTGGAGCAGCAGAGTTCTGGATGAGCTGCAGGTGTCTCACTGATTTTTAGGTACAGATGCTGTTAGAATAATCAGGCCGACTAAAGATGAATGCATGGACTAGTTTTTCCAGGTTCTGCTGAGGCGTCATCCTCAATGTGTTTCTTCATATTTTGGGAGGTTTGTAAATTTTAAGAATTTTGCCTTAATACTTGATATTTCAGATTTATCATAGTCCTGCCGTAGGAGTGAACCTATCGGTCTGCTTGGATACAGGGTATTAACTAAATATTGTCTCAGAAATGTGTTATGACACGCATCTTCCATGAGGTCCACATAAGTGATTTTAATTTTGTGCAACCTCGGTGCTGTGATGTTCAGTAAAGTGTTTTTTATCAGTTGGCTGAGGGCGGTTGGTATGATTTCTATCACTCCTATAATTTAAGAAGGGACAGTTAGTTATATTTTGCATTAAGTGCATCTAAATCAAGTAAATTTCCATTTCCATCTATTAGATGTACAATTACCATATTTGTTTCTGCAGCCAGTCTTCCATAAATATACATTTCCTTTTACTCAGTATGACTCTGTTCTTCCATAATGGGAAATTACGAGGACTGAAGTTAAGCTTGAAAATCAACTTCCACTATATGAAAGGCAGACGTTTAATGGGCAGTTTGGATATTTCAAAGTCAACACCTTCAACTTGGCTGAATGACAGCTATAGAAAACCAAACCTCTCCTATTCCTTAAAAATGATTGAAGACATTTTATTTTATGTACGGTACTCCATAATTTCAAAATCTATATACCACCTTTATTATACCACCTTTCTCATAATCTTTCAACAAACCCCCTTTTTATATATAGTGATGTTTATTCTTCTGAATGTAATTAAAACATTTCTTATTAATTGCCTCAATTAGAAGCCTGTGAGCAGGATGGATAAAGATTCGAGTTTTTAGTTTAGTTAACATTGTTTTACCAAACAGACTCTAGATAGACTCTTTGAAACCATTTGTTTAATATTTTTCTGCATTTATCAACACTGTGCTGAATATTGTTTTTACCACTGAACATTTAGTGATCCAAATTCCTAACCATCTACTATCCTCCTGACTGTTCTATCACATAATGAAGATTCAGAACAATCGTGAATACTCATGAGTTTGCATTTACTCAGATTTAAATATAGACCAGAGGCCAGAAAATTGCTCTATGGTTCTTAAACCTAATGACATTTGATCTGTTTTTTAGAAAAATGGCTGGATCATCAGCAAAGTGTCTTAATTTGTGGCTTCGAATATCCAATCCTTCAATGTTTGAAGTTGTAATAGTTATTGTTAGTAATTATGTAACTGTAATAAATAGCAAAAATGAAACAATGCAATAAGACACAGATGCAGTATCTACTGAAGGGGAAACAGAGCTGTTAATATCTGCGTACGACATAGTATCATATCAAGAAATATCATACATATATTTTTTTTTCTTCTGATCATTCTTGTCAGTGTGGACATCATGCACACGCTGTATGTACGATGCACACCGAAATTAGTCTCTGCTTTTAACCCATCTAGTTTCACTAGTGAGCAGTGGCAGCGCCCCGGGGAGTTAAGGGCCTTGCTCAGGGGCCCCCAGTGATTTACCATTGTGGGCAGCCCTGGGCTTGAACCTGGGTCCTCCACGCCCAAGCCACCCACTGTAACCACTAGGCCACCACTCATTTACTGAGTCAAATGCCTCATGAAAGTCCAGTAATAAGAAGAATCTATCATCGTTTATTAAACGACTGTAATCAATGCGATCCAGAGCCAGGCAAAGGCTGTTATGGATGGATCTTCTGTTAAGAAAGCCTGACTGTGTTGAACTTATCAATTTGGAAATACCTGTTTTTAGTCTCGTAGTCTGTGTTTAACAGTGTAATAGGTCTCACGTTAATCATTGTTCTCTTATCTTTCCCAGGTTTTGATATCAGTTTTATTATCTCTTGTTTCATTGTTTCTGTTAATTCTTTTTTGAAATGTATTTTTTCATTTTTACCCTGAAATAAAAGGAATTTAACTTCCTCCCAGAAATGCTTATAAAAATGAGCCGGTATTCCGTCTGGTCCTGGCGAGCGCTGAGATGTTATCTCTTTATTTGCATAGTCAACTTCTATAAGTTTTAGGTCCTCGTCACAAGCAATTTTGAAAGGTTCATCAATTATAGGAATTAAAGGATTTATTAGGTCATAAAAGGATGAAGCATCTAGTTCAGAGTAGGATGATTTATAAAGATTTTGATAAAAGCTGAAAACGTCCTGCGTCATGTGTTTGGGATCTTTTCTTTCCATCAGTTATTAGAGATTAAGTTATAGTTTTGTGTAGATTTTTCTAAATTGTATAAATAGGCAGTGTTCCTTTCTCCTCCTTTAATCCACCTGACTCTGTCTGATATATGCTCCTCCAGCTTTATTTATGTTGTCAAGTTTGGATGGCAAGTTGTTTATCATCAGGAGTTAAGTTGGAGTCATCTCCAATTACAATATGCTTTGTGGGGAAATTAATATTTAGCTCTGTGATGACCACTGATGACCACTGACCACTGACTGATGATGCAACAGATTCCTATTTTTTTATGTTCATAAATGTTGACCAAAGTAAACAGAATGTTGTCAGTTTTCAAAACAGGAGCAACCCAGTGTCCATCTTGATCTGCTTTTTCACACAAGCTCTTTCCAGGACATCTGATGGAGCAGACGGACACTCCAGCTGAATGATCGGATCCACGACTGGAGAGGATTTTATCTTCCCAATGTTGTGTCCAAAACCCAACATCAGATGTACTTGAATGAGTTTCTTGTAGAAAAATGCAGTGTGCTTGTTGCCCTTTGCAAAACAAAAAAACAGCTTTTCGCTTAAATTAATTTTTCAATCCCTTTGCATTAAAAGAAAGAAAAAAATGCCACTTTTCAAGTGAACACATGAGCAATCGGACAACCTCATCCTCCATCTCTTTGGCTTGATTGGTGCAATTTTACACAGAAGGTCCAGCACCTCTGCTCTGATGTTTTCATCACCTTTTTCCTTCTTTCCTTTGATGCGCCGGCACCACGGTCTTTTATACCTTCCATGTACGAGGTACTACTACTACAAGTGTCTGCTGGGGTGGTCATCCCTCCATTACGCTCCATGGGAGTTGAACAGTCATGCTTACTCAAGTTCACTGAACTATTAAATGAGAAGTTTTTCTGGACTGTAGGTTTCACGCTGATGCTTTTCTACATGTTCAGGGGAAAACTGGTCAGAATGGAACACCGTAGTGCATAACTTTGCTTCAAACAGACTATAACATCCGGACCTCTGTCAGAGCTCAGAAAGAAGTAGCTGCTTGGTAAACCATCTTTTCCGACTCCCACAAGGTCAATAAATTGGGACTTTTGGCCCTGCAGCCTCGCATCCATGAAGAGAGTGAGATTCAAAGTGCCCGATGCCAGCTGATATCCAGCAGTCTGGAATCCTGGCTTCTGCAGACGAGATGGTGAGACATGTTTGCCACCAAGGTCTTCCATAACAATATGTTAGGGATTGTGGTGCATGAAGCCCATCTCATTTACAAATGGTAGGAGGAATCTGGTAATCTTGCTCTAACAATAAAGTAAGCTGTGATTATGTCTGTCCAACATTAGGCAACAGTTTGTCCGGTCCCCCTGGTCCGTGCAGCCTCGTGGATTGTTTTCAGCCCCTACATCTTTCTAGATGTGGCTTTGATCTATCAGGCTACTTGATTTTTGCTTCTGTGTGAATATGGTTCAGGCCTTGTATAAAGGTTGAGCATTGTCATCCTCTGTCAGACGGGAAGCTCATATGAAAGTGCCACTGATGGTCACTTGGTGCCAATATATCTCATATCAATAGAAAAAAAAGAGTCAAAGAAGTTCACTATACAATAATATAATGCAGTCCATTAACCTTTATCAATACATAATTTAACACATGCAAATAAAGGTGACTAGTGTCACTGAAATCTCGATTGAACATCTGTTTCTGTATCTCTTCTATCTCAGGACGAACGTGTGCTGTGAGTGTTGTAGCAGGTCGTGAGCCCGGAGGTTGACACATACAGTGCAGAAGATTGCTCTGCGCTGCTCCTCTTTTGTGGTGGTAATGAGAAACATATCACAGAGGTTCATCAAAAGATAATGAAAAACAGAGATAGATTTGAGAGGGAATAATTGGGACGGGAAGAATCTGCAACTATTAAGACTTACTGAGGATAATAAGCTGTAGGACAAGGTAAGGAAAGAAGCCAGCTGACTGCTTCTACCTGAGGGAGGCAGCTGGAAATGAGTGTCATAGGGATGCGAAGTCCCTCTCCTTATTTTCCAGTCCGCCAGCCAGCAGATACAGTATCTGTTTTAGCGACAGGGCTCAGCAGTTCGGCACCCTCAGGATAAACCTTCAGCATATGGCACCGTCTTCAACAATCACACTGAGCTACCTTCACGATGGATTTTTTTTCATCTGTATACACAAATATGCCAAATGCTTGCTTTTACCTGAAATACACAGTGACATGCTTAAACAGTGTTATTAAATAAAATGATTAAAAAAAAAATAAAAATGGATTCCTTTAATGGGCCTGGTGGCAGCTTATGAAAAGAGTAACATTTCTTCTGGGAAAGTTGCTCAAAGAACACAATAAAATGCTAAATTGAATTGAAAGGAGCCTATAAAGGAAGGAAAAAAACTACATGGTGGCATTTACCTCTCTGGGGCATCAGTCACCAGAGTTAACTCAGATAAGGTGTCCAATACTGAACTCGTTTGTTGGTGTGAAGCAGATATTTGCTCAAAAAACACAGTATTTGCTTGGATTCATCACAACACTTCTTGTAGGCATCTTTGCTGGTCCATGAAAACAAAATTTCACAACAACTGATCCAACAGTAGTGACACATTTGAACAGGACCAATCAATGCCAGGGTTCCTCTGATGTTATGAGGATTGGCAGTCATCGTCATTATCATCATCATCATCATCATCATCATCATCATCATCATCATCATCATCATCATCATCATCATCATCATCATCATCATCATCAGTCCTGTTAGGCTCTATACTGTTTGTGTCGGTGGTTTAGGAAAGCTGTTTTGGACCCATCAGCACACCATACCAGCAGCTACCAGCAGGTTGTATCTACTATGCATTTGGAAGCATTTCTCAGCTGTAGTTCTTATTTTCTTTACTACTCATCTTTTTTAACATAGCTTGCTACATGTTGACAGAGCAAAATCTCGTGTTTTTCTTGCAATAATGGTAAAATCTAGAGGCAGATTGTATTTGTATGATAGAAGAAATTTAGAGTTAATGTAACTCGAAGTGTGAAAACATTTAAGTGGTCATCAAGACTATATAGAAAGGTGCTACATAAAGCTTTCTTAGTTCTAGTGAGAACTTGCAGCATTCTGGATTGGCTGTGTATCTGTCTGATTGACTTGTAAGAGCAGACCTGTGAAGACTCTGTTGTTTCGACTGAAGAAAAAACGCATTGCCAAGTTTTTCAAGGACATGTTTCTAAATGCGAAGAACTACAGTGTAAGACATAATCCATCCGTCCGTCCGTCCATCCATCCATCCATCCATCCATCCATCATCCATCCATCCATCCATCCATCCATCATCCATCCATCCATCCATCCATCCATCCATCCATCCATCCATCCATCCATCCATCCATCAAGTACAGAATAAGAAGCGCCTTATGAGTGTTTGTCTAAATACGTGAATGAGAAACGAAAAGGCTGCGTACTTTGTAGAACCTAAAGAAGCTTTTAGGGGCTCTAAATAAGCGTTTTAACCACTTGACCTTCACTATTTAAAGCTGAAAACACAAGCAATGTAAAATGGAGCTACTGACTGAGGGACAGGAGCCAAGGAAGACGGAGGAATGGAGCTCAGCGTTGGACATTGTGCAAAGTTTGGAGGACGTGTGTTGACAATGAGCGAGAGAGGGACTTTCATCACTTATTTCTAATGAATCTGCAGCACATACAAACACTGGCGCCAGACCCGAGAGGGGAAATGGAAAAGTAAGAAAATGAGCAGAGGAAATGAGGATAGCATGGTGATGGCGGGGGTGGAAGTCATTTTGCAGCAGGAAATTACGGAGTGATAACGGTGAATAAGCAAGGACAGGAACAAACAAGTAAACATGTTCATTAGTTAAATGTGCTTTAGTCCAAAACTAAAGATGAATAAGAAGTACAATCTTTATCTTCGTGGCACAAGTTTGCAGATTTTTAAAAAAGGAAGCTGTGTTTCAACGTGCACCCTGCACCTCTGCTGAGGGCTTTTCAGGATCCAAGACCAAGAAGATGAAATTAATTTTAAAAAGTTGTTCATGAACGAGGATGCATCAAATAGGAATGAAACTCTAAAAATCTGAACACTGGTTTATTAAGACATGAACTCCTGATGATGAGGTTTTACCAATATAAATATACAACTTAGTCTTGTTAAGGTCACACTTAATGTTCCTGATACCACAGGTAGCGTTATGTCACATTCTAAACATTTGTCTTTATAAATGAATTGCCTGAACTAGCCTTTAATTTATTCTTGATACATTTTGCTTGATTCACTTTTGTACATATTTTTGATTTTGGCAGTTAATGTAACATTTCATTTTCCGTTTTGATTGATTATGGACGAGGTAGTTTAATTCCAGTTTAATTCCATCTTAAGCACCTCTCATTTCTGTTCCTCCATGATCACACAGATGACATTAGTCAGTTAGCTGCTACTGGGATTGTGGAATCCAGCCGGATTCATTAATCAACGTCATCCGAAGGAAAACAGAGCTGAATGGCACAGAGAGTAACAGTTATCGAATCTTTCATTATCAGATATATTTTCTAAGCGGGTATAGATAATGGATGGATGGATATATTTTCAGTTGTAGGGAGATTATATAAAAAACCTTACGCATTCTTGCACCATGTTGGTCCGTCCGTCCGTCCGTGCATCCATCCATCCATCCATGCATCCATCCGTCCGTGCATCCATCCATCCATCCATCCATCCATCCATCCATCCATCCATCCATGCATCCATCCGTCCGTGCATCCATCCATCCATCCATCCATCCATCCATCCATCCATCCATCCATCCATCCGTCCGTGCATCCATCCATCCATCCATCCATCCATCCATCCATCCATCCATCCATCCATCCATCCATGCATCAATCCGTCCGTCCATCCATCCATCCATACATCCATCCGTCCGTCCATCCATCCATCCATACATCCATCCGTCCGTCCGTCCGTCCATCCATCCATCCATCCATCCCCTACTTTATTGTATCTAGGGTCATTGGGGTGTGTTAGACCCTGTCCCAGCTGTCTGCAGGTAAAGGTGGGGGTGGGGGTAAATCTGTGTAGTAGCCACAGCAGGATTAATGAGCACTTATAAACACTTTTTTTCTCCCCCAGTGTTTTCGCAGTAGAAATGCACTAACTGCATTGTCTCTTCCTTTCCCAATTTTCTTTTTTCTTATGCGTCTGACCTGTTGAGAGTTTTTAGCATCATGCTCAGCAGGGCGATGCTCTTCGAGATGGGAATATCTGAGTTTGGTTGTTACGTTTGTGATTTTATACAACTCCCTGGATGCTGAAATCCCATGTTACTGACTTTTAGTAACCACCATAATTATTGTGTTGATTAATTATTGAAGGTGAACAAGTGTGTGTTTCTACGAGCTTGTGGAGAATATAAACTTCTTTACTCGTGGTGCTCACTATATTTTTAAAACACAAGAAACATCTATCAGAACGTCTAATCTGCATTTATTGTTTCTGATAACTGATAACTGTCTTTATATTTTTCTTTAAATTAAAGTACATACCGTATCTGTGTTGTCACCAGAAACAATAAGATACCAAACCTGCATAAACACTTACAGATGATTTGGCCTGCCTCTCCAGACAGAAAAAAAAGAAAGCCAGCAGATAAAACAGGCGTCCCCGACTATGAGCAGCCTGGATCAACTAGAAGAGAGCCTAACAACAACAACAATGGAGGCTCCATCTCAGGACACTGCTTCGAGGACTCTGGCTGCTCTGCACCAGCTTGAACTGGATCAACCACATCATCACAAAACGTGGATATGGATCCGGTCTTTCAGCTTCCTTCAGTCCATGGTTTCGCCTCTTCAGCCCATAACGATGCCGTTGTGATTGAGTCGCCACTCAACAGTGCTTGTTTGCACAAACAGGGAACAGCAGACTTACACAGCTGATACAACACAAGTGAGGAGCAGAGAGGACTAGAAAGAAAAATACCAGATGACAGGAGGCAAGAAAAAAAGAGCACAACTGGGAGGAGGTGAAAAGGAGCAGATAAAGGCCACATTGAGACAAAGTTTAGAGACAGATTAAACCGCACCACGGCTAAACACCCGAGATAAGAAATGGGCACGAGTGGGGAGGGAGAACATTAACTGAGTCTGAGGATGACTCGGGGGTGGAGAAATACCAGAGTCGTACTGAGAGAAAAAAGAATAAAAGAGCTTGTGGAAAGTGGAAGACATGATTAAAAAGTCTGTTCTTGGATTTACAGAAGCATAAATAAAATAGGGAATGCACGACTTGTTTTGTCTCTGACTCCATCCGCTCGCGGCCACAAGGCGGCCGCTATCTGCCCTCAATAATCGGCACAGCTTTTCATTTCAGTGCCGTCATAGCAGCAGAAGGACACGGCCTCTTTCTCTCCTTCATGCATTATAAATACCCATTACTACTTGTTGACTGGCACTCTGGGGGCCTGCGGCATGTTGATGGACCACTCTGCAGACTTTATCTACAGCATCATTATCAGGAGCACCAGCGGAGCAGCAACACAGACTGATTGGGTTATTTCACCATGTCATGCTTGAGGCCTCTGGCTGAACTCCGCCTGCGAGCTCCCATCTACAGCGGCCAGCGGGGTTTGGCTCATGTAATTCTGCAGGAGTCATGCACAGATATCCTGAGGCTGATTGTGTCTGACTTCCCTTGTTTCCAGATCAAATAACGATAAGTCTTCCGTAGCTGGAGTGTACCAGGAAGTGGAGGGCCTGGCAGTCCTCTGATTGAAGGCCTCTGGAGATCCGGCAAATGCCAGCTGGCAGCCGGTGCAGACCAAACAGCCAGTCACACAGATCTGAGACACAATACAAAGCTGGCACACACAGCTTCCTCTCAAATTTGTGGAAGCCAGCGCACGCGTGTGTGTGTGTGTGTGTGTGTGTTTTTTAGACTTGAAACTGACTTACTTTAAGCAGATCTTTGGGGAAATCTTGGCCATCGTTCAGTCCTTCCAGGTTTCCAATGAACTGTGTGCATGACATCCTCTTCCCAATGTTCTAGAAAAAAAACAACAAAGATTTGATAAAATTGCACAGTAATGCACATCCCTCATTCTCTTTATTTTACAAAATTCCTCTTTACACAATCCAACACCAATCACAGTCTCTTGTTTAAAAAAGAATGTATGAGCGTTTTTATTTTCATTTTAATTTACAGTTGAACAGAAAATCCAAGTGATGACATTTACAGACTTGAAAGATATTCGAGTCATAGCTTTGTCTGGATATTAATCATTCTGATCCTGATTCATATTATAAAATATACAAAAAAAAAGGTTGTTTCTCAAATACAAAATAATTATTTAAAAAAATGCATTAAATTCCTTTTGAAAGGCAAAATAAAAAAAACATGTTTTTTTTGGTGTTGGTACATGTTATAAAGACCCAGTTCTTAATTTATGACCGGTTAAATGAGTCCCGTTTAAATGAACATATTAAGACTACCAGTCAAAGGCTGGGTAGTATACATATACCAGCTTCTGAGAAATTATGCTTATGGTTTTTTATATTATTCTTTATATTTGAACTCTTTAACCAAGACAAAAAACAGAAAAGAGAGCGACAGGCTGTATCTCATCACAGTGATCATGATGAAGAACACAGGTCAAGATCTCACCTCTTTAATTGAGATTAAACTTTCCTGAAGTGGTCTCCCTTGTTAGAGCTGATCCCTAAAACCACCACATTCATTTATCATCCATCCACTGAGCTGCCAGTGGCCCAGATTTGCAAATAAGGCTCTGCCTCTACAAAGAGCAGATTAAGGACGATGTAAGGAGCTCAGCAGGAGGACCTGCACACCCATCTCACGAGGTGATCAAACTGAGTTTTATATTGGCAGAACTTCCTGATTCATTTAAAAAAAAGGGGCCTTTGATGAGCTACAGCTCTTACAATTGTCCTTTTCTGTGTGGATCATTTAACTGAGTGAACATTTGCACATTTGCTGTGTAGCATGTTCTCTCCTTTAATCCAAGATGTTCACATCCACACTGACGTACCTGACCGTGCAGATCTGTGTTCAGTAACATCAGGGCACAAGTGAGCGTATGAGCTGCATCTACAGAACAAAACCATCTGTCAGAAAAGTCTGAAATCATATAAACACTTTTCAAAATTTGCATTTAGGTTATAGAGAAAGAGAGAATCATGACACTTGTTTACATTTTGTGAACCTAAAATAACTTATTTTTTAAATAATCCACAAATATGTGTAGTAGTATCAGTAGCAGTCAACGCTGCTCAGTCACATTTGGTTTTAAACTCTTCCAGATGAGTTACAACGAGCAGGAACGGGCACATCCTTCAAAAACGGGACATGTCTCTGATTCCGATTGACTAATGATCACTGTCCTGACAGCTCTTGAAAGGACTACAGGCTATTTGAAGTAGTCACAGGAAATAAGAAAAATGTAATCAAATTAAAGTAACTTCAACACTTCGCCTCACATGCCTCCTCGCTGCTTATCCCTTCCACAAACCTGCATGTCACATTTTCCTACAAACCATAAACACGCTGACGCAGCCTGTAGGAAGCAGGGTAATGTTATGCTCTGAAGGTTCAGTAGAAGTAGTCTCCTGGGCCAAAGTTGTAGTGAATGTAACTTAGTTTCTGTGACCACATCTATAATCTTCCTCTCACTGATGGTAGACAGAGTGCAACCAGAAAGTAAAAAACAGGTTGAAGCCCCTAACAATGCCAGACTGTTGAGGGTTAACAAACGGGGTGTCTATTTACACATCTGAAATCCCAGCATATATCCCCTATAACTCACTTTCAAAGGGCAAAAGGGATTTTAAATACAAGAGAGAGGGCAGCTCTATGAAGTGGGATATGACCTTATTGTAGTCTCATCACTTTGTCCTCCTTCTCTGTTCCAGTTGGGACGCCCTCGGTGTGAAAGACGGGGCTGGAAAGCCTTTGAAATGTGTATGCATGACGTAATTTATGATCCAGTGTTCACGCAACGACCTCCTGTCCTGGATTTATGCACTGCTCTCTTGATCTCAGCACTGACCTTCTGATGGCAAGACATTTGCGTTGCAGTCCATGTAGCGCCTTGAAAAGTGTGACAGCACCCTCTCCCTCTCCTGAGTCTCCCCCGTCAGGGCGAACTGCCTGAGGAAAGTCCTGCAGAAATGGTTTCTGGTTTAGCTTGAATACAGTTAAAATCTCCACCACAATGATAATAATAATAATAGTTTGATTTAAAAGACACTTTTCATTTTGAACAAACCTCAGGATAGTTTTCTGAGGGAAACAAAGGCTAAACACACTGCTTGGTTTAAACTTCAGCACAAAACTGTACCTGTGCAAATGACTGTGATAAAGACTAAAAACTTATAACAGGACTTAACATCTCACACGGCTACAAACTGCAGATACATCATCCTATCTACAATGCCACGGGTGCCCTCTAGAGAGCAGTGTTGACCAAGGAGGGCAGCCGCTGCAGGCTAATAAAGAGAATTAAAGCATAAAAGTTCAGGTTTTCTGTCAAAATTGAAAAAGAAAAAGCTCATGTGACAATAAGACAAGCTGCAATGTTGTAACCACAGTCATGTTTTAAATAGTCATGGTATGTATTCAGTTTCTGTAAAGTTTGTGCTCAAAAAGCTGGATGGGAACTTCCCTGCCTTTTACCCTGCTTCCTTACCGCAGCGCTTGGTCAAGCGTGAGGTCGGTGAAAGTGAAGAAGCTCAGATACTCCTCTGCAACCATGCGGCTGAAGTCGTTGCTGTGCACACACAAGCAGGTGTCAAATGAAAACGTGAGCGGGGGGTATGGCAGCGGAAAATCAACACAGCAAGAAGCACGTCAGACATTCAAATGGCAGCTTTATCAACCCAGTGAATGGCCTCAGCTTCCACTGGCACAGGGACTCAGTCGATGGAGGCCATAACAACGAGAAGAATAAAGGAGGAGATTCCTGCGGTTCATCTGTCAGAAAGGGAGAAAACCCTTTAATCCCGAGTTCTTTCTCATCAGCACGAGCAAACAGCTGACAGGCTGATGAGCTGATTGAGCAGCAGCACGCTGGAAAAAGGGGGATCAGTTAAAACCGCCTCATGGGACAAAAAGTAAATGAAGAAGGAGCAGAACATCAGCTGGCTCCAGAACACAAGTATTTCTTAGATAAAAGGTGCGATGCAGCAGATGGAAGCTGCTTTTTCTTCATAACATGCAGTTAACGTATACTTTAAAATACTTTAACAGGTGAAGCATTTCTGACAGTTTTCTTAATCATTTCACCTTTAGAGACTACTCAGTCCTTAAATAAATGTACCATTAGAGATCCTGACGCTTTACTGACATATACATGGAATATATCATATAAACTCGGCTTCATGAGCTAAGACAGACTGTTGGTAACCTGCTGAGA
Source organism: Xenentodon cancila (assembly GCA_014839995.1). Classification (NCBI taxonomy): domain Eukaryota; kingdom Metazoa; phylum Chordata; class Actinopteri; order Beloniformes; family Belonidae; genus Xenentodon; species Xenentodon cancila. The sequence continues at coordinate 4,972,222 of CM026218.1, read as the reverse complement.
AGCAAAAAAAGAAAGACAAGAAAAGAGAAACATTAGATATATTTATGAAAGGCTTGTGACTATTTTAAATTCAGCAAATTCAACATGTTCAACATTGAAACCAGGTTTGTTTTGAAAAATGTATGCTTATTGTGATTTTATGCCGAGCTACTGTTTCAAAAAAGACAGGAACAGTTGTGCAACGTTAAAAAAAGGAAGAATATCCACCAACTGGAACATGTCACATGTGAACAGAGCGACTGAAATCAAGTATCATGGTGAGCGCCCCAACCAGTCGGGCAGATGCCTGGTGCTGATAGAGGGTTCTTGCTGTTTAAGCGGAGTTTGTCTTTTCCACAGTTGTCTGGTGTTTCCTCAGTATTTAGGGGTTTATGTCCATGAACGGTTTTGATGCAGTCTGCTGGTTCCCTTAGCTAAGCAATAATGGTTATTACTATCTTAGTGGCTTTGTAGTAGCTGGATTACTTTGGAACAAGTTAAACTGTGTTGTTGAAGTTCCTTGAGATAAACTTTGTCAGGATTTGGTACTATATAAATAAAAAACAAGCAGGTGTAGAGTTCAAAACTCTGTGAAAGGCGGTGTGAATAATTACTTTGATGTGCAAAACTTAGTGTCCCCTTTGTAAACCTGTTTTTCTTTATTTTTCTGTGTAAAAGCATAAAAAATGTATCTAATTGTAGTGGGTCTTTGTATTAGGCAGACACAACAACAGACGAACAACAACGTACGTCACCTTTCACAGCCAAGCCTGCGTGAGTCCAGAGGAACAAAGTTGCTGATTCCTGCAACAGCTTCAGTGAAATTACCGTAATTAATTGGCTTTGACATGCAATCCCTTAGCTTTCAGAAACTGTTGGGTTTTTTTTTGTGATTGCATCCAGGTGCTGCTAATTACCAGCCACGTATGAACTCAAAAAAAGCAGATCTGGTGAAAAAAGCATTCAAGACAGTAGCCAGTCTTCCAGAAGTGGACGTCCCAGCAACTCTAACCCAAATTAGCCATCAGACCCTGCAGGTGTAACCACGCATATTAAATGTTAACGTCCATGGGCAGGACAGGAGAAGTTGAGAGTTGTTTGGCCTTAAGGCCCAGTGCCGTTTTTGAGGAAAACCAAACGCAGCATTTCAACAGAAATACCTCAAATAAAAACCCCACGACGAGCTCAGCAGGATTATAGCGGTACAGATAAAGCTTGCGCCAAATCAGGTCATTTAAAAAAAAAAAAGATCCAAATTTTTTTTTTCATATTTCTTTAATTTTTTGTTTAAAAAAATTTATTTCATTTTTTGTCTTTATATTTGCCTCGTACAAAGACCCACAACTATCAAATACTATTTTCATATGTTTTACACGCAAGCACACACACACACACACATGCACGCACGCACATGCACGCACGCACACACACGCATGTGCGCACACGCACACACACACACGCATGCACAAACCACAAGATTACATAGGAGATACTAAACTCTGCACATAAATCACAGCTCAGAGCACAGCGGCATCTGCTAAGACGTGTGCCATCAACAGATGCAAACGGCGTGCGTGAAATGGGACGGGTTAGCCTTCTGAGAACTTCACATTTATGTCACAACAGCGATCCTGTTTAACTTGTGCCTTTTAATTGGATCTGTCATCAGAACACACGTAACTGCTTTCCCGCTGGCTCTGATCTCAGGCTTCAGGACACCAGTACATCCTCCATGTCTAGCAGCAGCCTGATGTCAGTGCTGATTCTCGGTTCATGTCTGTACATCCACCTGATGTGGCTGTCAGCTCATGAAAAGATGTAAAAGATGTAGTTGTAAACCACATTAGGAGGACTGAAATGGGACTGCCTTCAATACGTCGAGCCACTGTTACGTAATCAGCCCTCAACTGCAGCCTTGGAGTTTGGAGAACACATGAACACCTCAGGTGCTTTGCTGCGGTCTCAACTATTGACCTGGGGTGGGGGCCGAGCTGGTGTGGGGTAATGATCTAAAATCTTTAGGAGGGCGGTAAGTGCCTTCATGCCCCCATCAGCTCTAGTCTGGCATGGGTCTCAAGCACAACTTCTTTTAATGAGTCCCAACATTAACTGAACTATAGAAGATGTAATTTTCAACTACAGTATGTGTTCTCCAAACGTCTTCAAATGTCGCTTTTGTGATTTTCATGCACATGACACAATATCGTCTTGGTAACTCACTTCTTGCTGAGGTGGCGCGACACGTCGGATTTCCTGAAGCCATCCAAGTTGAAGAGACGTTTGGCGAGGCGTTTGGCAGCCGCCACGTCAGCGCGGTGGCTGCCGTTGGTGAGGGTGTCGCTGCTGCCAAGACCAAGCCGGTCACTGAGGTCCTGGTCCAGCTCTGAGTCTGTGGCCAAACGGATCTTCTCCCTGCTGAGAGGGTTGGTGGGAGGACGGTGGAAAGGAGAAAAGGAGTGATTAAAGACAGGTGAGGAGACACAGGTGGATTAAAAACAAGATTTATGGAAAAGAAGACAGGCAGGTTTATTTGAATAGCACATTTCAGCAACAAGGCAATTCAAAGTGAAGGCGAAGAGGGGGAATAAAGCAGATGTATGATTCAGGCTCGGAAAGAAAGAATCCTGTTAATAATTAAGAAGAATGGAAAAAGAGGGTAAAAGGAGGAACAACGAATGGTAGTGATATTTTTAAACTGAGTCTGTTAAATCAATAATTCAACAACCCCAACTGATGATTTGTTCTTAATCAGATCTCCTCGTTCTGATGTCAAGAACACCAAGAGTCAAAGAGGAAATGAAAAGGTGAGGCAGATCCCGAGAAAACGGCTCGAATAAAGATGAATTATTGTTAATAATGAAGAAATGCTATTTCCAAAAGTCTTAATGAAATATCTATGATGGCCACATTGTCATTGTAAGTGAGAACTGGTTCATCTACCTAGATAAATAAAAGTTATTTATACAGGACAAAAACCTCTTTTTAAACCACATCTTCCAGCAAGTTTTGAGGAATGTTTTCCAAACCTTGGCCCAAGTCTACTACCTCTTCCACCTCCAAACTTTTAGACTTAAGAAACCCCAAAACAAGCAAACAAGACTGTGTTGTCTCTCTGTCTAAGTTGGTAGTTAGTTCAGACACTTTAACAGCTGTTTTTAGCAGAAAAAGTGATTTATTTATATAAATGTCCGCTTTGATTTTACAAACACTGCTTATACTGGAAGTATACAGTTTAATCGATGCATACAAGAGCGTCTTTCTTGCCAGCTTCCTTCCTTTTATGCTATAATATCCTAATTAAGCCCTCGTCAAAGCACCAGCCAGTTCAGAGGTGCAAAACCACTCACATTTGATTCTTTGATAATAACTTCAGCACGGAGCTAAAACAAAGTCTGTATCAAGGTCTCTAAGATGATGGGATGTGTTTGGTGCCACTGAGGGCTGTGACCTTCTGCTCAGGCTGCCCAGAGACCTAATGAGAGTCCAGCTATCATTGTAATCCAAAACACAAAAAACGCTTTCTAAATATAGTAAATGTTTTCTTTGGCTTCCAACAAGCCAAGACGACAAACAATCCTGGGGCCTTGCTTCCCTCATTTACACATCATTACACAATATATGCGTCAGGAAAATGATACCAAAGCAAACATCAATTAATGACTCAAGCTCACTGATTAGGAACGTATGAGAGTGCAAAAATCAGCCCTTGTTTTGTACACAGAGTATCAAGATAATGCATCGACTGCTGATGCTTAGCAGGTGTTTTGTTTACAGGTTCAGTAAGTCACAGTGCAGCTCATTGATGTCGGCATATTGAAGGCAGTTAGTCACCAAACGGCTCGCTGGACAAAAGTACTTTTGATCTGTTGTTCATTCATGATGGAAATTCAAAGGAACCTGTTAACCTGCAAATGTCTGCTAAAACATCTCAGATATCTTATTATCATCAGATCATAATATGATGATAATAAAATAGAAACAAACATACAAACATGAGCCTAACAGTGACGCAAGATGAGCTGGGATTAATCATCTGAACCCATCATTGGACTCATGATCCCAGGTGTGATCCCTGTGATCCCTGGTGTTGATCCCAGCTGAATTTCTCTGTGAGGCGTTTGGCTTTTTTCACTCGTTCATGCAACGTTTTTCTCTGGGGTCTCCGCCTCCAGAGTCCAAAAGCATGCACTTTTGGTTGACGGGTATTCTGATAAACCTCAGCTGTGATTTTTTCCTCCAGAGTTTTTAGTCTCTTTTCTGTCTGAAAATAGAGACCCTAACCTCGTTTGACCCCGTTAAGGGCCGTTGACTTGTTCAGTGTGAATCCCGCCACTTTCCCAACTACAATCAGTTAAGATTTTCCATCTGTCAGGATGAAGTGAAAGATGGATGAATGGATGCACCAATATAAAATCTGTCCACGTAAAATTATTCTCAAAATTTTGAGTCAGTGCATCAAGATCTTACTACACTGCAAAAAACACATTTCTAAGAAAAGAAAAAGTTGAGAAAATTTGAATGACTTCTGAAGTCAATCACTGAGAGCAGCAGAAAGAAATTTAAAAAAAGTGTAGAGGTGAGCGTGGGAGAGTGAAACAATAAAAGAAATCCCTGAAGACATTTTACTAAGAGTAAATGAAGCAGTTTGGTGACTCGTAGTAGAAAAAGTCGTTGAAGCTTAGTGGAAGTGTAGTGATACCTCGGGACAACGACCCTCTCTCTCCAGAGGGGTCAAGGTAAAACGCGTTTGACGTGACTTTCAGGGTCTGCTTACTCGTACTGTGAATATTTAATGAATTTGTTTAATAAGATATGATAAATTATAATTGTTTGTGTGTTATCACCCTAAATATATTGTGTCCATCTGTTACTTTTCTATTTCTATTACATTTTCTTGCCATTGCAGTTGCTAAGACATTTACCTAAAAGCCAAAAATGCCAATCCACTGGTGGATCAATGAACAGATGCGAAAGATTACCCAAGTCATGAGGGTTCGTCGTCTGGGGAGCATAAATATCTAAACTAAATGCCAGAGTTTTTTGTGAATACAATGAGGCTGGATCATCAGAAAAAACTAGAATGATAAAAAGCAAACAAAACAACCTCATGTGGGTGCCAAAGGAGATGTAACCATGGCAACCACGAATGTCTGTCCTACATTTCACAACAATCAATCCGAAACCTGCCAACATTTTACTGAAAGCTAGAGCTATCTGAAGATCACTGTATGCACCAGGCTGTGTTTTTCTGAGAATACACCAGCCTCCATTCAAACTTTCCTGCCAATCAACTCTACTTTTTTTTAAACTTTAACTCCAGGTCAGGCTGTTGAATCAACCTTTTGTTTAAAAGTTTGAGTTCAGATGAAACACAAAACCCGAGCATACATCTCAGTGTTGCTGCTGCAACACCGAGGCCTTCGTGAGCCATGCAGTCACAGTTTCCAGAGAACTGATGCACATTAGATTTGAGATATGCTGAGCACACAAACCTGAAAAACATTTGAATTTTCCATGGACACTAACATGATATTTGACTACACATGGCAGACAGGAGAGGCAGGTTCCCTAAAGGACACTCACCTGTGGCAAGGCCTCTTATTTGTCCATTGCCTGTCCTCCCCAGCTGCAGATGAACCATGACAGCAGAAGACAGATGGCGTCCTCGCTGCCGTTGCCTGACAGGCACCTTGCCTCTGTCTACTCACACCGCAGACCCCACTTCTCCCTCTCGCTTCATACCCTGAACTCATCGCCGTCCGGTCCGTGGGCCTAAATTGGAGGAACACCTGTGCTCACTCCCCGGAGCCTGGCGGAGGCGAATGTTCCTCTGCTCCGTTTTGAATCTGAAACTTCATGGGCTTTCGTGCGCGTTCCTCCTCTCCCTCTGTGTTTGCTGTCATTTGATCTTCACAGCAAGCCTCCTTTCCCCTACAGCAAAAAGAGCTGTTTGTCCTGCAGTGCTGTTTGTCTCTATCTTTTCCCTCACTGAGCCAGTTTGCTGTTGTTTCTCTTCCCTCTTTTCACTCCTCTCTCTCTTCTTCTCCCTCCCCAGTCCACTGTGTCAATGCTCACCATCCCCTGCTGACCTTGCATTCAAAGCATGGCATGAGACTTGGCTTGTGCATTGCCTGAAAATCGCCCTCCTACCCCCGGCTACCTTCAGTTCATTCCTTTCACTCTCTGCTTCTCCAATTACACAGACACAGAGTGTGTCCAGAAAATTGTAGTCCACCTTGTTTGTGGTATGAGCTTTCACACACCCACAGAGGAAACAAAAAATGTGAGGTGTCAGGTTTAAAGCCGATATCCACAGTGTGTGCCACTAAACTGTCTCTCCTCTTTAACGGCAACTGCCCGGGGCAAAGAGAGGGTGGCCTTTTGTCACCATCTGAGGCCAACGTGGAGTCTGTTTACAACATACGCTCCATCAGGGTGTGCAGGACTGATCATAATCATAGATAAAGCCAGCACTGTATGAGGTCGCACCACCTGTTAGCACTGTCTCATCAACAGCAGGCACAATGCCGAGAGGTCCTGAGAGAATTCCCAGTGACAGCTTCTGCTTTAACATTATTCCCGCATAGCCGAGCCCCCTCTCAGTCCACTGGGCAGCTCCACACAATGAGCCACTGTCTAATGAAAAGGATGAAGAGAGGGAAGGAAGAGGAGGGGGTGGACGGGAAGAAAAATTCCAACTTTTATCAAAGTATGTCCAAACTTTCAGAGATGTTTGCCTCCTCGTCTCCCTCCTGGATTCCACAGCTTCAGGGAAGCTCATAAAGGCACGATAAGACCTGTGCTGAGCAAACATTTACCTCCTTGTGTAAAGAGTTTATCAGGAAGTTGAAAAAAAAGTCTGAGGAAAAACATTTTTTTTTCTTTGTTTTTCCTCAAACATTTCTACATGACTCAGCTGAAACATGAAATTAGATTCCCTCCAAGGACACACAAACACGCTAAAAGCACACACTCCTGCTGAAAGTCATACACATCCACATCACATTGACTACACACTCAAAGCTCCACACCGTGATCCTTGTTGTTTTCCGCCATCTAGTGGTCACGCATCAGCACTGCAGCCCCGCTGCCTCTGCCTCTGCAGTGCTGCCTCACTAAGTTACGGTGACATTCACAAAGTCGACTGCCTCATTGTCACATGTAAGCAGTCTGGAGACACCTTCCCCTTCAACACAAATACCAGACATCTGCTTCATTCTGAGCGTGACACTTGTAATAAGGATTTCAGGTGCACAACAATAAGTCTCAGGTATTACATGGGGAGTCTTTGTGATTCCAACAGTCAAGGTGAGTCCCTCACTGCAGCAGAACCAGCCATCTGCCTCTGTATGCATAAACATGTCTACACCTCTATGCATGCACTTCACATGTACACCCGCCCATTTGCTTTTTGGGAACAGGTGCATGGACAAACACATGCAGACAAGAAATCAGACACACACGGACACACACTTCCCCAGCCAGCCTGGCAGACAGCACCGGGTTGACCTTCACTTTAAGCCCCTGGTATCCAGAGCGGCACTGCAGCACTGCTCTGCACTGAGAGAGTGACACAGACAGATGCTCATTCATATGGAGTCTGACAGCAGCCCATTAGCAGCAATCTGACCTAAAACAGTAAGCAATCATAAATGCATTTACATTGAAGTGTCATCAAGAACACTTTGCACTATGCAACTGTTTCAGAACAGCTAAGACACTGATACCACCACAGTTTCACCTTTAGTATGATGAATGGCAAATTAATACTGTTCAACTCCATTTAATCTACTTCTCTCTGCATTCCTACTATATTTCATAGCAAGACTTTCTGACAAAGCAGGCACAGATCAAGAGAAAAAAAACTGGCCTGTCATGTTGCACGCTACCAACATAACTGTCCTACAAGCTTGGAAGCAGGACAGACTTAAGGCTTATCACAACTGCAACTTCAAGCCTGAAGAATCTGCTCTCCTCCTTCACAACATTCTTGATGTGAGGGTTTCAAAGGGGACTAGGATGACAAATCTAAAACAGGTAGCAGATACTATGACTGGTACATCTGCTTGGACACTGGCCACTGTCAGTAATCTCCCTTCAGTCTTCTTTTTAATCATTATGTAACAGTATGGTCTGATAACACAAACTAAAACTAGACTAATTCTGTCTGGTACCACAGCTGATCATCACCTGATGGTCTGGCGAGGTGAAATGTTATTGTATACTGAAATATACAAATTATGACTATCATAAGATAAAGTGAACAAAATAGGAAAAACTATAAAAAATTAAAAATGTTGGGTCAATATGGAAAATGCAAAATAAAATAAAAAATGCAATAATGCTTATATGTACTACGACGTTGATTTCTTTGCACACAGTCCAAACAAAAGATCCATCCATTATCTATTCCCGCTTAATCCGTCACCGGGTCACGGGGTCTGTCGGAGCCTATCCCGACGCATAGTAGGCAGAAGGCAGGGGTCTACCCTGGACAGGTCGCCAGTCTGTCGCAGGGCCACAGACAAGACAAACAATGCACACGCATTCACACCTACGGGCAATTTAGAACAATCAATTAACCTACCCTGCATGTTTTTGGACTGTAGGAGGAAGCCGGACTACCCGGAGGAAACCCACGCAAGCACGGGGAGAACATGCAAACTCCACACAGAAAGACCCACCGGTCCGGGAATCGAACCAGGAACCTTCTTGCTGTGAGGCAACAGTGCTAACCACTAAGCCACCATGCTGCCCCAAACAAAAGATGCAACAAAATATTTTTTTTGCAGACTTCTGTACTTTGTATTGATGTCACTCCTACTCAGAATACTGCAAATGAGTCTTGGCATTAAAGGTACCACTAGATAAAGATTTTCAGGTGTTATTTTTGCCCATTCCTCCTGCAAACATGTCCTTCAGAGTGCAACAGAATGGGGTTCCCATCATGTCTCCTGTTTCATCATTTCCCACACATCCACACAGCAGACAGTCCTACCCAGTGTCTGGACCCGCTTGTTCCTCAGTCATGTCTTTAAATGGGCAGAATGTAGTTGTGCATTTTCTGTGAAAAAGTGTGCCTGGCCACTGCAGAACAGTAAATGGACTCTGCTTAAGACACAGATATGACTAGAGTGCCAGGATGTTGCACTTGTTGCTGTTAAACGTCTAGATGGTCCTTTGTGTCTTCGGTGGAGCACATTGCACCCATTTTTCCCAAAACAGGATTTAGAATAGTGATTTGTCTGACTACAGTACACATTTCCACTGATGTCAACAGATGAAGCTTCTTTGTTTGCACAGAAACGTCTTTTTTGTGAATGTAACTGTATGTCAGTGGTAGATGGAGGTTTCCCGCAGTAATCTCTAACCCATGTGGTGACATCAGCTGTTGATGACACGGTGGCATCTGAAGCTCATCAGTGTCCTGCTCGGCTTTGCACTCGCGCCTTCATCACACTGACTTTTTTCAGTTTTGCAGGCTTTAAATTCAGTTTATCTTAACAAATGACACAGAGTTTATAAGAAAAACAGGAACTGAAATAATGTCGTGTGCAAAGAAATAAACACTGAAGTTAATACAGAATTTTTACCTTCTATACTGGTCAACCTTTGAAGTGGATCAAAAACACACTTATATGTCCTGCAAGAATTTTGGGACAACTTTGATAAAACGTTTTAATCCAGTTCAAATGTTAACTAATGTTTATTGATTTGGGTTGTAAAACAAAAAAAGGGGAAAAAAGGTATAAGTGAAGCTATTTAAGTAATTTAAAAGAAACTGACTAACTCTGACTGAAGTTCACATGGAGCATTAAATGGTTAATGCTAAATGAACTGAGCCACATTCACAGTAAAGCATCACAGATATTTTTGGAAAGAAGTACACAATAAAACCAAACATCTGCCTTCACAAACAGACTAGAAGGATGGAGAAATCTTTTCAGTTTATCTTTAGCTTGGCTTTAGTGTGAAAATATTATTTTTTTCATTGACATTGTTGTTGAAAAGCATTGATGATGTGAGTATATTTACAGCCCTTCAATCCGTATTACTCTCCGTCATGTCCAAACCTCTGGGCACTAATCTGTGCTTTTAAAACCCCCAACTCTTAAGCAGTTACGCTTTCTGCCAGTCTTTGCAGCTCGCCTGCAAGGACTTGCTCTCTTTCAGCCTGGTCACAGTTCACCCTAAACCTGATGGGTTAGATGGAAAACCCATGGCCTTAATCAGAAATGAGCTGGAATCACAGCAGATCTCTGCTTCTCGGTTTCATGATCTGAGATGCATGGAGTTGTGTTTACAGCTTGTCATATATCAAAAACATGTGACTGCGGCTGAACTTCATGAGCAAAGCAACATCACAGTGACTTCCTGCCACGTGAACTCACCTGGGCAAAGAAAAAGAGGTGCTGACGTACCAGCTGCTCCCCAGCTGTGCACCCTCCTTTCCTCTGGGCAGCGTATCATCTGAGCCGCTGCTCAGCCTCTCACTTGAAGGGGCTCGGGTGGCGTCCGAATCCCCTGTCACGGTGAAGACAGAATCAGAGAGACTGGGCCTCTCATCGTGTGCCAGCGGGGCGAAGCTGAGCTGAACGATCTGCCTGGCGCTTTGGCACAACGGCCCATGGATGGCAGGCGTGAGTGTGGGCAGATCGAACGTCAGGACAGTTTGGGTACTGGAGGTCAGCAGCTCCTCGCTGTCCAGGCTGTTGTACGATGTCCCTTTGGCTCGGTGGGACTCCATGATGCTCTCAAAGTGGCGGCTGAACGTGTCCTCTGCAGTGCAGCGCGGACCAGAGACCAGGATGGGGGACTTCAGGACTGGGTTGTGGTTGTCAAAAAACGTCTCTGTTGGTCTGGACAGAGAAGACGGTTTTAGGAACTACATGGCGGAACGCAAGGAAAAGCTCAAATGTGACGAAAACAACTAAACCAACAGAAAACAGTCTGTATGCCTTAACTGGAAATATACTTTGACAGCATTAAATTTATTCTGCTGTTTGTTGCAAACCAGTGAATAATTAATGCAAAAATGCCTGTTATAACCAACTTGGAAAATGGGTTACAAGTGAGATCCAGATTCAGAGCAGAATATAGGTCAGGGAAAATCCTGCAGGATTCTTGTTTGTTTACAGACTGCTGGCAGTGTCATGTGTTCTTTTTCCGCTTGTGTATCAAGTGTTCACCTCCTCAGAAGGTGTCCAAACACCTCTGGCTCCTCCTGCGCTGCGTGCTGCTGCTTCCTACTGTCTCCTTGCATCCTCACACTTGCCCAGCTCACCATTTCTTCCTCATCCTCCTCCTCTTCTTCTTCCTCCTCCTCTCCTTCTTTCCTCTGTCGTCTGTCCTTGTCGTCCTCTTCCCCATCTGTCCTTGCATTGGCCAGCACTCCCAGAGGACTGCTGCCCGTCCCGGAGGTGCCCTGCATGCTGCGGTTACTCCCAAATGCGGAGTCCCCATCGTCCTGCTCTGCCAGCAGCACCTCATCAATGTCTGTCTCATGGTAGCAGCGAAGCGGGATGGCGTCTAGGTCGGTTTCCGAATATTTCAGCGTGCGCCGAATGATGCCAGTTTTCGGGGACGTCCCAATGATCGTCGGGGGAGGGGTCACCAACTCTACCTCCACATGCTGCACCTCATGATTGGCAGATGGCAGAGGTAGGAAGGATGGGGGAGTCGGGGTGGGAGACTCACTGGAGTTACCGCTGGGAGGAGCTGTGGAGGCTTCCAACAAATCTACAGGGACAGACAATTTGGAATAACCTTATTATATGAACAAATGGGGTTCAGACAGTGGTGCTTGAAGGTCTCTGGACCCTTAGTCATCTCTAGCTGTCTGATCTTCATGCAATTTGTGAAACTATGTAAAGAAAAATATTGTACTTTGTTGTGTAATTAGACAAGAAAAGGATCCAATATTACATAACTATAAGTGTCAGTGACTCTCTGGGGTTAGGAGTTAATTAAATGATGAAGGTGGCATCTATGAGAGTGCTCTTTGCATAAGAAGATTTCTGAGGAGCTCAGAAGAAAAGCTTTTAAATCTATCGTGCTTGAAATGGTTGTAAAACCGTCTCGGAGGAGTTTGGACTCCACTGTTCGCAAACTGAGGAATCTGAATACGATGACCCAAACCGAACAAGTGGTCTGGCAGAGGATAGCTGAAGAAACTGAAGAGAAATAAAGTTAATGTTTCGGAATGACAAGTCAAAAGAAAAAAAAAAGCAATAAAGATCTATTGCTGATATGTATAATAAATATGGAGTAGTTCTCCAGCCTCATGCAGGAGTCTTGGCTGCAAATAAAAATAACCTGAGGTGATCTCAGAATAGGATGAAATGCAGGAAGCCTGTTACATAAGGTGAGGCTGGAAGGAGGAGAAGATGTCTTTTTCATTGGCTTTGCTGACTCAAAGTTGTGCTTTAGTCAGTTTTCTGTCTCCAAAGCATTTAAGATACAGCTTGTACATATATACCACCTGGAAAGATACACCCACAGATTATGTGAACCTATTGGGATTAAATGGTTTTCTGTATATATTTGTTGTGATCTAATTTCTGTCCGAGTTGCAATAACAGACAAACACAGGTGCCATTTTCGAAACCACATTTTACGCACTGCATATAAAATTTATCAATAAATCCAGATCAGCAGCAGCCTGATAGGATACAAACAGAACACCTACTCGTGGGATCGCTTTGTTTAGGGTTAGTGTCAAACTTTATTTGATAAGAGATGGGTCATTTATTTTTTTCTGCAACAAGCTTGTCTTTCGCTGTTGAATGAAAAGGTTTTTGTTTTTTTTTAGAAATGTCTTTAAGATACTGAAACGCAGATCCCACTAGTCAGTAACGCTTTCAAATCAAGTGAAGACTGATTGCAGTGACTCATATTTTGCATTTGAAAATGTTGACTATGACTTTACACAAGCAGATTTACCACGACAGGGTTGGTGTTTCTGTTCTTAATATTTATCTTTGTACAGACTCAGTCGAAATGTTTTTGACGCTGGCAAGGCATTAAAGGAAAAGTGCTGAAAATAGATATGACTGAGTTGAAAATGCTCTCACTTTTCTCTCGTCTGCTAGCAGCCTCCTCTGCAGGGGTCCCAAATAAAAACTCCCACTTAGCGCGAGCAATCCTCTGACAGTGGAGCGACGGCACAGGGGCTGCACTTCCGCTGTCCGTCTGCAAAAACAAACAAAAAAACACAGAGACAAACGACTTCTAGTTCATGCTGGGCTGAGTTAAATGAGTAGTTTCTGCTCTCTCTGAAGGAGGTTTGCTGGCAGAGATGTTACAGACCTCCCCCAGTCATGTGACAAATAAAGCACCTTCTTGTTTCAATATCCAGTTTTCAGGATGTTAAAAAAAAAGTAGATTTGATGGTGTGTTGAGGGTTATTGACATGTGCATCTTTAGCAGCCAGTTTTTAAAAGGCTACTTTAAGGCGTCAGCCACTTGGCCCATCATTATACCTCCTGCAACCACGTTCTCTTTGCAGAGAAGAGGCTTTCTTCTGGTGACCCTCCAAGCAAGCCATACCTGAGTCTTTTTTCTAATTGTATTATCCTGAAGTTTGAAATGTATCATCTAACATTCGAAGTGAGATGTGCATGGTCTAACATGTAGCTCCTGTTTCTTTTTCAGTTTATCTAAACATTGTTTTGCTCTGATCTTGGGGTGAACCTGCTGGGAAGTCCACTTCTTGACACACTGACAGCTTTCATAAATGTTTTCCACCTGTGAATAATATTTCTTACTCTAGAAATTTAGCTCCAAATAGACTTAAAATAGCTTCATAATACTTTTTAGAATATTGAACAGCAACAGCAGCAATTGTTTCTTTTAAAGTCATTTGCTGTCACTCCTCCTTGGCATTGCATTAATCCACCTGAATACTCCAGATGTAATTTTAAGAACAAGCAAGTACCAGATATGTGTTTTTATTTTGCCCCTTAGATAAAACCTCATGACTTAAAGGGGGTGTACTCTCTTTTTCACGTGTTAGATCTGTTATCGAGCAGTGATGTATAAACATCCTACCCTTGGCTAATAAATTAATAACTGCTTAAAAAGTCTAACTAATCCTTCACCTCTCCAGGTCCAATGTTGATAAAATGATGAAGTTCTTAGTGTCAGAGCCCCCCGTGCTGACCTGTATTCCTGAGGTGGCGGCCCCGGTCTCGTTGCTCTGGTGACTGGACTGACTGGACTCCGGAGATAAACAGTCTCGGTCCCCCAAACTCCCCGTCACCCCGCTGGAGCTCCGTGATGACGATCCTGCCATCGTTCCATTCTGCTCCACCTCCGGAAGCTCTCCTGCCCTTCGTGAGCCAGGCTGCTGCCCTGCATTATACCCCTCTGCATCACAGTCCGGCCCCTCCTCATCACAGCCTTCATCCTCTTCTGCAGAGTCCAGCGCCACAGGGCCCAGCAAAAGAATCTCTCTCCTCCTCTGCTCGGCCCGCTTATGCTGGGTTGTAGGGCTGAGTGGCTCGCTCTGCTCGTTATACTCAAATCCTGGCATTGGGCTGTTCTTCGCATGGTTCCCCCACTGTTGCCTGGAAGTCCAGCTTACTGGTGCCTCCTCAACACTTTGACTTATGCAGAGCCTGTGAGAAAGCTCTGTGCAATCTTCTCTCTGGAAACAGCCCAGGTCTCTTCTCCGATCCAGGTCTGGAGACCAGGAGTCTCCGGTGTACTGTGGGGGCTGATGGCGATGCAGGGTGGGAGTATTCGGCACTCGAAGTTCAGCTTGAAAAAGCCTGGGGTCCCTAATGGGAGAGCTGATCTCAGTGGGAGGATGAGAAGGGCGGATAACTCGTGAAGGAAGGGCAGGGGAGCTCTGAGCAGCTGATAAAACTGAATTCTGGTGGTGGAGTTTCTGAAAACTCTCCTGCTGGTGTGTGTCATGCTCAGTATGGGAGTTTGCTTCATGTGACTGTGACTGCGACTGCAAGACCGAGTTGTCAGGCTGGTGTGAGTCTGTGCTGTCAGTCTCTGGCATATGTTGGTTATTTAAAGGGATGTTCATTTTAAGCATTTGCTTAGAATGTTGTGCACTTGGAGGAGGTTCTCCAGAGTTTGAGCTGCTTATTTGCTTGTCTGAAGCATTGTGCAATGAGGATGACCTCGCTTCTGGGAAAACTGAAGATGCTTTGGAAGCCTCCTCAGCTAACCTGCAGGTGACATCACGGCTGTAAGGTGGAGAGGAAGATTTCCTTTCACTTAACTGGTTCATACCCTCAACTCCATTTTTGCCAGATTGCAGCAAGGAATTCATCTGAATGTGGCTTTTGGTACCTGGACTTCCATCCC
Source organism: Xenentodon cancila (assembly GCA_014839995.1). NCBI lineage: Eukaryota > Metazoa > Chordata > Actinopteri > Beloniformes > Belonidae > Xenentodon > Xenentodon cancila. The sequence goes on along the minus strand of CM026218.1, from coordinate 4,956,919 downwards.
TGTCCTCTCCTGGCCAGTGAAGAGGACTGTGAGGCTCGGCACAATACCAGGGATTCGTGTGAGGCGGCTGCCATGATTGTGAGGATAGCTGCTCCGACAGTGGGCTCTGACGCACCCGATAACTAGTCGTATCTGCGATGTGGCCTTTGTGGTTTACGCTGGTGTTCTGATGCTGAATGGGAGATCCAGCCCAGGACTGACAGCGTGTCTTTTGGTTGTAGCTTGATGATGAGGCATGCTCGAGTGCATGGGCCAGTTTTATCCTCAGTAAAGGGGAGCCAAACTCCTCCACAGCCCTCTGAGTAGCTGCCCTTCCGATTGGGTCCAGGTGTGGCTTGCGAAGGCCGGGGGAGAACGTCTGCTGGTGATTTCCTGGAGATCGGAAGGTCGACTTGGAGATAGCGCTGCTTGATGAATCAGGACTTTCAAACCATGCTGGGTCGCCGAGACGTTTTTGAAAGCTGGATGTGGTGGATTGCTCCTCTCTGATTTGTCGCCCGCAGACAGAGTTGCATGTGCTCTCCAGAGTCTTCACATTGGATTTCTCCACGTAGCTGAAGGTAACCACAGACCGCTTCCTGTCAGGAGGAGTGTGAGGAACACCAAACCTTCCAGAAGATGGTGACGAGTGGACAGGCGAACTCCAGCGCTTGGTGACTGTGGGTGAACTGGCGGCTTGTTGCAGCTGAAAGCGAACAGTGTTTCGAGAAGGGGACTGACTTTGTGTGCAGTCCTCAACCAGGTGGTGAACGTCAGAAGCCCTACTGATGGTCGTCTGGCTGGATAGCTGAGAGATAAGCTCAGCAGGGCTGTCCTGAACTGAAAGCCCCTGAGTGATCCCTTCTTTACTCTCTCTGTTCTGATCTGGGGCAGACCTCACTTCCACATAGAGATGAAGGACTTTTCCAGACTGGGACATGACCTCCTCTTAGCACGTAATGAGGACAGAGAAACAGAAATGGAACAGAGAAAAGAGTCAGACTGGGGGAAGGAGAGGTGCTTTTTTTCTTTCTCTTTTTTTTAACTTCTTCTAGTCAGGTTAGATTTTGTTTTTCTGCTGGTGCTGGATATCAGTTTATTTTTAGATGGTCTGTCTTCTACCTCCCAGAGTGTCTGTGTGATGCAGAATCACACAAGCTGTCCAGAGGACAAATGTGCCCATGGGATGCCTCCGACAGCTCTTTGCTCCTCATACCTGTGAATGAAAGAGAGGAGCAGTTGGTGTGCTCAGATGACGCAGAAAACACACAGAATATTCTAGCATATGTGATCCTGGAATCACAAACTGTTCTCCGATAGCCCTGCTTGCTTTACTACTTTGGAAAACTCCTCCACTTGTCTGTTTCTGACATCTTTAAGGGGGGCAACACATATGATCCTTTTATATAATCTCCAGATGTCCAGCTGCATCGTCCATCACCTCCTGTATCCCAGCGTCAGATACAACTCCATCAGCAAACTACCAGACCTCTTCAGGAAATGCAGAGAACCTATTCATAACTAGTGCAAGCTTTCCGGGTCTGCATTTCATTACCAACGAATTTATCTGACAACCTGTTGGTCACTTTCCTGTCTGCTGCACTCAGGTAGATCTCTTTAAAAAAGCCAAATTCATTTGTAAAGCCTTCCAGGAATAGTTAAAAACTGCAAAAACACAGAAAAACACTAAGGAATAGAAATAATTACTCAGCCAAGAAATATGTGGATGAAATCATTAATGCAATCCTTAATTTTCACATCTCATCCTTGATTGCACACCCCCACCACGGCCGCCAGCCAGTAAAGAGTGGAAATGTTTTCACACTATTTGTATTAACAAGCTTCTTGGGTGACAATGTGGGAAAAGTGCAGCACACGACTCGCATATCAACCTGAAATGTTGGCCATTTCTCCACAAGAATTGCAGAAACAAACATAAAATCAAGTTTTATGGTTCAGAACATAGGGGGGTTAACTGAAAAACAAGAAAAAAGCCAGGCTAATTATTTCCTTGAAAGAAAACTAATTTAAGGCTGGTGACTCCAGCTTGCTGCCAGCAGCGACAGATTGGACCTGCCGCATGGAAGCAGTGGGAGAGAAAGTGTGTGGTGGAAACTCAAGTCGCCAGAACAAAGAGAACTTGTCCATAAGTTGGCACCCGTGATGGGCAAACCTTTCTTCCAATAAGCCTAAATAACGCTTCCCCTCTCCAGAAAGCCCGTTTCAGCTGTATTTCAGCCTGTAAGGGTTAACTGGTCTCCGATAATTCTCATTATTTCACACAGCTTTTCTGTTTGTCATTTATTTGGCTGTTAGTCTGTCATGGTCTGCCTCTAATAAGCAGCCTGTACATGAACTCACGTTTTAAAAAACAGTCAGACGTTTCTCATCGTGTCTGTATCTTTTACTTCCTCTCTCCATTTGTCCCACTCTAATTCAGCCGTTTTCACATCTCCGTGCTAGTTTTCCCACAACTACAGACTTTACATAAAAGTCTTTGTACAGTTCCTGGCGACTCCGTGGGGTCCCATTGTCTTAAAAGGTGTGAGAAGGACAATGAGGCTTCTTGCACTAAATGTCAAAGAACAGGTTTAAGCAGCTTTGATTTGTCACCACCAACAGAGGAAAGACAAGTTTTCACGGGTCAGGAGACAGAGAGCTTCAGAGGACTGGTTGTTTCATCCATGTCTCGCACACTGACTTGTCCTTGTGGGATTGATTTAGAAAATTGTGATGAAATCCGTTTCATCAATAAAAAAAATAAATTTAAAACATACATCCACCCTCGTCCATTCCTCTGTGGGCAGTTGCCTTGTTCAAGCTCAGGTCTCTACCAGAGAAATCTACCAGAACCTGGAAGCCTGAGGGTTCTGTGCAGTATTGTTGCTGTTCGGAGACCTGCACTTTTCTGGACCAAGATCTCTCATGCTATCGCCACCACTGCTGTTTTCCCCTCCCAGATCTTCTCTATCTCCTTTTTCAACCCCTGGTACTTCTCCAGTTTCTCATGTTCCTTTGTCTTGATATTGCTGACGCTCGGGATTGCCACATCATTCACCACCGCTCCCTTCTATAGGACTAGGAAAGACTGCAGCTGCATTTGCATGTCTCAGCTCACAGACCTTCCTTACTTATATCCACAGCAAGCACTATTACGCCTATAAAATAAGGTATTAATAAAGTTATCAATACATGCAGATATAGTACTTTAGTGAGTGATCCAATCTCTTTTTGTCTGGCTGATACAAATGCTCTGAAGTTTCTTACATCCAAACGTGACCTTTAGCACCCAAATCCGTATTTATAACCTTTCAGGGTTTTCCTCGTACTAATTACCATAAAACTCATACATTTTTATGGTAATAAGGATTCAGGATTCACCATGCATTAATATTAATTATTATCAAAATATTTTTCCAGATAAGGATGCTTAGTGTTGGAGTGAAACACGACACACTACAGACGCCACTATTATCAGTGACAGTGCTGCTCTATTTGAGGACATGCTTGATAGTAACTGTGAAGGACAAATGTGATATATGTACCTGTGATTCTACAATAAAAATATTCACTACAAGTAACCTTCCGCATTTCAGCAAACACAAGGGTCATGGGATCATTTTAATGCATTTTAATCCTGTGCAAATGCATGTCAGTGATTGAGGAATATGTGGGGCAGGTTTTATTTTGGCTGCCTTTTCTCCCTCTTTTGAAGGTGAATACTGGTGGATAACTGCTGTGGTGGATATAAAAACGATAATAATGATAATGTAATAATAACGATGATATTTTGAGGGAAAATCAAGAAGTTAATTTGCATTTAGCCACACGTGAAAATGTGTGAAAGGAAAGGAGCAATCTGTAGGGTACCAGAGAGATGGAAAAAAGGCGTAGGTGTGTAAATATAAATATTTCTCTATACTTCATCACGATCAGTACAAACACTGAGAGACAAAGGCCCTGACTGTAACAGTAACGCCGGCTACAATTATTGTCTGTTTACCATCATCACTGCAACTTTGCAGACATAAAATGTTGACAAATTTACTATATATGTCATATGAGCTATCATATATCATTTTTAGGTTTTCAGCTTTCGAATTGTTTTCACTGAAGGGAATAACCAGACACCTTTAATCCTACATTACTACAAATGTCATATCCAGGGTTTATGTCAATAAATTGTAGAAAAACATTTGGCTATTGTGTTTAAATGGGGTGTGTTTGGACGTCATTTTTAAATTCCCAAAGGTCAATTGGTTTTACTAAATAGGTCATGAGCCAAATGTGAGTGTATCCAGTGAAAGTTTGTCAACCAAAAATAAAAGCAGGCCAATCTTGTATTATAGGGTGTGCAAACAATCACACTGTTTGTTTGTGTGTATATATATACTATTTAATCATAAACCACAAACGTACACAAGAATGACTCCAGGATTTGTTTTTTCTGCGATACTTTGATGGTTGTTTGGTATTTGTTCCCCTCTCCTCCAGTTTGTGGAGACCTGAATTATAAATGCATCCCAGAACCATACAGTTTCATACTCGTGTTTAAGGTCTAAATCTCACATCCAGTCTCTGTCTCAGACAAACAGCCTATAAAATGACACATTCCTCACCATTTCAACTACGCACATGAGATTCACACATTATTACTGCTGCCACATGCAAATCCCTTTTATTTGCCAATTTGCAACTCAGTGGGTGTAAAAAGCGTGGCGTTCAGATAGACCTCTCAAGCAACACCAAGGAGGTTTGTTTCATGGAAAAATATCAGTTTCATTTTCATTTTAAGAAATATTTGATTATTTTTAGGAAATGTCATCAAGCTCGTGGTATCCCATCTCTGCTAAGTGACAAAAAACACCCAAAGCAACTTTGAACTCCCGTCTATCGCCTATTATGGCACTATGTCACACATCAACGGTGATGAAACAAGCTCATAGAGCTACAGTTAACATCCTGGCAACAGAGACCCGGATAGGCATGATAGAAGAGTAAAGGACAGGGTTACTGAGCAAAGACCAAACAACAGCAAATCTTGGACAGTGACATAAAAGTATCTGGACTTACAGGTGGAAACCTCTGAGCTAAAAATGCCAAAAGTCAAAATGTCAACTGATGCAAACAGTGATGAACCCCATCAAGAACAATGTTTTTTTAAGTTGTCCCACTTTTCTTAAGAATTAGTTAAATGTGAGAAACTGATCAAAATACCACCGTGTGGTATGTCTTTGGTGCTATTTTCCTAACAGCCTGGTTCGAGGGGGCGGAGTCAGTCACTTTTAACTCCATCTGTCTTTTCCAAAGAACACTCCTCTTTTAAATTCAGTGTTGTAGTTTTCTGCCACCTGTGCCAGGGGTACAATAAATACAATGTTAGGTGTATTTCCATTAGGGGGGGATTCCTGGTAGTTTTCAGGGGACGGATTGCAGACCCGCCTCCATTACCAGGAACAGCCCAGCGAAAGTGGCCTTAGAGAATCTCTACAGGGCAGAAAACATTTCTGTAGTAGGCGAGGTATGGCACGTTTCCACTAACAGGCATTCATGGTAAACCCACCAGACAGGAACCTCTAACCGGGCCGACAGTCTTCTCAGCCTCTTCAGCCGGCTGTCTCCATTACACTGTGGCGCCACACAGGAACCTCTGACTGAAAAAATAGCACAGCCACCACGAGGTTGGAGTAATGCACCTTTTTGCTGTTTGCAAACAGCATAAAATGAGAAAAAATAGAACAATGCTGTAATAAAGAGAAGAAGAAACATGTAAACAATGGATGCTACTGGCGTATTTGCTGTGTGTGTCTGTTTTTTTTGTTTTTTTTCCTCCACTCCGCAGTGGCAGCGATTGAGATTAAAAGAAAACCCTCCACCGGAGTTACATGCCAACAAGACCTAAACTGACTCGTCGGTCCATTCATCAATTTTTCTTTGAATGTCCAACTTTGTTAAATGTACTCGTAGCAAAATGTCTTCGGTTCACATGGTTCAAATGAGTTGTGTTCTCGTGATTTATGTTCACATGAGCGTGCTGAACATAATTTAGAAATTCTGCTACAGGGCCGTTTTTCACCCTGTGCAGGTTACTGAAGGCCATTGTTACTAATAGAGACGTGAGCAAACGGCCCGGCCCAGAAGAATCTACCCAGAACTCCGGCTAGTGGAAACGTGTCTGTACTCAGATTGGCTTAGGGGGACTACCTGGCAGGGGGTCTCTGCTGATCAGGTGTTCTAAATTAAGTTCAGGACTCTCATGTGAAGAAATATCGCAAAACGCATAAAACACAACTCACTTGAACAGACATTGTCTCATTGTCTAGACATTGTAAATATGTCTCTGCTGTCAGGTATCTTTCCTCAGTGCGTAAAAACAGCCGTCATTAAGCCACTTTTTAAAAAAAGAAATAGCATAGACAGCTCACTTATGAACAGCCCATATCCAACCTCCCCTTTCTTATTAAAATGATAGAAAAAGCTGTTTTTCAACAGCTGTATAACCTCCAAACACTAAATTACTGTTTTGACATCTTCCAGTGAGGTTTCTGGCCACATCACAGCACTGAGACAACTCTAATAAAGGTCCTTAACAGCATCCGCTTCAATACAGACCTATTTAAAAACAGGGACTATATTGTGTCTTTAGGTAACTACAAATCAGAGGTAACAAAAAATAACATTCAGAGTTCCTCAAGGTTCAATTCTGTGGCCTCTGGTGTTTAACAACTATATGACTTCACTTGCTCAAATTATGAAAAATAACAAAATGTGTTACTATAACTTGCCTTGCCTTGAAACAATTTGGACCAGAAACATTTTGCTGCAAGTAAATTTGATGTCTGTCATGTCACAGTACCTCGCAGAAGTCAACTGCTAAGTAAATGAGACATTTTCAAGCCCGAACAAGATAAAGGGACTGTGTCGTATAAGCTTTTCAGGTGATAGTAACGTCAAAGACCAAAATCAATTAACTTAAGCTTAATAAAAAGTTATATCTATCATATTATGTTAAATGAAATATAATATATATGAAAAAGCGAATGTCTTTTCTACTTAACATGGATGTTATGTTGGCTGCATTATGTTCGGCTCAGCGAGTCCTGTCCACCAAGACAGGACTCGAGTAACACGCTGGCAGGTATTGATTCTGTAGACAGCAGAAGAGCCCGGACTACATTTGTGCCCCTGGATGCACTAATTCATCTTCTGACTGAGGCGAACATTGATGAAAGCAAGCCAGAAGTCAGGTGGGGAGAGAAAGAGCACCAGAGGCACAGAGGGACAGAGGCAATGGACAGCAGGATGAAGGAGGAGTGTGTGTGTGTGTGTGTGTGTGTGTGTGTGTGTGTGTGTGTGTGTGTGTGTGTGTGTGTGTGTGAATGAAGGAGAGAGCTCTGCTGGCACTCAGCCAGAGTGATGGGAGTTTAGAGTTACAGGAAGACGTCTTAGAAACAGAAGAACGATTGCAGGCCCAACACCCTCAGATGAGACTGAAGGCTCAATAGTGCAGTCATTTTTGTTTTATTGTTCTTGTTCTATTATTAAGTATTGTGTTTCACTGTAGGATTTTCTCAGAAGCTGCGTTGTCTTTTAATTTTCCATGTCAGTGTTCTGTTGAAATTCCACTTTTTTTAAATAGATTGTTGCAGTGTTATCAGGTTTGTTGTTGTGTTTTTTGTTTTTTTTTACATTTGTCACATTTTTTGAAATACTGCCATGTTTCCTACAGTGATGTGTTTCCTTTGACTTTGTTGTGGTTTAATGCGCTGTTTTTTTCTTCCAGTGTTGTGTTTTGTACTTCTGGTGCCATCACACATACATTCTTTTTTCTTCTGTCACTATTTTCAGGTTTAGAGCGCTAAACCCACATCTAACACGACGGTTGTGGTTTGGGATTTACCTGCAGTTTCTCTGCAGTTGATCTTGATCTCAACTGTTGTGTCCTCCTAAAGTGTCAAGATAATCTCTAAAGATGTCTTATCCAACATTTTTGCTTGTTTAAATGTGATATATCAGTTTCGTTTTTTTACACATGGGGAAATCAATCTCACCATGTTCACTAATTTAATTAACATTTAACCTCTGAGAGGCCATGTAGCGTGCTGCCTCTAAATTAAAGACCAACAAAAGATTAATATTTAGGCTAATGTGTGTAATTCCTCAGCAGGATCATTACACAGTGTGGAAACATGAACATACAGACACACAAATGCACAAGCTCATAAGGTAAATCTTAGTTTTCCGATTGAGGAAACGATGCGCTTTTATGTTTTGTCAGTTTCATGTAACTGCAAGTAGCCTTAAAGTGTCAGTCCATGTCAAAAATCATCTCTGGAAAATTCAGCTTCAGTGTTTAATTAGATGGTTGAGATTAAATAAGTAGATCAGTTCCCAATTTAAAAAAGTAATGATGTGATTTAACAGATTTTCTTTATTTACAGTCAAATAAATAGTATTTTTTGTTGGATACAAAATCGGTTTCAGATTTCATGTAGGTTGTACTGACACCACCAATTTAGCAATTTTGTAAAATGTCAATAAAGGGATGCAATAAAACTCTAGTTTATTTAAGTGTGAATATTTAACAGCACAAGGTAAGTAAAGAGTCTAAGAATAAATCAATTAATGAATCAGACTGGCTGTGAGTATTGTCCTTTTTTCCCAGATCCCAGATTTAATATGGGTGCTGCAGTGCTGCCCTTGAGTACCAGTTTCCTGACAGACGTCCAACTTGGCACTGGCTCTGTAACACCATCCCTGTACCAAGAGATGCACAAGAAGCGAACCCTTACCACACTTTCCATATTAATTATATTTGTAAATGCATTCTCTCTTTTATGAAATCATGAATACTTTCCCCGGCAGCTGTCACACACTGTCATAACTTTGAAAGATAATTCTTTATATTTAAAACAGTGTAAAGAAAAATAAATGTTTTAACAATCTATCATTACACTTGTGCATTGGCAACTACCTAATTAAATTCAAATACTGCTTTTATCTGTTTTATTGCTTTCTACCTTTGTGAGAACATTTTCTGCAGGATCCTTTGTCTCTGTATTGTCCAAAACTGCCATGAACCACTTAAAAAATGTATTTAATAAATAATATTATTTACAGGAACAATTACATTTCTGGGGAACCTGTTATGCTATAAACATTAAGCAAAGTTTATGCAAAGTTGGGAAAATACATTCTTTGCATTACATTTTTAATTTAATTTGAAGACAATTTAATGGTGTGCAGCTCTGGAGGTCTCCCTTCCCTACTATCGCCAAAATATCACTCAAAGAAGCTCCTGTCCTGGTTGTCTCTTGTGACAAGTGTGACACTATGACACATCAACAATGATGAAACTAGTTCACAGAGCTGCAGTGGACGTCACAGCAGAGAGAGACGGTAGGGAGTCCAGAAATAAAGGATGGAGGAGAAAACAAAAAAGAGATGGAGCAAACCAATCTTGCGGGGTTATAACAGCAACTTAACCTCCATGTACACATTTTGGTCAGTCATAACTTCAACATTTTACAAGATTGAAACATCCCTATGGCGTCACCTGAGGAGGCCTTCTGGATGGTAGGTAAAACATCTTCTAACCTGTCTGACAGAGTCTACACCCGAATACTCCAGTACCTATAGACATAATCATTTCACAATAATAGTAATGGAGTTTTTAAAAGCAGCTTCTGAGAATAAATATCCAGCGAGATATTGAATAATCTAATGAAGATGTAGCACCCACCGACAGAACTCCAGCTGTGGAGCACAGAGAGGTGGCAACATTGGCAAAGACAAAAATAAACTAGAAATAACCCTCAAACAAAAAAATTTAAAGCAAAGACAATATCATCAAAACAAGAAGAAAAAGAAAAGATGTTGCATTTTTAAAACTGTTAAAGATCAGAAATAAATCTAGAAATCTTACTAGTGCTATTAGATTTTATATAATATGTCTTTATAACTTTGCTGTGGTTTGAGTTTGTATATTTGTGTTTGTAAACACCTGCTTCAACAAACCCACAGTCATCTGGACAGAGCAGCACTGCTGTGAGAAACATGTTCTTTGATTTCTCCAGGGCATCTAACACCGTCCAGCCTGCATTCCTATGTAAGAAACTCCAGAAGACAGGTGGATGTCTCCACAATCACCTGGGTTGCTGATCAGTTTGTGAGACCGAAAGGTTGTGTGTCAGCAGCACAGGAGCACCACAGGGGGCTGTACTCTCACCATTCCTCTTTATGCTTCCAGTACAAGTGGGAGTTTTGTCATCTGCAGAAATACTCAGATGACTCTGCATCTGTGTTATCAGTGATGGACAAGAGACAAGAGAGTACAGAGAACCGGTGGGCTGTTTTGTGGTGTGGTGTGGGAGCAATCATCTCGTCTTGAATGTGAACAAGACAAAGGAGATGATTGTGGATTTCAGAAGAGCCAGGATTGAATAGTTTTTCCATCATGGGAGAAGACGTGGAGGTGATGGAGGAGTATAGATACCTCAGAGTTCACCTGGACAGAAGGCTGGACTGGACATACAACACTGATTCTGTTCATAAGAAAGGACAGAGCAGACTTTACTTCTTGAGGAAGCTTCGGTCCTTCAATATTTGCAGAAAGATATTGTATATCTGATATGAGTCTGTTGTGGAGAGTGAATTCACAATTTTTTTTTCTTTCCATTTTTGTCAGTATGTATTTCACGATACACCGAAATTGGACCTCTGCTTTTAACCCATCACTAGCTCCACTAGGAGCAGTGGGCTGCTATCCCAGCGCCCGGGGAGCAATTGGGAGATCTTCTCAGGAGATCTTTCAGACCACCACAGCAGATCCTTCAGACCGCTACAGCAGATCCTTCAGACCACTACAGCAGATCCTTCAGACCACCACAGGAGATCCTTCAGGCCGCTACAGCAGATCCTTCAGACCGCCACAGCAGATCCTTCAGACCACTACAGCAGATCCTTCAGACCACTACAGCAGGTCCTTCAGACCGCTACAGCAGATCTTTCAGACCACTACAGGAGCTCCTTCAGACCGCCACAGCAGATCCTTCAGACCACTACAGCAGATCCTTCAGACCACCACAGCAGATCCTTCAGACCGTCACAGCAGATCCTTCAGACCGTCACAGCAGATCCTTCAGACCGCCACAGCAGATCTTTCAGACCGCTACAGAAGATCCTTCAGACCTCTAAAGCAGATCCTTCAGACCGCTACAGCAGATCTTTCAGACCGCTACAGCAGATCCTTCAGACCACCACAGGAGATCCTTCAGGCCGCAACAGCAGATCCTTCAGGCCACTACAGCAGATCCTTCAGACCGCCACAGCAGATCCTTCAGACCACTACAGCAGATCCTTCAGACCACTACAGCAGGTCCTTCAGACCGCTACAGCAGATCTTTCAGACCACTACAGGAGCTCCTTCAGAACACCAAAGCAGATCCTTCAGACCGCCACAGCAGATCTTTCAGACCGCTACAGAAGATCCTTCAGACCACCACAGCAGATCCTTCAGACCGCTACAGCAGATCCTTCAGACCACTACAGCAGACCCTTCAGACCGCCACAGCAGATCCTTCAGACCACTACAGCAGATCCTTCAGACCACCACAGCAGATCCTTCAGACCGTCACAGCAGATCCTTCAGACCGCTACAGAAGATCCTTAAGACCACTACAGCAGATCCTTCAAACCGCTACAGCAGATCCTTCAGACCACTACAGCAGATCCTTCAGACCACCACAGCAGATCCTTCAGACCGCCACAGCAGATCCTTCAGACCACTACAGCAGGTCCTTCAGACCGCTACAGGATTCTGTGTATATTCTACCAAGTGACATAGCCCATAGCACAATGCCATTAGACTTCAACAGAACGTCTGTCCAGAAGCAGCCCATAATACTGCAGGTGACCTCAACCAAATTCCACAGTACCTGAACACTGAACGCAAAATACAGTATTGTGCAGTGACTTAATATACTCAGTCACTCCACTGCACACTACATACTGGGTTTTATAAATTCCAGTGCTGTTGTCTTATTTTCTTATTTTAAATGATAGTTGTTGCTATTGTTTGTCGTTTCTGCATTTTTAATTTTTGCTGTGAAATTGCGCTAAATCTGGGAGCTGTGATCTCGATTTCTTTGCACTTGTGCAGTAAATAAAGTGACTCTATTCTTTCTATCCTTTCTGTCCACAGCGAAAAACCTCTACAATGACTCGTTCAAGAGACTGAAATCAAGATTACTACAGCAGTTAGTTTTCCTTTGGAGAAGTATTTGGATTTTTTTCTTTAATACACTGTAAATTTAATTTAAACTTAAACCTTTGATCCTGCCGAGGAATCAACAAAGTCTCATCTCATGACACATGGCAAGGAAGAGCCCCATTTTCTGACCTCTAACCAGAAAGGCAAAACTAATCAATACTGATGACTCATCCTCTTGCTGTCCCTCTTAGTGATAATGCTAAGAGGACACAGAAAACACATGTGTAAACTCTGGGTTTGGTTATGAGCTAAACGACACAGGTAATTAAACCGGGCAGCATGCTCAGCTCTAATATTAGCTCCGTGGATGTGATGCAGCGTGGGTGGGGGATTGTGCTAATATTAGCTCTGAGTGTGGCTGCTGCTGGTGCTGTGCACTAATGATTTCAGCAACATGACAGGTTGTGCAGTTTAGTCATGTATTAAGCCTTGAAGAGATTAACGAGGCTGGAGTTGAGTTAATGTAAGGTAAAGGATATTCAGAAGCATTCACAGCACAGCAGGAACTTTCCACACATATTATGTCACATCATATGCTATATTTGTCAAAGCAGTATGCATATCCCCACGTTATTCAAACTTCCACTTGGACTGTGCTGGATCCAAATAAACCAAGCAGCTAAAACGGATTGACTGGAATTAAAGAGAGCAAGTGTTCGCACTGTTAAGAGTATGACTTTGTTTGTGTCTCTCTGTCTTGTCCCATGATGATGTTTGCAGGCTGCAATAAGACAAAAGCGATAGGTGATTCATGCAGACGTGTGAGAGGTAAGAGATGAAGAAATGGTTGTTAGTGTAGAAAAGAGAGAGCACAGCACTGGCCATGGCAACTCCTCCATTCACTACGATGACTCACTGAGTGAGGACTCACCCACAAATCACGACAACACATCACCAGTTAACATGCTCAGTTTTTATTTGTTTAATCTGAGGTTAGACTTCAGATCTTACACGTATTACTGGTTTGTACAGCGAACCCTGTGTGAGATGATGTAAAAATATTCACAAACTGCAGTGCTCAGATGAACTCTTGCACTTGACCCTCCCACCCCCACCCACAAAAAAAAAAAAAAAAAAATCAATGATGACGGAGGGAAAGGGGAATCTTTGGTTTTGGATGGACAGAGACTGCAGCTTCAGCATATTTAGGGTAGTGTGGAGTTGAGTCCCGCATTACTAATGTGCTTTGCTGCCATTTGTGGCAACAGAAGGACCGCGTAAGAGCTTGATGTTTCCACCAGTGATCACACACTGGTTTTCAATAAACTTTGGCCTTCTAATCAGACAAGATGTCATGTTTGTAAAACATAGCATGCACCTGGAAGCAGAGGATTTTTATTTATTCTAAGATATTGTGAAGAATATGTCCAGATTATGAATAGGTTATTTATCATGATCATTATCCAGTATCCAGTTCATGCATAGCCTTCTGGTGAAAAAAAGTGACTCGCTATCGTCCTTTTAAATATATTTTCATGGTGAAACTATTCTCTTTCTACATTTTAATAGGTTTGTGAGAGGGTGCCGCCCTCAAAGGTGCATGTAAATATGTGGCATCTCTATTTTAAATTGACATATACACATGAAAGCTTCAAAAAGTTGGCAGCTAAGAACTGCAAATGAGACTTGCTTAGTGCAGTCCCACCTGAGCCTGACAGATTTCAAAGCACACACCTTTTTATATAAACAGACTTCTACTGCTGCTTGAAACAGAGCTGATGAAATGACAGCATGAACTCCAATGAAGAAGCAGGTCACCAAAGCAGTCACAGCAAAGCTGATGAAAGTTTCACTGAGGATCCTTAACTGTGCTTCTCGAGAGGCACAGTTAAGAGTAAATTATCGGTGGATTTGTTATTTTTCATGACTCCGTCCCTATTAACTATGTATCAGTGGGGAACCATGTGTGGACACAAGCTGCTGGGTTTATATCAGAGGAGGCTCAGCGTAGGGGGTTGTAAGTGTAACACCGACCTCCTCCTCAGCCCTTTCAGCCCCTGTGCCTCCATTACAGTGTCGGATCCTGGTAAGGTCCAGGGATGCAGCAAACTAACTACCACCATGGCAGCTGATCACAGTCATGCATGCTTTTCACTGTTATCTTACCAAGAATAGAATAAAAGAAGAAGACAGCTGTGGAAAAATATGAGGAACAGCAAACTAAAAGAACTACAGATAAACATGTAAAGGACTGAGATGCCTGCTGTGTTTGTGTTTGCAAACGTGATGCTGGTGGTGATGAATGAGAAGAAAAGACCAGAACCTGAGGGGACACTGAGAAGGCTGAGCATCATTTACCGTCTGCAGTATATGTAGTCAGCACTGATTTAACACCACGTTGCGTACAGCAAGTTTCCCGGGCCATGCTGATGAGGCAAACCCTAGGCAGGAACCTGCCTCAACGTTAGGAGCATTTCCATTAGAGGGGGATCCAGGTTGTTTTGGGGGCTGGATCATGGAGGCGTGTCTCCAATACCAGGAACGACCCTCCAAAAATAACAACATGAACAACAACTGATTTGAACCACTTGGACGAGAAACATTTTGCTGCTAGTACCTTTGATGATGAAGGAGATTATAAAAAAAACAGTAGATGGGCCAATGAGTCCATGTATTGTTGTAAGTGTGTGTGTGGAGTGGTCACTGCATCTATGTGAGCAGCTCTGGATCCAAGAGCTTGACATCCTTTTAGAGACTGCATAGCAGCTGCTTGCTGCACAGCTCACTTCAGTTAACACAGAAGAAAAGAGCGACATTTACATCAGCAGTCTATCGATAATCGAGCTCATGGGTTCATATTTCCTGTATATGCATTATGCAAGTTCTTTCTCCCCTCAAAGAAAACGGAAGCGTGCTCGTGTGTGCAGGACTTCAGGACTACAGCTCTAAAAGCTGTTACTTACGCCCACAGGTGGGATAACAGCAGCAGTCAGCTGTGTTTTCGAGTCACTGGTAGTATCAAAAAGGGCTGTTTTTATGGCTAAGCATAGTTCAACCTTAAAGACAGCTAAATGATCAAGCGATCAGGCTCCAAGCTTTTGGTTCTTGAGAAAACAGAACCGTTTGGACCACTCCGCATCCTGTCCTGGCAGCTGCCGGCAGGTTTTGGGTGTGACAACAATCAGCTTTTATTCATTAACTGTGTACTTTGTCATCACTTTTGTTTTTTCAGTTGGCTGAAGTTGATTAATGATGGAGATATGTCCTAAATCCAGGATACTGGAAGTTAATTTGACTTAATTATACAGGCTTCCCAGATTTAGTTACACCAAAACTCAATTAGGATAGAAACTGACATATGTTCTGAGCAGCTGTAATTTTTTAAAATCATGTTCAATATTAAATTAACAAAGTTTAAGAAGCTGATAAGACAGAATCTGTACATCTGGATATTTGTGTCAAATGAGGCTGCTCTTTGAAAAGAAAGTTAGGTTTTAGTTGCCCAATGCACTGCATCTGCAGATACCAAACTCAGAAAAACCTTTAAAACATTTATGGGGTGTAAGCCGCATTTTAGCTGCAAATGCATTGAAAACAAGTAATAACACATTCTCAATTTCAATAAATATAGAACAGATATGTACACAGTTTCTGGTGCAAATAATAATTTAGAAAAAATTAGAGAATAGAATTATTTATCAGGAAATCTAGAAAGATGACATAATCATAGGTAGGATTTATCAATACCCAGATAAAACAATCGATTATCTCCTCTACAGTGCAGCAGCTCACTGCTGACATGTCTTAAACAGGGTGGAAGTGCATGCACTGACATGCCCACACAAACTAATTATACATAAATATGCACACATGTCACTGTGTCATTCAAGCCTCTCACTCACAGTCACACCCGCCCACACAAATACATTAACACAGTTTACTGCTCCGTTTTTTTCTGTGCAGGTGTCACCTGCAGGTGACACACATTTTCCTGCCCCCTCCTTCATGTCCCATCTCAGTCTTGCACTCACCTCTCCTCCTCTCACAGCTGCTGCATCCACACACGACCTACACCTCCCACAAGCAGTCCTTATCCTCAACCGCTCTGTCGCCCCGTCTTCACTCCCTCTCATTTTTACCTCCTTGCTTCCCTCTCAGCAGAGCAGTCAGTGCAGACCTGTCCAACCAGCACAGCCAGCCTCCCTCCCCAGCAGCAACGTTCACACTCATCCTATTAGCACACTGAAATCACCTAGCCCCGCCTCCCCCCTTCCCTCTGCCTTTCACATACATGCTGAGTCAGTGTGGAGTGGTTAACATGGGTACGGGAGGTGCAGCTAGAGGAGGAACGAGTGTCAAGGGGGGTGTGAAGTGTTTAAAGGCACTGAGCTGCGGCTCACTCTGGAACCCCACCGTCATGTGGGATACAGTTCAAAATAAAAGTAGCAGATGTGAGCGGATGGAAATGAGGCATGAGGTCTGATCTGCAGGGAGGAGCTTTCTGAAGCGTGTGTGAACTGCTCCTCCAAAGGGAGTCAGCTGTCCATGAAACGATGGCGAAACAAAGCTCCTGGTCGTTCATGTTGAAAAGAACTGTAACATTTTTGTGAAACCAGTTGTGTTCAGAGGTTTGCATGTGAAATGTTGGCTTTAAAAAAAAAAAAAAACATCAATCTACTAATCATCATATAAAAGAAAATCTCATATTAATAACTGAAGTCACTTAAATTCCCCCCATAAAAATTTTACATATCCAAGAAAGTTTGACCTTGTTAATATAAGGTGGACTTCCATTTCGCTTTTTTGGAAAACAAAAAAACATTTCTGAAATTGCGACAGTATCGCTGCTGGAGTGATTCATAGAATGATGTTTTGCAAATCAACCTATTTCTCACAAAATGTCATCCAGCGAGACTTGTTTTAATTATAAGTGCAACTATCCAAATATCTCATCCTGCAAGACTTCGCTTCAAAATAAAGAAGACAAAGATCTTGATTCCGAAGTAGAGGGATGGAAACATTTGGACAGATTACTGTTCATCTTTATAATTATGGGTGAAGGAGAGACAAGGATATCAAAAAAATGAAAAGGCCAATCAGTGCCATTCAGTCTGTGATTAAAAAGTGCATAAAGTGCATGTTAGTTGCTCACTCCACATTTTCCTGTACCTACTTTACTTTACAAAAATACTGTCTGCAGGAACAGAGCAGCGGTCAATTTGTGATTATCTGTCCAGAGGAATCCGACACATTAGTTAAATTAATAAATAAATAGATAAAATAATAAACCAAAGCAAACGTTCCTTCTCCGTGGTTTTTACCTGCACTGATTACTTGAAGCACGAGTCTTTTTCATGGACTCTGCACCAAATGAACCAGAAAAAATCTCTGTCTGACAATATATAATATTGTTCATGTTTATATTGTTCAACACAATACAGCAAAATAATTTCTTGACAATG
Organism: Xenentodon cancila; assembly: GCA_014839995.1. Classification (NCBI taxonomy): domain Eukaryota; kingdom Metazoa; phylum Chordata; class Actinopteri; order Beloniformes; family Belonidae; genus Xenentodon; species Xenentodon cancila. Next base: position 4,939,267 of record CM026218.1, on the reverse strand, counting down.
AGGTTTTATGTAAGAACAAGAACTATGAGAAAACTGTGTCTTTAGAAAGTCCTAAGAGGTTTTGAGTGATGCCACAGAGAGACAGTACAAAAACATCTTTTTCAACCGTATCTTGATCTGTATCCCCTCTGATGTTGCTCTGACTTCTCAGCGGATCACCTGAATTACATATTTTCAGATCTAGTTAGCCACCAAAAAAGTGACAAGGCTGTGCTATGCCAGAAGTTTTGATTTCCTCGCATCACGCACCCAAATATATGTAATATTATTATTATATAATATTATATGTGGTCATCAGAGAAGTTTAATGACAACAGACTTCAGGACTACAAACGACTGTCCCGTTTAAAGTGCTGGTATTGGTTACCTTGTGCTGTTTCGCTGTTGGACTTCTGTTTCGTATGTTGATTTCATGTTATATCGTTAAGCTGATTGTAACAATCTCTTTCTGAGACCTGCGTCTTCTTATCTTGTGAGTGTCACTGTGCGTTGACTGTGCGGTTCTTTATTTTCCTTGTCTTTCTTGCCTTTGTGTGCTTTTAGATTTTGTTTTTTTTTGTTTTCTGCATTCTACCCTGGTGATGTTTTTACTTTAAAATAAAGGACTTGATTGTTATTCCTGCCTCCAGGTTTCTTGTATTTGGTGACAGTTACAGTAGCAGATTAGAAATCACTATTTTGAAATATCACACTTTACAGTCATTCAGCTATACTCCAGGATATGTCATGTAAAATCAGTCTTTGCAACATCAGGCATAGTTTTTCTCAGTGGTATTTTGAGACAGTTTTTAATAATTTAGTGGAGTGTATACAGCACAGTGATGATGTAATAGTTCTTCATAAGGCTATTGAAGGTGATGTAGAATGATTATAATAATTATTATTATAATAACAAGGGAAATTAAGATAAAAATGAGTGACTTGTGAAAATCCACCTACCACTGCACATCTTCTGGGACAACAGAAACATATACAGGTAAAAGTTCATTCCAGACTGAAACTTCTCATAGACACAATTAGTGACTAAAAAAGATTGTAACTGTTTAAAAACAACTTCTTCCAATACTTGGAAAGAAGGAGCAGATTGGAGATGGGCCTAAAATTTAAAAGTAGAAGAGAATTCAAATGGGGTTTCTTAATAAAAGACTGAACAACAGCATGTTTAAAAGCTGTTGGATAAACTACCTGAATTGAGACAGGTATTGATCAGCACAAGAACCACGGGCCCACTGAGTCGAGCGCCTCTATTAGAAGGCGAGAGGGAATGTTACTAGTGAGACTATTTGTAGGCTTGAGGTCACGAATTACTTCGGATAGCAGAGACAGCAAAATAGGCTCAAACTGGTTCAAAACAGCTTGGCACAAAGGGGGTACACAAGGATCAGGGTCAGGTGGTGGAGGTTCAGACCGCAGAGCAGAGACTTTCTGAACAAAGAGATTTAAAAAGTCATTACAGATGGCAGGTGTAGACACAAGACCAGCAGCTTCACACCCTGGACAGGTCGCCAGTCCATCACAGGGCCACATGTAGAAACACACCTCCAGGCGTGCTCACACCTCCAGGCACCATCTATCAACCTAACATGCATGTTTTCAGAGCGTGGGAGGAAGCCAGAGTACCCAGAGAGAACCCACGCAAGCACGGAGAACATGCAAACAGAAAGTCTCCAGCCAGGCCTGGGAACTGAACCAGGAATCTTCTTGCTGTGAGGCAACAGCGCTAACCACCACGTGCTGCCAAACTATAGGAGTATTTAGATTTTAACTTTTAACTTTTGTTTCTTTTAACCTGATCACTAGGGGCTGGCCTCGTCTAAATTTGAACCTAATGCCACATGTACACGTCCACTTTTTTTTTTATCTGCTTGACAAAGCCATCAAGTGTAAATGATAAATGTAAACCCAGCATTAACAAGCCTTACCTGAATGAAAATTTGTTGCACAGTAAATATAAATGTGTATCTGAAAAAGACAGAATCCATCCATCAATTATTTATACCCACTTTTTCTACCAGGGTCACAGGGTTCTGCTGGAACCTGTCCCAGCTCTCTGCAGGCAAAACACGTGTGTGCAGCCTAGGCAGGTCACCAGTCGATCGCAAGGATCTTTGATCTAACTGTTGATCTAGTAAAAAATACCTTTAGATACCTTTTAACTAATTTCTTTCTAAAGTTCACTGAAGAACTGTGTATAACCAAGTGGTAATTCATATAAAAAGGTACTATTTGATATGGTGCGATCTGCTTCTAAGGTTGCTCATGGTCACAGTTTGGCGGAGTGATATTCCTTTAAGACTTAGCTGAGGTACTGCGTTTGAAGCTCCATCCTAAAATATATCAAGTAAGGCTGGTCATTTCTGATTTAGACACCAAAAAAGCATTTAAAAAAGGAGGTCCAGAAGTAAAGTCAGCCACAAAGCCCTTAGCAGGGGCCTGGCGTACCACCAGCATGCTGCAAAAACAGCCCTTCTACAAATAAGCATAATATTCCATGAATCTAGTCAACATTGTTCTATTTTAAGCAAAATAAATCTTTGTCCATGGGGTAAGAACATTTCACTTAACTACAATTTTTAAAACTAGCAAACAATTCTAAAATAGTCTTCTAATTTTCTTGAAACAAGTTTTTTTTCTTACTTAGAAATGACTTTTTGAGATTTGTTCAGCAAAAAACGTAGCATTTCTTTTTCTACTTTGTGCTCACGTGAGAAAAAGGGCATCTACATTTTACAAATACATGTCTATATCTTTTTTATAATTCATGCAAGCACCATAACTGTAATATCGTCTTATCTAGAACAAGCTCTTTATTTAGCTTATTACTGTGAACAAAGAGGAAGCCACCGTTGTACTGGGAGACACGTATTCACATGCAACATGTTTTTAAATGACTCTGCTAGCACTTTGTGAGCACTAAAAGTAGTCCTGATTAGTGAAAACCATGCTCTTCTGTACTAGATCATTACTGAACCAGCAATAAAAAATCACAGTAAGGTTTAAGAATTGTTTGTAAGTGTTTTTCTGATGAAGGCCATCAGGTGCCTGAATTACTCGACAGTAAATTATAGTGAACCTATTTCTGTAACTGATGTATTTCATTATACTCATTGTGCCATTTAGTTTATGAATATCTGTCATAAAATAATAAATGTGGCCTGACACTTGTATTCCACGTCCAAATCAATATTATGTTTATTAACCTAAATGTTCACCGTGCTCTGTGCTTGCTGGCAATATAACTGTAAATATTGATACAAACTAATGGACTAAATTATCAGTGAGTATTCATCAGATTACAGGAGCGGATGTGTCCATATCTAAAGTTAAACACAAACCAAATGTGGGGACAAATAAATAAAATATAGATGTTCTATTAGTTTGATTTGCATTGAAGCACTTCATCTGATCTGTTTATTTGTGATGTTTCTGTGATGTCATGGTGACATGTCTGTAACGTCCTCACAGAATTACACCCAGCAATAAACTGTTACACTCGTATAACGGTCTTCATCTTCTGTCACGCCAACAAACTTCGTAAACATGACAGACCGTCATAGCTGCGAGTCTGAGATGATACAAGTTCTGCCGCGTATCGTGAATCTAGCCGCTATTCAACAGCAGAGCGCTGGCGCTACTGAACAGGTTTGACTGACAATTACAGTTCAAGAGTTCTAGTTCATCTAAAATGCTTTAATGGAAGAAAAACTCAACTGGAATCAGTGATTCCAATGGGAATGACTTATAAAGTCAGCTCCCTCGAAAACAAGCCAAAAAATAAAAAATCTGGGTCGTTTTCTTGCGGCCAACAGTGGATCAGATCACGGACTCATCCTCTTCATGTAAGACCACATGTTCACTCGGCACACGGATGCTTGTTTGGTCCAGAGCCCAATGCTTCAGCATTCAATGCCCAGGGTACCCCTTTAAGTATGGGGCTACGCACACACGCCTCACCAAGCGTGAGACTCATGTTTAAGTTGACTCTGCTCTTGCTCCTTTCTTTTCTTTGTTACCAAAATGTTAGAACAATAGCAGTACATGCTAAAAGTCATAAAAAATTATGGGTTGGTTTAAAAAAACAGAGTAGAATTCCAGTGGAGACTACCACTACGATCATGAGTACTTATTCTGTCACATCTCTATGCGCCCAGCAGAGCTGCAGTCTAGCTGCACATGCAAACTAAAGGCCTTAACAAACAGCCACTTTCCACAAAGGCATAAAATCCAATCGCCTCTTTTTTCCAACTTTCGAGGCAGACAAAAAGGCAGAAAAGCGTGAGACTGGTTATGTATGTAAGGGACATCCCCACATTCTGTAACCGATAGCCATGGGTGAGAATTTCTTACAACATTCAGATCACGTTGTTGGTGAGCAGCAACTTCTCGGGGATGAAGAGGGAAACGGAGGAAACAAATACCTGCACCACACATTAATACAAGAAAACACTGATTACATTTTCACAACGTGACATGGATATGTAGACCATTATTGTCTCCTCTGGCATTGTTGTTTTGATTTACTGGCCCTCACTATGAACATGACGCATTACATCACGTTTCATGCAGACAACTTCACACCTTGGCCGAAGTGCCGGTTTTGTGTTTGTAAGCGAGTCTTCTGCCTTGCTTGGACCGGTATGTGAAGGCCAATGGGGTTAAACTGGTGGCCCACTTTTGCTTAAGTGTTACAGAATGTCAGAATGCAAGCACATTAACATTCTTAGTCATTTAACAGTAGAGTAAGTAAATTTTGGATGATATCATATCTGTTGTTATCAACACAATCAGACACCTAGCCCCTCCCTCCCTTTCCTTCCATGGCTCCCCAAGAAAACATGCCCCATCATGTGAACAAAGCCTACCCCTGTCTGTGTTTGTTATAGCTTAGGGGGGAGGCTGACCCACTCTGTTTGTTTCAAGGTTACCGAGCTGAGGCTGTGTATAAATAGCAGTTTCTTTGTTTGTGTTTTTTTTTTTTTTGAGCAGTGTACTCACGAGATGGGCAACGGGTGGGTGGCGAGATGTATTCAGTGAATGTGGTAAAAAAGTGTTTTGCCGCATATCGCTTACCCTACCTTTAACAACAGACCAATCAAAACACAAGCATCATTAAAGATGGTTTAATCAGCTTCAACCACAGCGTGTGATCAAAAATCACACGCTGTGGATGATGTGTAGTCATAACAGCTTTTATTTCAGTAGTATTTTATGACTCATTGTGTTGTGTGTGCATATAAAATATACTAAATATAATTTGATTATAATAATATTATTGACAGTAATATCAATATGACAGTAATGCAGACATGACACTCTTTAGCCACTACTTTGATGATTTCTCAAATGTTCGTTTTCTTAATCTGAAACATTTCTGGCAGTAGATGAAGATGAAGACTGTGACTGATGATGCGACCGGACAGTTCAGACTGAAGTTGCTTGGGAACATCAGATATGTACCTGATTTAGTCGCAGTGTGACCCGGGTCTGATGTGAAAAAATCAGATTTTGTGTCATTTGACCTATTCAGAGAGCCAAAAGGAAATCAGATAAGAGCAAAGAAATCGGATTTTAGTCACTTTTCCTGCGGTGTGAACGTAGCTTGTCTGTGTGGGTTTTTTATAGAAATGTCTCGAGCAGTCGAGAGTTAATTTGCTGTATTATTGCTAATGTATAATGTATTATTCATGCAAAATAAATGTCATATAAATTTGTTAGGTGTTAAATGCAGAAATGTTTGTTCTCATCAGATGGAGACATTAGATGGACATAAAAAAACGCTTGTGTGAAATTTTACTGAGTAATAATAATAAAAAATACTTAAATAACCAAACCAGACAAACCAGACTAAAGCTCCTGTCTACATACCTTTGCTGTGATCAATCGCACAATAGACAAAGAGCTTTTTGTACTTCAACCTCTATTTAGCCCTTGAAACAGGCAGCTCATTTATCTAAGTAAAGTCATGGCAGAATGAAACGTCAGCACAGTCGACTCCCACCAGGATCATCTTTGGCTCTGAGTAACAACAAGAGCTAATCCATTTCTATATGAACATGGATAAGACAAGCACACAGGTGAAGCAGCTTACACTCCTAGAAGAAAACATCCTTCACATGAATATACCAGTGAAAAGGAGGATCATTATTGGTTTGTCTGATCACACAGATCTCCTCCATGAGTGTAAAGGATGAGGTGAAACAGGTGAAAACGCCGGGCTTTTATGAGCCACCAGCCCGTCGTCTCCCCGCAGACTGCACCAAGCTGCACTCAGCCAGCTTTTACTTTTCAGCAGTGTCAGCATCTCTGCTAGAGAGGCAAATGACAGTTTTCAGGAAGCTGCAGGGCTTTCAGTAACCTGAAATAGACTCATCCAAACCTGTTTCATGTCAGGCAAATGACATTAGAAATAATCCAGTTAAAGAATAAGTTAATTTTGTCCCCACCAGCTAAGGCTGATCTTTGTGGCTGGACTTGAGAGTCCTACAGGACTGAACCACGGCGCTCACTGATCAATGGGGTTTTAAAAAAATAAACTCCTTGGTGTGACAAGTGGAGGATCAAAGTTGGATGTCCATCCCTCACAAGTGACTCTTCCTCAAACCTAAATAACTGTCGTGACCCTGAACAGGATGAAGCTGTGATATTTTCTGAACATAAAAAAATAAAAAACAACAAACAAGATACAGGGGTCTATAATCTTATGAAGTTTTCAAAGAAACATCTGATCTAAACAAATAACGTTTCTGTAAATTACTATGCGGTTTAGTTTGTGGATGAAAAGAAAAACAGGACTATACCTCTGTACTACTGTTGCCCACAAAGCATCCTTTCCAAACAAAAAACACAGACGATACACCATAATGAGGTCAGTCACTGGTTAACGAATGTGTTCGGCTGTCAACTCTATTAAATGGTAACAAAGAAAATGGAAATGTGACAGTTTTTTTAGTGTCAGCTTACTGTTTTCAAGCAAGTGAATGAAGACAATTATGATGATTAAACAATCATGATCACAGTGGCAACAACATGACAGGCCTACGAGAATAAAAGACAGACCGCAGCCAGCAGAAGGATACACGATTGTTTTACAGCTGTCACATTTAAAACACAAGTCAAGATGAAGGCTCTTTCACACAACCCCATGAGAAGGTGCTGAATCACCTGAGTTCACTGTCTGCATAATGTGAATGTGCGTGTGTGTAGAGACGTGAATGCAGAGAAGGAGGACATGGTGATGAAGCTACGCTTTCATAGTCGTAATGTCCCAGACACACAGTCACTGGCGTGTGTCTACACGCTCTCAGCCCAGCGGCTGCAACCGAAAAAAGTCTCAAAGAGAAAAATAAGAGGAAATAAGACAAATACAAACTGAAGACTGTCTTCGAAGAAACTGGGTTATCAGACAAGTGAGAGAGAACCTGTTTGGCTCCAAACGATCTCTTTAAGAACATGCTTTGTCCTTAACAAACTGAGACATGTTCACCTAAGAGCCATGTAAAATGATGTCAGATAAATATGATTTATGACTTCTACTTCGTGTTAGTGAGCTTAAACCAACATCTGTGGAGGGCACAGTAAACTGTAACGAGCCTGTTTTAACGCAGAACCGTCTGACGCCCAATAATTAAAGGCATCTAATACTGATTCCCAAGTCTTTGATGGTATGATATGCAATCAATTTAAATATTCAACGTCTTTACAATTTTACACTGATGAAGATAAAAAAAGAAATGTTGTTAAAAAATGTTAAAAATGTTCCCCAATTTCAGAAGCATTTTTTCAGTAACTGGGGAACATCTGCCCATCTTGACCTCTATGAGACTCTGCCTCTCTAATATCTTCTGTTAATTCAGTCATGTGTTTTTGTTTTTATTTGTAGAACCTTATATAAACCCAGGTCCCCACTTTATTAAAGATGTGTTGCTGCTATCATATTCCTAATGAGTTAATATTTTTTATTTATGAAACTTTAAACACTAAACATTTCAGGCTTCACGTGTCCCTGAAATGTTTTTAAAAAAAAAAAAAAACATACAACAAGTGTCGAGACCTTTTAGACAATCTAAACAGAATTAGGACACAGCCACAAAGCAAACAGGAGGATCATGTTCTCAGATTTATTCAGCGTGTTTGGAAAGTGTTCAGTCTGCTCTGTGATGTGAGAAACCCAAGACACACGGCTAGATGTCACTGTCACCTGGACGTCTGGGCAGCTGACAGACCACAGTTTATGAGACTGAAGGGTTGTGTGTCTGAGCTTCTGATCCACAACACAGGAAACTGTCATCATTCCTCTGCACCCTACAAACGACAGGCTTTCAGTGCTAGTCAGAGTCCTGTCATTTGCAGCAATACTCAGATTACTTTGCAGCTGTGAGGCGTGTCAGTGGTAGACGAGACTGAGTACAGATAACTGGTGGCTTGCTTTGTGGCATGGCGGAGGAACAATCACTTCATTTCAAAATGAAAAAGAAAAGGGAACGACTGTGGCTTTTAGGAGGAGCAGGAATAAGTCAAACACTATTTCCATCAATAAAAAAAGAGATTTGCATTAGTGAACTGAACTTAACAGAAATGAGCTGATATACTTGGTGGCAGAAAAGACAGAAATGTTGACTTTTGCAAGTCTTTAGTAGACAAGAAGGATCCAGATGTTTGAGTAGCTCACTCACATACTGCATATGGAGCTGCAGTTTGTTCACGATGGCCAGATTGCATAGTTTCCTATAATATATTCTTATACCTAGATAGAAAAAAAAACAAGAATATTACTATTATGGCTCATTAAAACAAACAAGTGACTCAAAGAAGCATAATTTGGAGCATTCCTTTACCACTATAAAACACCATGAGCTTGTCATCATTTACAGCAGATCAATAACTGTTCCCTGACTCACATTTCCAGTCAAACTAATCAGAGGTGTCTTATAAAGCTTTTAAATTATGCAACGGTGCTCCCTGGAATCAGATAAAGAGTGATATCCCTTACTGCTGGACACTTTCACAGGATGCTGTGGGCTATTGAGCATCAGGAAAAAAAATCAATTACTGGCACTGAAATGTTACAAAACAGCCAAGAATGATCCCCACTCCTTCACTGTGCTGTAGCTGACAGAATGATATGACTACACAAGAAAGCATTTCTGCATGTACCACGGAGAACAGATTTGCATTTCATTTGTCACACACGATCCAAGCCACTGTAAAGGGCTCCATCTGCACTGCAGACAACGCACGGTTTCAGGCAGCGAGCAGTCAACAGCCAGCCACGACATGGAAGGACAGTAGGATTGTAAAATGCAAATGCTCGCCATCATCACACAAGCTGCCTCTGATCCAAATGCTAGAAAAGCGATTACATTGCCAGGACTCTCGCTTCATATCTCCTCTCAGTATCGCACCTCCGAAATGTATGCTTGAGCAAAGAAACATGGCTCTCTGTTAGTTTCTTTAAAGTTGGCTGGCAAAATCTGCTAGAGTGAAAAAAGGCGAGCCATAACTGGAAGAGAGTGCTGAAAGAAATAAAGCATGGGGAGGGAGAGGGAGCCAAGGGTGGGGGAGTGTGGGAAGACATGAAAACATACGTGGGAAGGAGAAAAAAATAGCAATTTAAGACTACTTCGGTCACTAATGCTGTTTCTCAGCAGAACAAACATCAAGAGAAGAGAAAGAGAGTTGAGTATCTCAGTCTTTCAACTACACCACAAACTATCAATCACAAACAACGTGAACCAAAACAGCATAAGTGCTACCTCTGCTATCACTGCAGAGAGGACATGTGTGTGTGTGTGTGTGTGTGTGTGTGTGTGTGTGTGTGTGTGTGTGTGTGTGTGTGTGTGTGTGTGTGTGTGTGTGTGTGTCTGTGTGTCTGTGTGTCCTGCTCCGTCTAACCTTTTATCCTCTAACGTCAGCCAATATGTACCGGACCTCCACTCGCTGAGCCAGTTTGTTACACGTGACCCAATCAAAAATGCATGTATGTATGAGCTGTACCCAAATCTTTTGTGTGTGTGTTTATTTGCTTTTTCAATGAGCATCAGATGTTCCCAGTAAGAAAATGAACGAATAACAAAGGTCTATTTGTTGAGACGGGTCAGAATAAATCCAAAAATCAATTCCTTTCCACTTTCCATTTTCAAAAAAGTAACACCAACAGTTTGCTTTTTCCACCTAATACTATTAGTCTAAAGCTGTTTTTGTCGTGGGCTGCTGGCTGTGTCCTGCCACAGCATTTCATGTGGACTGAGGTCTGGACTTCCACTAAGTAATTCCAGAACCGTGACTCTTTTACGTTTTTGTCATTCTGATGTAGATTTGCTGATGCTTTAGACTACTGTCCTGTTGTGTGACCACGTTTCAGCCAACGTTTGACAACGTTTAACTGCCTGACATATGGTCTCACATTTACCCCTAGATTAGTTGGTTTACAGAGGAGTTCTTGGACCGCTCGATGACTGAATGGTGTCCAGGTCCTGTGGCTGTACCCCCCCTCCTCCCCCCACCTGAACATTACTCTCCTGCTTCACGTCGAATGAGGTGCTTCTGCTGAATGCTGTGTTTGGCTTCCTCCAAACATGGAGCATGAAGGGGAAACAATACCATGTTGTTTCCTATAAGGCTTGTGTTTTTTTTTCGGTCCTGGGAAGGCTGGCAACTGTCTTGAATGCTTTCCAAAGGTGAAAAATCAAGCTCCAAATTGTTTGGACAGGGTTTTGTAACAATTTCCTGCTGGTGAATAACAGCAATTGCTTCTCAAAGACCACTATTGCTTATATCGTTCCCTCGTGGCATTGTGTTAATACTGAGCTAAATCCTTCAGACCAGCAAACTGACAAAACATCTGCTCGTAAAGAAATCAGCACACCTGCTGATGATTAATTCATTAAAAGCAGAACCTTACTGCTTCCAGTCATTGAGAAGCAGTAACCGGGCACTTTGTATTCCCTACTAGATTCTCAGTTTGGCAAAATGGAAAAATGATTCATGTTTTTTTTATTTTTTATAATTAGTTTAAAACAAAAAGATCCCCTGAGCATAAAATCTGACCCAAACTGTCACAGAAATAAAGAATAACAGTGATACAAGATCCTCTATCTGCAGTGTAACAAACAGCAGCAGTTACAGCTTCCTCCGAGGGACGCTTGCAGCCCTGCAGACATGATGGAGTACCTGTGTGTTTTTACGTGTCCGTGGATGGTGGGAAGAACAGAATCATTTCTACCCCCCCTGTCCACTCACTGAAACACAGAAGCAGGCTGCAGACTGAGTCCCAGTAGGGGGTTCACCAACAAATGAAGACAAAATGCTTATAGGTGCCCTCCACCATGCAGAATAGATCTGCTCTTAGGTCTGTACACACACGGGCACTTTGCCAGGCTTCAGCGGCATACAGGTTTGAACTACAGAGGTTAAGAGACTTTTCTGCAGAGCAATTTATCATCAGCATACAAGAAATCTGATCCTGCAAAAATGCAGTCTTACTCTGTGTACAAGTCACACAGCTGCATGTAATAACTTTTATCTCAGGTTAAAGAACTGATTATTTTGCGAATTTATCATTCAATAAGATCAAAAGATCCACTCAACTTAATATAAGGTTAATCCTGACATTAACAGATTACTTCCCTCATTGTTACAGATCCAGAATGCCTTATTTATCTTTATTTTTAGTATATATACACCCGTGTGTCTCCAGGTGCAGACAATGTGATCTAAAATCTCCCTCAGGTTCACTCTCACCTTAGATGAAACCATCCAGCACCAACTTTTCCCGCCAAGGACAAAACTTGATTCAAGGTTTCTGCAGGATGTGTCTGCACACTGGGAGGCGTCAATGACACTGGTGTCTCGGCCTCTGGCCGGTTCTGGGTCCTACAGGTGTTGTACCGCAAAGGCACCCCTGTCGTGACGACACAGAACCGAGAATGCAGTGGCTTCACACTATGCAATTTGACCAAGTTATGCATCTACTGCATGCATCTGAGGCAGCGGAACCACAAACGCTGAGAACCCGACCTGAATCTCCACCAACACGAAGATGAGACTTGCGGTCAAGGGCATCCACTCACCTGATGATGTTTCGATGTCTCTGGCAGCAGCTACCCGGTGCCAGGGAAGATGAGACGCTGTTGCATCGCGGTCTGCACTGCGGACCGCTTCTATCCCATCCACTGCGACCACTGCGTGAATGTGGGTTAGACTGTTTGTGACGCGTAGAAGGAGGCGGGGGTCCCTCTGTTTCCCGTCAGTTGTCAAAAAGACGTGATGCCCTAAGATCGACAGGTCCTCGCTAAATATTTACTGTAAAGATACTGTCCCTCTGATCATCTCTCCCGTGGAGCCGTCTCTCCTCCTCCTCCTCCTCTTTCTCCTCATCCTCTCAGTCTGGTTGGGCATGCCCAGTCTCTCCCTCTTCAACAGCACCCCAGAGGCAGTAGTGGAAGTACTCACATCCTTGCCCTCAGTGTATTAACACTCATACAAAAACACAGTCAATGCACAGCTTCTTTAAACTCTTAGGTTTACATATAAGGGGAAAAACGTCATCTGGTTCGCACTGGTCCTAAATTTAGGTTAAATATCCTCAAATAAATAACACGAAATAAGACATTCATCCTCCACCAGTGTTTGTGCTGATATGTTGTATTTGAGTTTCTCCATAACTGGTTCTGTGTATTATAACCAGACACACCCACTTTGATTTTGTCAGGCCTAAGTACTTTTTTAAGTCTTTTGGTTTGATCAAACATAGCTTTGCATTTGAACTCCTCCAAATACACCAAGCGAAGCCAATGCACCAGTTTGCCAGTTGTTTCTGTGCACTCATCATATGCATATCTTCAAATCACTTTGATATAAATGTCTGTGCAGCAGGAAGTGCATTTCCACTGAAATTTCAGGGATGTTGTGACTGCACCCAGTGCTCATGCGTGTCCAGACCGTCACCCTCCCTTCCTGCCAGAAGCATTAATGCTAATTTTCTGCACACTGGTCTGAAAAGCATGTAGGTGACAGCCATTACATTAATTGTAATTCCTGCTGTGATGCAGGTGGGGTTTGGTCTACTATTACTGCAGTCTGAGTACTGACAGGAAAATGAATAATTAATGAATATCCGCTGCTAAGAGGCTTTCCAGCTGCATTTTGTACCTGTTGGTATCTTCCAAATCTGTCAAGAGTCAGATTTTATATGTACGTACCAACACGTAACCCATTTATGCTCTATAAACTTATAAAAAAAATAAACAGACCAAAATACACGTAATACCAAACCGTACTACTGAAACATGTCTCTGTCTTTGGTCTGTGGGAAGACACCATACCTGACATTTATGTTGAGAATTGTCATTACGTTAATCCACAATTTAATTCTGCCACTCTATTTCCTTACTGCCATTTATTGCATCCTTTGCAATCTTTTAAACACTTGAATTGGCTTAAAGAGGCATTTAACACTCTTTGAGTATGGCTTTGTTTTTTCTAATAAGATATTTTAGCATTTAAACATTTAGAGTTTTTAGTAAGCTCAGTCAACACAGTTAACCAATTATTCTGATGTGTGTTTCTATAATTTAGCCACCCATCTTTGATGTAAATCAGGTGGATAAAATAATAAAACCACCAATCAGATTAGTGGAATACAATATCAAAGACTGTTAAACATCTGAATATATTGCAAACTACAACTGATTTGATTTCTGGATGACTCTACTACTCTAATGTGCATTTATTGAACATTAAACATGTTTGAAAGTTAACTGTTGCAGAATGAAGAAAATAAGAAACTGAACACAGACACATGGGAGGCCACAAAGAGACACACATATGGACTTTAATAATGAACGGAGCATGAACATATGGGGAGCGGACGCCGACGTGACCCATGGAGGGACTGACTAAATTAAAAGAGAAACAAGACTATAAATACACCCACATCTAATTAAAGAACAAGACACAAATGAGGGCAAACTGAAGTGGCAAAGGGAAGCTAAAAAACTGCACACAAAGAAAGAGATTAGTCTAATGCTAACAAATTACTAAAAATTAACTGGATAACTGTTGAATATTCATCTAAGTTCTTAAACTTGTTTTTCTTCATCTTCATTGTCCTTCCTCTTCATCAGCCTCAGTAAAAACAGATCCAAGGTTGTTTCAATTCCTAAAAAAGCAGCCAAAGGAGCGGGAAAGCTGTAGGAACTATGAGTTGGAGGGAGGCGCCTGAGAATTCTTTATCGTAGGCCTTTAGGCATCTGCACCGTACGGAGGGGACATAACACATTAATATCACTTCATAAACTGAATTGCAACTGAATATACATGTTTTCACCTGCACCTTTAATGCTCATCTGAAAGAAAACAATAAAATGCTGTGGAATAAAACTATTTACAAAAACACTAACAAGTATTTTTGTTGACTACTGTCACCTTTCTCCATCCTTGGTTCCTCTGCTCACTTCACAAGTGGAAAGGACAAGGAAGTAAGGCAGGGAATCGAGGAGAAGTGTAAGGGATATACAAAATATTAGTGCACAGTAACCGCTGGAGTGTAGGTGAACACTAAAGCCAGAGTCACACAGAAATGCAGTACGACAGAGTGGAAATCCTTCTTTTATTCAGCTTCTACTCTCTGGTTGTGCGTTCACACTGATAGCGCAAAGGCATCATCACAATCTGAATATCACCCTTTTCTTCTTCAATAGCCAGCAACAGGCTCCCTAATGTTTTTGATCACTGGCTAATGCTTTGACCTGAACAATGTGCAGCGCCTTTTCTCTTTTTTGCAGCTGTTGTTGGCGTTTGCAGCGCTGCAGCTGGCAGGTGGCGTCTCCTCCTGGTTGCTAAGCTAAGTGCAGGGTTCACCAAGTTGCACCAAGCGGAAACGTTTGTAACATGACCAGACCAGCTCGCCTCTGCCACTCCAACAAAGTTGGTGGTACTTTTTCCTGCAGGGTGTAGCTTGATTATCATTTGGGCTTTGTTCTTTTATTAGCCATACTCTTTTAGTTTTTGTTTTTTTAATCTAGGTGTTTTGACACCACATCTCACATCATCCCTGTGATGTGCCAACCGTACTCTCTTCCTCGTGGATCTTTTCTGACCCTTCATCTTTCTACAGTAGATGTATGTCTGATCCAGCAGGATAGCTTCCAACTGCTGTCAGACAGAAACATTGCAGGGCTGCTGGGGCGGATTTCAGCTCAGCTCAAAAGCTCTGTGTTTAATAATTATAATAATACATGTATATATGTATATATGTATAAATATATATATATATATATATATATATATATATATATATATATATATATATATATATATATATATATATATATATATATATATATATATATATATATATATATATATATATATAATACATTTTATTTATTGGTGCTTTTCCACACCCAAGGTCACCTCGCAGAAACATTAAGAAAACATGTGAGTACATTTGTTTGGCGTCATTCTGAAGAAGACACATTTACAAGTTCAATGTAACTTTGTATTTGTCCAGCAGATGGCCATGTACGTAATCTTTTCACTCTCTTTCTCTCAACCACACAAATCTGAAATAGGCACTTATACATAATGACTTTTTTAAAATTGATTTCTTTAAAAAACAAACAAAAAAAACCAACATGGATTTGATGACATATTTCCAAATGATGAGATCCCTTCATTTGAAAAAATGTTCTGTTTGATAAATTATACATACAAGTTTATGACATAGATTTTGGGAAAAAAGCAGAAATGGTGGGATGGTATTATAAATGTATTATATATTTTTTCTTTTTTAAATGATGGATATGTAGAATATGCTGCAAATATTTTTTTGCACATTATGACCAAGTATGGTCACTTGAATCATGTCCAGTACTACTTTAAGCTTTGTATTTAAACTAGATAAGTAGTCAGTTTTAGAAGTCCACGTCCTCCGATGACAGGACCTACCTCATGCAGACATAACAAAAGTTTAACACAGATGGGCTGGTTGATTAACTAGATTAGTTGTGGTTGATGAGGTAACTTTAGAGGGCAGCTGCTCCACCCAGCTCGCCGACACGTGTTACCTTTACACCAGAACCAGGTTTCATACAGTGTTCATAGATGTTATGTAAATGCACACAAACCTGCTCTTCATGTACACTTCTGTTAGTGGCTCACTGTCCTTTATTATGAGTCAAAGATCACACTGATGAGTAAATTCAGCTTCATTGCTGATAAGAGAGTTGCAACAACAGACAGTTAAACAACCACAGGAAACAAGTGGCTTTTAATTAAGCCGTTGTTCGTGTGCGTGTGTGTAGAGGTACTATGATGTCAATATTTTCAATAAAAAATATTCTGCAGAAAACGTTATATTTTACTTTGATTATTTACAAAGAAAGTGAATTTTGGTTGCAGCTGTCTAAATTTCAAAGGCAAGTCTTTAGCCATTTAGTTTCATGCAATCAAATAGCACCAAAGTTAAATATGGAAACTAAGAACATATTTACATTTTGAGCCACAACAAATGTTATATCCAGTCACTCTTCAGCATTTTTGCTCTAAAAACATAGCACTCGTGTTTTGTGTGCACTGACATGGAACATTCAGTTTGAGTTTATTTTGTCCAAAAACATTACACGGGACTAAACATTTGCACAATTGTAAGCACCTAGATAAAAGAAGAAATCAGGGAGAGAACAAAGCTAGTGACAAGGAAAGAAAACAGAATGAAATCATAAAAGCAGCCCACTTAATAACATGTGAATACATTAAGAAGGTTTAATCCTGGCACCTAAACACTATTTTTAGAGCAGCAATATCGAAATAGCTTTTTGGTTATGTGTGATAATGTATTTATTTAATAACATATTACTTGAATTTTACTGTAATAAAAGACAGACTTTTCTTTCATTTATACTACATAAGATGATTTTAGTATAAAATATACATATTAATATAAAAGAATTAACTTCTTTTTTTTTTTTTTTTTTTTTCACAGGATCAGTTCTCCCGTGTCCACGCTACCGTCAAACCCCGCCCCGTCACAGCATGCCGGGTGCTAAGTCAACGGCCGGGGCTTCGACCTGTCAGGAGCTCTGCTCTCAGCATCAAACCGAGCGAAATTGTAACTAGGAACACAACTACATAAAAATGTGTACTATCAAAATAAAACTTAAGACGGAACTTGACAATTAAATACTTCAGTGTTCTTGCTAAAACATACAGACAGGTACCAGAACAAAACGGTACCACAAAATTATAACAATAGAAATGTGTAAAATAATAGATTTGAGGTTTGATAAACTGAACTTAGTACTATTACAATTCTGAAGTTGTATAATTTATATGAAACATATTGTTTTGTGTCACATAATAATATACAATTAATTCTACTAATATATATATATATATATATATATATATATATATATATATATATATATATATATATATATATATATATATATATATATATATATATATATATATATATATATATATATATATATATAATTATTGTGTATGTATTATTATAATTATTAAACACAGAGCTTTTGAGCTGAGCTGAAATCTGCCCCAGCAGCTCTGCAGTGTTTCTGTCTAACAGCAGTTGGAAGCTATCCTGCTGGATCAGACGTACATCTACTGTAGAAAGATGAAGGGTATTATGTTCAGCTTTCTTCTTCTTTAATATTTATATGATTAATTAAATTTATAATTGAAAAATCGCTATGATTTATGAAAAACAAGAACACAAAAATATTAAAATGAATGAATAAATATGTTCTTGGAGCAAAAACGGAGCACAAATTATTTTTATATCTTATTTAATTGCGGAGGAAAAAGGTTGTAGTTCTTTCTTCATGTGAATGCTGCAGTCTATGGAGTAGTGTGTTGCGGTTTCATTTCATGTGTTCATTTGTCCTGATCGGTGATCCTGCCGTCACAAAGGCTTTTACTTTGAAAATCCAAACCGGAACAAGCGAGTTTTTTGTGGTTCAATTGACCCAGGTTACCTCACTAACTGGAAAAACTACATCTGTCGGCGCGGCATCCTTCTGCTCTGGTCTTCACTGGTTTTGCACCAGCTTCAGTCACACACTGGTCTGTCCCTCAGCGCCCAGCTCGCTGTTATTCCTCCCTAAACCGTCCAGAAGGTTCCAGAGGACGAACATGAACGAGAGTGAACCCAGCAGTTACGACTTTGAGCGGCGTTTCGACGAAAGACGAGCTCTGCAATGGATGCAGGAAAATTGGTGAGTTGATAGAGCTGAACATTTACTCATGAAACAGAATGACACGAGCCTTAAAGCAGTGGTGGTCTCCTGTCCCGTCAAGCACAGTGGGTCAAATGTCGTCCAGGATGCAGCATGAGGCTCCAGCTGTGACCCCTCAGCCCCACAGCTGTGAATGGAGACCTGGCGACCAAAGCAGTGCACACCAAGAGAACATGCATCCTCTCTTTTATGGACCAAACACCCATATATAATGGAAAATGATCACTCTTTCCCATCGTCAAGTAAACTGTCTTGTAGAGGAGGTGTGAACATACTTGACCTTGTAAAACCACATTTTTTAGGTTCACTGCTGTGGTGAGCAGCACTTAACTTCATCAGGACGTTTTTTATTTTTTCAACATTACCTGGTCTGTCTAATAAAAGCTGGTAAACCCAGGTGAGGGTTCAGTACCAGACGTCCACACCTCCTTCCTCTAAACCAGTCAAGGTGCATGCAAATGCAAGTGCCTTTCCGTTTTTCTTTTTTTTCCCAAATCTGGTTTTGTGTCCTGTCTGCCAATAGCAGTTTAACTGTGCAGCCCTTGATCATTGATGAAGTTTCCCATTTAGATCTTTCCTCCTCTTTCGACTTCCTCCTATTAAACTGCTTCCTGCTTACTTTTTGTTTTACTACAAAGCTGGTTGAATTGGTTTTACAAAGGAGCTGATAAGCTTCACGGATGTCACGTCTTTCTTTAAGGATGAGAGCAAATGTTTTTTCTTCAGCATTAAGAGTTCAAGTCCTTATTTTCACTACCAATGAATCTCCTCACTCACATCCGTGTGTGATGCTGTCATCCCAGGTCACTTTCCAAGTCAGACATGAAACTCTTGCTGACAGGATTTGTCCTGATTCTGTTGTCCCGGGTTCTTCACTACTAATTTGTCCATGAACTCATGAATACTCTGGACTTCCAAATGTCAAAACGTGCAATTCCTCGTGTGACCATCAGGAACCATGTCCATCACCATTGAAACCTCATGTTAAAGGGGAGCTGTTATGAAGAAAATCCTGTTTTCTGTGCTCATTTATTTTCGTGTTTGAAGTTACAAGCAACTCAAAATGTGGTTATAGCACACTGTCAGCTTGTTTGGAGCAGCCTACGTCTGAATAGTTTCTGATTCGAGCCATTCAGATTTGCAGCATCTGCAATGTGTTTAAAAGTAAAGCTGTCGTCACTTTAGTCACGTGACCTTTCACTGAACACGACTTCTGAGGCGTTAATGCTTAAAAAAGCTTATTCAGTTTTATTTTAAAGATGATGCGGAAAGAGCTCCACGGTTCAGTTTTTTATGGTCGAAAGTGGCTCGTAGCTAAACTCGGGCTGGGTTGTGGATTCAGTCCCACGATGCTTCAAGTGGAAACGCAGATGAAGGAATCAGAGGGCTGATCATATGTTATTACCAAAATGACAACTGAAACAAGGATAGAAAGATGGATACTGTCAGAATGGTGTAAACTAACATTTCATTATCTCTTTAAGTTACATCATATATTAAATTCACTGATATTTCATTATGAATTTGGATAAAAACGGTACATCACCTCCCCCTTCCACCAAGTACATACAGCTCTGTTCATAGCAGCTGGTTTAGAGGGATGATCATGGCTTTTCATGATCTGTCATCAGGCTTTGAACTTCAAACTTCTGGGATTTTAGTATGCAAGAAATTAAAGCACATTGTTGTAAACTCAGTGAAACAATAAGACATTTTAAGTTACTGATATTTTTGTGGTGATTCTTTAACCAAAACTCCCCCAGATTTATCCCTTTGAGTTCCAGTTTTTCACAATTAGGAGGATATTTGTACGCCCCACAGGCACAAAGTAGCGATCAGAAACGCCCGTGGCATTAACTGGGTCAAGCAGCAGCATGTGCTCGACCTGAGTGAATCGTGCCGATCTGGATTAGTCATCCGCTCCCGCACATCTTCCTAACACCGGCTCATCCTGCTCGCTTGCAATCTTTGACATGAAGACAGACGGTGGTGGTGGGTGGGGCTGGGGGTCCCTGTCTCTTTTCTGACATAAAAAAACCGTCTTCCTACCATTTGTTGCTCAGGTTTGAGGCGTCGGCCGTTGCTGCCTGGTCCTGGTGTAAAGGTAACACGTGTCGGCGAGCTGGGTGGAGCAGCTGCCCTCTAAAGTTACCTCATCACCCACAACTAATCTAGTTAATCAACCAGCCCATCTGTGTTAATCTTTTGTTATGTCTGCATGAGGTAGGTCCTGTCATCGGAGGACGTGGACTTCTAAAACTGACTAGTTACGTAATCAAATAAAATTAACCTGTTTTTATTGATTTCACAAGCAAACAGTGAGCCCACAATCATTTTTTGTAATATTTGTTCTTACATTGCGAAACGTACTTATGTAAGAGGACTGGTTCTGTTCTGCCTTGCAGACTCCAGTTTCAGGGTCTAAAGCAGGGGTGTCAAACTCATTTTCACCGAGGGCCACATCAGAATAATGGCTATCCTCAAAGGGCCAGATGTGACTTATAAATGTAACTAAATGTAATCGAATGTAATGTAAAATAAATGTAACCATTCCTTAATGTTAAATAACTCATTATTTATTATAAATTATTCAAAAGTTCATTGATGGTTGGGACACACCTGCTCACAGACCTTCAGCATGCACTGCTTCAAAAACGCTCCCTCTGAAAAAGGCTTGGAAGCGATTTCTTCAGCCACAATGAAGCTAGCTTTTACTGCGGCCTCGTTTTTAGCTGTGGATTTTGTTAACAAACTCTGCTGCAAACGCAGTTTGCCTTTTAATTCTTGGGCAATTTGTTGTTTTTCTTGAAGGCTAGCTTTAGCGTACTTATCTCCGTGTTTGTCGACGCAGATTGTACTCTTTGACAACCGATATTGCCTCTTAACACAAAAGACATACAGGTCTTTCTCCTTGAAGCACAAACAAGTATTCGCTTTCCCATCTTTCTTGAAAAAATCTTCCTTCTGCATCAATTTTTCTCTTTCTGGACATTTTGGGATCATTATTCATATCTCAATTTCACTTCGTTGGCATAGATGTGGAAACACTGCCGCGGCTATTGAAGTCGAAAGGCATTGTGGGAAATGTAGTTTTTGGTAAAAGCATGTGCTTAATTTCTTTTTTGGTATTTATTTGTAGACACTCAAAACTTTTAAGCTCTCACGGGCCACATAAAACGACATGGCGGGCCACATGTGGCGCGCGGGCCTTGAGTTTGACACATGTGGTCTAAAGGGATGATTTGGGGTTTAACAGCATTTTCTTTTCATCTTCAGGGGAAGTTATCTTCTTCCTCTTCTGTTACCTGGTTAAACTCAGAGTACTTGAAGAGCTGTGTGACACAAGAGCTTCATTGACTTTTTCTTTAAATAGCTGAAACTCACTCAGTCATGAAATTATGAAATTGTTTCAGAATAATTAACGACGTAACCACAGAACTACAAAAACAAAAGCGTGACTTCGTGGTGTCACAGTCCGGGTGCAGAACTGGCCTGCAAACATCTGGCGCATTACGAGATGAAAAAGACCAAGAGAGAAGACACAGGAGTGTAGAGCAGCTTCAGTGACTCAGTGGCTCCCCAGAAAATGGAGAGTCAAACCCTAACAAAAGTTTATAGTTGTGCAGGTTTGTATTTACACGAGAGTCCGAGGCTGGTTTCAGCCAGAAGGATACTCCACTCTGCTCTGGTTGGTTCCTCTGCTGTTAATGGCTTCACCATCACGAGGCTTTCATCATCACGACAACAGCTGACACGACACTTTAAGGATAATGCTCAGTTTGATGTATTTTCTGTTGTTGTCATGATAAGCTGCACAGATCAACCAGTATCATCTCATCAGCCACTTGGGTAGAAATCATGACGTGGACGTTCGACTTTATCCAGAATGACCACGTCCCAGTCGTTATCTGCTGTTGTTGAGAAACAGCTGAAGTATTGTGAAGGATTTACAGCTCATTCTTTGTTGTGGTCAGATCCAGCATTTTTGTTTTTTTGCTAAAGCTCAAATCCGTTTTGCTCAGGAGATTCGCACTAATGTCTGGATTAGTACAGTTTTCCATCTTCTTGTGTGAGCGCAGTAACAAACACTCCTTCAGGGTTTGGCTGTGCGTGAGACAGAGTTGTGTTTGTACTCAGGTTTGCGGCGTGTTTCTGCTCTGCAGGAGCAAGTCATTCATGTTCTGTGGCCTGTATGCTGCGCTCGTGTTCGGCGGTCGGCACTTCATGAGGCAGAGACCGAAGCTGAACCTGCGCGGGCCGCTGGTGCTGTGGTCACTCAGCCTGGCCGTCTTCAGGTGAGTCACGTCAGACTGCAGCAGCCGCACGCTGTTTCCACTTGTAAACTTTTAGATTCTTTATATGTTTTTTACTCTGCCCAAACAAACTTTGATGCATGTTTTAATCCTTGTCTTTTTTCTTTAAAGGTTTGTTTATTTTATTTATTTTTTATCATTGAAAGAACATCTTTAGGTTTCTGGTAGTTTTCAGATTTACGGGAAGCTGTGAACCACAGGACTGCATCTTTTTTGTCACAAGTGTCATCTTTGAAATCGCTGTTGCGATAACACTCATTAACTCTGGAAATACATTGTTATTGTATTAGAGGGCTCTCAGCACCCATGCTGAGACATTATATTTAGTCATTTAGCAGAGATTTTTAATAGAAGCAGTTGAAGAACCTTTGAGAAACGACACGTTCAAGCTTCATAGTAAGAAAGCATTTAGGCTTCATTTGAATTAAAGTGTGCAGAAGAGTGCAACACAATCATGAGTTCATGTTTTAGAAGTGTTAGGGGAGGAGGCTTGAGAAGAGAAATGAACAAAACTAATTAACAAACTAAACTGGTAGTACAACAGTGCATTTATTTATTTTAAATAACAGAATAAATGAGCAATGCAACAGTCAAAACTCACTTTTTAATTTTAATAGTTGCAATTGTTGCATAACAGTTTAGTAAAGCTCGGGCTTCACTTTCAGTCCATTTCTTAGAGTTTTATGTGTTTAAAAGTGGACATGAGTTGTTTATTGTGGGCAGCATTTCACAAATCCTTCCTTAAAGTGTTTTTGTAATAGCAGGATCCACTAATGAGCCTGATTGATTAACAATTTAAAAAAAAAAAAAAAAGGACACTTCATTATACTTAATTCTTAGGCTTTGAGTCTCCCGTTTCTGCTAATGCAGAATACTAATTTATATGCATTTACAAACCAAATACTAGTGAGAATTGTATTAAGTTTTGTAAAACCTTGAACCTCTCAAACCTCTTTGTGTTTGAGCTGTGTGGCTGAAGTGTTACAGTGCAGAGGTTTTTCTTTAGTGCTTTTGCGTGTTTATTTATTTAAATCTTTTCAACTCTGCCCATACTAAATATCAGGCTCGTAACACAAATCTGAAAGTCACTGAGCAGTGACACAACCTTCTTTTTGTCACTTTGGGTTAATAGTGCAACTGTTTTCATAGATAAGCAGGACAACGTGCTCCTTAACAGCTCTGGACACACTTTACTTTTTAGCACAGCTGGATCAGAGCACGCTATGAATTAATGATGTTTTTCTAACGAGTTCTCAAACACAACAGTGATCTTGCTTGCGTGTTCCCGTTGCAGTATCATCGGAGCAGTCCGAACTGGACTGTACATGCTACACGTCCTAACAAACAGCGGCTTTAAGGAGTCGGTGTGTGACAACAGCTTCTACATCGCACCCATCACCAAGTTCTGGGCCTACGCTTTTGTTCTGAGCAAAGCCCCTGAGCTGGGTAAGACCTCCTCCGACCGCTCCACGGAAACGTCTTTTAAAGCCCCTGAATATTAAATACACTATATGGCCACTAATACTCTAATACACTGATAGGATGTCACTTAAGTTCATATGTGATTCAAGGCAGCTGAGCCAATACTTTTGGCCATACAGTGTATTTGCAATCTTTACTAGATGTACGGTAATCTTTCTTTTTTTTTTTTACATTTATATGAACTGCTTCTTTTGAGCACTTCAACCAAAATACAATTATCATAAGAGCGGCATCTGCATCTAATCTCCTCCTGCTCTCCATCGGCGGGAGCGTTTCCTCTGGGAGATGGAGGCAGATGCTGAGGCTGCAGGGAGACTCCATTAGTGTCTGATCAAAACAGGCGGCTACAGAGAGGAAGGACGTACTCACCTTCCTACCTGCCACGCTGCTACTGTCCTGGAGGATGCACATGCTAAACAGAGTCTTTATTATTTTATTTATTTATTTATTTAGACATTCATTAACCATGAAGGTCCCGCTGAGATGGCAGATCTCTTTTTCAAGGGAGTTGTGGCCACATCACATCCACAGACTCAAGACAGTTTTAAAAACAGACAATTAAAAACAAAGTTACAATAAAAACAGAGAATATAAACGAAACTAACATTTCAACCCATATGAAAAAAACTAAATAAAAGAAAAATGGTCTTGATGTTTTAAGATGTTTTAAGATTCCGGACTGGAAACAGTCTGTGCAAACACATGGAGCGGTCATGTGTACACGTCTTTAGAGCCAAGTGCATCGGGGTTGTCAGATTTCAGTTGAAGGTGCACACAGAGGTGGAGAGGGAGCAGACCTAGAAGGCCTTTGTAAATCAGTCTGTACCAGTGTGTGTGCTGACGGGTTTCCAGGTCAGGCCATCCAGCCCGGGATTAACGTTCCCAATGGTGAGCCTGAGGTTCACACTGTTTTAAAGCGACGGGAGGCGTGGCAAACTGAGCCAAGCTGATGCAATACTTGGGCAGGTGCGTGCATGTATAGAAGGTCCCCATAGTCCAAAGAGGGCAAAAATGTCGCAGCAACAAGTCTCGCATTTAAACGGAAACGCGCTCAGTTTCTAAAGTAGGAAGCAAGTTTGAGTCACACATGAGAGTCGACATGTGATTTAAAAGTCAGATTCATTGATTAAAACAGCCAGGTATTTAAAAGACTGTACAGTCGCGGCCAAAAGTTTTGAGAATGACACAAATATTAGTTTTTTTACAAAGTTTGCTGCTAAACTGCTTTTAGATCTTTGTTTCAGCTGTTTCTGTGATGTACTGAAATATAATTACAAGCACTTCATACGTTTCAAAGGCTTTTATCGACAATTACATGACATTTACGCAAAGAGTCAGTATTTGCAGCGTTGGCCTTCTTTTTCAGGACCTCTGCATTCGACTGGGCCAAATCCTGACTGGCAGCAACCCGTTCTTTCATAATCACTTCTTGGAGTTTGTCAGAATTAGTGAGTTTTTGTTTGTCCACCTGCCTCTTGAGGATTGACCACAAGTTCTGAATGGGATTAAGATCTGAGGAGTTTCCAGGCCATGGACCCAAAATTTCAACGTTTTGGTCCCCAAGCCACTCAGTTCTCACTTTTGCCTGATGGCACGGTGCTCCAGCGTGCTGGAAAATGCATTGTTCTTCACCAAACTGGTGAAACTGGAAACTAGAAGAAGTTGCTGTTGGAGGGTGTTTTGATACCAGTCTTCATTCATGGCTGTGTTTTTGGGCAACATTGTGAGTGAGCCCACTCCCTTGGATGAGAAGCAACCCCACACATGAACGTTCTCAGGATGCTTTACTGTTGGCATGACAGGACTGATGGTGGCGCTCACCTTTCCTTCTCCGGACAAGCCTTTTCCCATATGCCCCAAACAATGGGGAAGAGGCTTTATCGGAGAATATGACTTTGCCCCAGACCTCAGCAATCTATCGCCATACTTTTAGCAGAAGATCAATCTGTCCCTGATGTTGTTTTGGAGAAAAGTGGCTTCTTTGCTGCCCTTCTGGACAGTCTTCGCCTCACAGTGTGGCAGATGCACTCACACCTGCCTGCTGCCATTCCTGAGCAAGCTCTGCACTGGTGGCACTCCGACCCCGCAACTGAATCCTCTTTAGGAGACGATCCTGGCGCTTGCTGGACTTTCTTGGACGCCCTGAAGCCTTCTTAACGAGAGTTGAACCTCTTTCCTTGAAGTTCTTGATGATCCTATAAATTGTTGATTTAGATGTAATCTTAGTAGCCATATTCCTGCCTGTGAAGCCATTTTTATGCACCGCGATGACGGCTGCAAGCGTTTCTTTGCAGGTCACCATGGTTACCAATGGAAGAACAATGATTTCATCACCCTCCTTTCAACATGTCAAGCCTGCCATTCTAACCCGACCAGCCTGACATGATGATCTCCAGCCTCGTGCTCGTCAACATTCTCACCTGAGTTAACAAGACGATTACTGAAATGATCTCAGCAGGTCCTTTAACGACCGCAATGAAATGCAGTGCAGTTTGTTTCGGGATTAAGTTAATATTCATGGCAAAGAAGGACTATGCAATTCATCTGATCATAACATTCTGGAGTATATGCAAATTGCTATTATAAAAACGTAAGCAGCAACTTTTCCAATTTCCAATATTTATGTGATTCTCAAAACCTTTGGGCACGACTGTACAACTTCGTTGACAGATGTGTCAGGAGTGAACGCTGAAGGAAGACTGTGAGGAGGCCGGGTCTTACTTTTAGAGAACAGCATAAGTTTAGTTTGATTTGAAACATTTCAGGTTAGATAAATTCCTGAGGACAGCATTGAAAGTTCATTATATATCCTGCTCCCATCACAGGAATTATTAATTTATTTCAGTCATCTTCTTTTCACTATGATATATGAATAAAAGGACCATATTTTGACAAGATGTAGCAGGTGACCTTTGACTGTTGTCCAACACTTACCTCTAGTTCGTGTAATGATCGTTGTGCTCTCTCTCCCAGGAGACACGATGTTCATCGTCCTGCGGAAGCAGCGCCTGATCTTCCTGCACTGGTACCACCACATCACCGTGCTGGTGTACTCTTGGTACTCCTACAAGGACCAGGTGGCGGGCGGCGGATGGTTCATGACGATGAACTACGTGGTTCACTCTCTCATGTACACGTATTATGCAGCCTGAGCGGCTGGCCTGCGGGTGCCTCGTCCCTGCGCCATGATCATCACGGCCACGCAGATCCTGCAGATGGGGATGGGCCTGGCTGTGCTGGGTCTGGTGTACCACTGGATGCACGAGGTGCGCTGTCCGTCTAATGTGGACAACATCATGTGGGGCTCTCTCATGTACCTCAGCTACTTGCTTCTTTTTGCCTCATTCTTCTACAACAACTACCTCAAAGAGTCCGGGGACAAAGGATCCAAGGGCGAGTAGAGTCCCAGTAGGTTTTCACAAATAATTTGCTGTTTTTTTGGTATTCTTCTTGTTATTTGGATCCAGAGCTGAAAAAGCAGCGATACCGCTGTCCAATTGGAACCTCGGGAGGAGCAGACGGGCTCAGCACATTTGAAACTGATCAGTAGTTGTAGTACAGTATGGAAGCAGAAGGGCTCAAAGAGTTACTTGGACGCTTGACTAAACTAAACGTCTAAGGGCCAAATATTTATTTGTGATTAACAAATGTTTGTCTTTAATGTATTTCTAAAAGCTTTGCACTAAGGTTTTTTGATTAAATGCACAATTGTTGAGCGAGGAGCTTTGCATGGATCAGAGTAAAGACTTGGAGCTTGGAAATTAAAAAAAAAAAGCACTTAGCGTCCTTACCCGTGGCAACGATACAACACTTGAATCGCATTCGTTGAACGTGCACGTAACCAGAAATGTTAACATCTGTATTCCTTATCTGTCTCTTGATTTCCCGTGAGCCTGAGACTGAGCATGTGGATGGACTCAGACGTCCTGGGTTTTAATATTTTAATATTTATTTCTTATATTAAATTTTTTTTTAAATATTTGTAATATTTGCTTTTAAGACTCTGCATCTGACTCTTGTGGTCTCCCATCCCGCAACAGAAAACCAGCCACACTAACGTTGGCCTCCCATGCTGCTCTGGTCTTATGTCAGCTGCATGTGTTACGCATTAAAACCGTAATGAGCTCAGTGAGATACAGGGACGTCAAGGCAGAGGCGACTAACGTAATGATGAAATAAAGCGAGTACATATTGAACAGTGCCATCAAAGACAATGTTCAAGACCTCCAGATCAGAGGAGGGAGCTGTTGAGCTACAAATGTTGTCTGTCTTAACTTGTAAGCCATATTTGCACCTTCCCTCTACTGGTGTCGAAACTCTTTATTGTCCTTGTGCACTGAAATACAGATTATTTAAGTGCACGTAGCTCAACATGCTGCATGTTCCCGAGGCACATAATCTGAGGGAGGACAACATTGGTTAAAAAATAATGTAAACTGTTCCGCTTCAGCTATCGTGACACTGATTTTCTCTGTGAGAAGTTAAGAAGGAAGACGCCACAATTCCCAGCTGATGTGAAATGAACCTTTCAGAGCTCTTGGCTTCACGATGTTCTTTTTTTATCCTAATGTGTTTGTGAGTCTCCACATCCCACAAGTCCAGTTGTTGCTTTTTATACTAATCGACTGTCTTTCGTGTTATTTCGTATAAAACCATCCAGGACCCTATCAAGAACCTAAAGCTGCCAAAAATGACAAACTATGCAAATTTTAAACATTATGGATCATCTGTGTGCCAAAAGATGCCTGCTTTATTTGTTCTGTGGCATTAATGTAAGCACATTCTTAATGGTCTTGGCATTTTGAACCAACACATTCCCTCTTGTGAAGTATAGGAATGTAGGAATGTCCCCCTGTGTTCTGCTGTGGACTGTGAAAAGGGCTTTTCATGTTGAAAATGTTGTTGCAATAAATCCGTCCTGGTTTACGCGATCTTCACGTCTTTCTGATTTTTTAGCAACACTGACCATATATAAGTCTCTCTCTTTTTTCCCCAGAGATCTTAGTGACATTTGTGTGATATGTTTTGGTTTAAATCCCACAGGGCTTAAGTACAGCTCCATGTTTTCCAACCATGTCTTTCCAGCTCTGTTCATATTTGGATTTAGATAAGTTTCCCACCTCACGACTTTCAGCGTCAGAACGTTGCTGGTGCCGTTCAGACTACATGACTCTCTGTCTTGCAGTCAGGACTCTAGCTGTGGTTGTATTGAGTTGCCTGATGGCTACAGATGTTGACCAGATACCTGTCGGCTGCCAGCTCCGTATGGCTCGGCGATGTTTTGGTGAAAGACTTGATGCATTTTTGAGGTGTTCACTCTTCACAAGCACCATCCACTCAGCGATTCCCTTCTGACCCGTTAGGGAGCTCGACTCTTGGCAGTGTAATGTGGAAAAGCGCCTTTGGAGACAGCAGTCAGACAGTGCACTCCACCCCACCCACCATGCTGCTGGGTGTGCCTCTTTTATTCTCAGTTTTACAACTTAACTCAGCTCACAGGTACACAAATAAGCATGCTGCGACATGACAGAGGAAGCATCAGAAGACAGGATGTAATCCTTTTTTTCCCCTTTGTTTATATTAATGGTTAATACCAGGTCTGGTAGAACCCAAGAGCTATATATATGCATTTTCATCTTGCAACAGAGTTTGTTTTGTTTTTTTTATGAGCGCATGGGCGTGTGTGTTCTCTTCACCAGCCGTCATGACAGTGCAACCACAGAGGATTAAGATCACAAAATGTGGGACATGAAAGAGCAAAAAAGAAAAGACAATAATGGGACAGTGATGGGTGCAGTTTGGTGACTGTGTGAATGAGTGTTTAATGTGTTGTGTTAGAATAAAAGTAGACATAGGACAACCAGGTTTTTACAAACAAAAGAGGACAGAGAAAAGGGGGAGGAGCATTTCATTTACCAGTGTTAAATTTTGGTGTGTGATGTGTGTGTGCTGTTTGTGTAGTGTGTGTGCAGTGTGTCTGAGATG
The DNA here is from genome assembly GCA_014839995.1 of Xenentodon cancila. Classification (NCBI taxonomy): domain Eukaryota; kingdom Metazoa; phylum Chordata; class Actinopteri; order Beloniformes; family Belonidae; genus Xenentodon; species Xenentodon cancila. The sequence continues at coordinate 4,909,224 of CM026218.1, read as the reverse complement.
CATGTAGGACCGTGAGCATATCAAAGTGTGTGAAGTCGTATACATGCAGTCCATTAGTACGTATTCATATAAATTGAAGAGAGGAAAAGAAAAAAAAATTATACACACATACACATATACATAGATGTATATATATTAACATACATACACACACGCTGTTCTCAATAAAGATCAATGTGTGGATCTATCTAAGAGTACATAATCGTCTTACTATTACTATTATGAATGTAAAATAAATACATACGCCTACATGTGCCTAATTATACATACATACAAATATACATTGATATGTTCATATATACGTGTGCTTATATAATATATAAACATACAAATAACTATGTATAATATGAATATACATTATATACACATACATATATACATACATATATATGATTATATACATATGCATCGCACACACATACATGCACGTCACAATACACAATTACATATACATTTATACACATATACATACATCTGCAACACACACACCACTTCCAGCCTAAATATAATCATATATATCTATATATATATACTAATATCCTACATTTAAGCATACATGATCATTCACCATATATATACATACATATATACAAATATAATAATAATAATACTTATTATTATTATTATTGTGTACATGTCCATGGTGTACAACTGCATCTCGCCTGTAATGAGTCGGGATAGGTTTCGGCTGACCCCTGTGACCCTGCAAAAGATAAAGTGGGTATAGAAAATGTATTATTATTATTTTATTTTATTTTTTTTACACTGTTGGTTCTTATCATCATTGGTTACTGTCACCAATATCTCCTTATTATTTTAAGAGCAGCAGTCATGAAAATGTCTGTGTCTTGGGTGCATTAAAAAGAAGGATGATGATCCCTGCATCGCAGCCCTCCGTATAACTTAAATCTGTTTTGTTTAGTTTTTTCCGCCCTATGTTAATTTCTTTATTTGTATTAGTGTTGCTAGTGAGTTCATTTAAAAGAAATAGGGTATACCTGGGTGACCGTCCCAGCATGCCCCAACCCTCATGTGCATGTGTTGAGTTTATGTGCAAATATGAGGAGGAGGTGGAGGAGGGAGGTATGTCACGGTTAGAGGGCACATCTGCATAGCGAGTTCAGGGGAGTACGGGGAGCCAGGCCACAAGCACAAGTCCCCACTACGAGGACCCCCCGCAACAAGGATGCCAGGGCCCCGAGTGGGCAGACACACACCTTCAGCCATAGGCCAGGTCCCAGGGAATACCACTGGGCAGGACCGTACAGGACCGCCACCAACCAGGAGACCGAGATGGTGGCAGACACTCCATACCTGCCCCAGCACCAACCCCAGGATCTGGGAGCAAAGTTAGAAGTTTTTTTTTTTTTTTTTTTTTTTTTAACCCTTGTTTGCATATATATTTATGGTTGATACCATGTTGGTATAACCGGAGTTGTATATATGCATTTTAATCTGGTAACCAAGGGTGTTTTGTGTGTGTGGGTGAGTGTGTGCAAGTGTGCTACCTTCACCAGCCCTCGTAACAGTCAAACTATATTTTTATTGATCCCTGGAGAAATCAAACAAGATAAGAGTAAAGGGAGAGTCGAAGAGAGGGGTGTAAATGTTCTGCAGAGGAGGGCTAGAGTCACCGGGTGTGGAAAGTGGAGAGAAAGAGAGCAGAAGAGAGAGACAAGACAGTGGTGGTGCAGTTTGGTGTCTGTGTTGTAGTATTTGTCAAGAAGTTTATAATGTGTTGTTTAAGGGGTAAAAGGTGACAAGACAATCAATCGTTATAAGCAAAAAAAAGAAAAAAAAAAAAAAGAAAAAAAAGAAAAAGAAAATAGAGGAAAAAGGAGGAGGAGTTTCTTATTTACAATCACATTTCTGATCGTTTGAGCGTTGGGGGGGTGCTGGAGGCAGTATTGAGTAGTCATATATAATACCTACATACATACATACACATACATATGTGGACATGTATGCTGTTATCTAGTACATATTCTTTATACATTGTAAACAGAGCAACTCAATTTGTACCTCAATGCACAATGCACACACACACACACACACCCGTATACATACACCCAGCAATGCTCCGTGTGTTGACCTCGAAGCATTATGTATGTAAGATACATGTGCATCAGTAAGTAGTTATTCATACATATTAATATACTCTGATACAATCATGTGCACCTGTGCTTTTTAGTTTCATGTGCATATACATATATCCTGTATTTGTCCATATATATATATATATATATATACCTATACATTAATTAATACACATATAGAAATGCATCTACATATACACAGCAACATATAAACACCTAGTGCATACTTATATATATCTATATATATGCATACATACAAACACACATACATACCCACATATACACATCCGCACATGTACACACACACCCACACACGCACACACACACCTCCACATGTGTACTCCCATGCACACACACACACACACACACACACACCTCCACATGTGTTTGCACTCACCCACACCCACGTCCACATGTGTATGTACACACACATGCACACACACACACACGCACGTGCACAGACACATATACCCACACACACACACGTGTACTCTCACGCACACACACACACACACACACACGTGTACCTGCACACGCACACACACACACGTACATGCACACGCACACACACACACGTACATGCACACGCACACACACACACACGTACATGCACACGCACACCCACACATACATACACGTGTACGCACCCCCCCCCCCACACACACACACACACACACCCACATACCCACGTGTACGCACACCCTACCCCCCCCCACACACACACACACACACACACACACACACCCACATACACACGAGTACGCACACCCTACCCCCCCCCACACACACACACATACACCCACATACACACGTGTACGCACACCCTACCCCCCCCCCCCCACACACACACACACACACACTCGTGTAAATGCGCACACACGTACACACACCCACACACATGTACATGCACACCGACAACATGGAAACCCATATATATATATGGTAATACCTACATACTCATAATTCTTTGTGCACATAAATACATACATATACAAAAATATGATAATAATCACAATAAAAAATGACAACAACAAATCATTTACATACCTCCTTCCTTTGAATAGTTATTTTTAACTTTACTAAAGTAATTATTCTTACAAAGCCCTTGTTGGTTCCCATCGTCACCGGTCATCGCCCCCCTGCCCCCCCACCCCCAGGCCAACCCATGCCCCCCCCTCAAGAGGCGGCTGCAGCCAACCCACCCAGCAGAGCAGGACAGAGGAGAAGGCGGCCACCGGTCCCACCTCCCCTTCCATGTCAAATCACCTCCGCAAGGGGCCTGACAAGTCCAGGAAGACAAGGGCGCGGGGCGCCCCCGGATCCCCAGGCAACCCAACATGGCGCGTCCCCGCCAAGCAAGAACGGTGCCGTCACGGTCCGCCAGCGTCGGCGCACCGCCACATGTCCGGCCGCCACAGCGGTGACACCAGACTCCCAGGGCCGAACAGCACTGGGCCGGCAGAGGGGGGGGGCCAGGCGGCGAGAGGGGAGGGAGGCGGCGAGAGGAAACACGGGCAGAGCGAGCAGCCCCGGGGGACCGAGGCAGCCACCACCCGCAGTCGCCAACTTACAGAGCCAAGGCGGAGGGACAGGAACAGGGGGCAGGGGGGGGGGGGACACAGCTGACACCCAGAGGCCACGCCAGGCCAGGGAAAAGGAGCCCGCCAACACATCCCGGCGCACCCGGCCGGTGGGCCACCACCGCACTACTTCCAACCAGGGGGCCCCTCCCAGTAGTCAGCCCCGGTACCAGGCGCCGCAGCCAAGGAGCAGCCCCGGCCTCCCCGAGACCCAGGCACCCCCCCGCAGGACAAGACCCAGACAGTAGGAGCGCGGGCCGGATCCCCGGGCACCCAGCGACCTGCAGGGGCCGTCCAGCACATGCTCCCCCGGTAGTCCCTCATGTTACCCCCCTCCCCCCACCTGGCCTATTGATCTCTCAATTTTTTATATATTTTTTATTTACTTATTTATTTATTTTTTTTTTATTGTTACATATATCCCTATACATATATATACATACATATATATATATATATATATATACACATATATACACACACTTTTTTTTTTTGGTTTGGTTTTTAATTAAGGCAGATATTTTTCCCATTGATATAAAATAGATAAGTTTTTCCAGAGGATGAGATTTTGCTTTTCCAGTTCATGAGGATTGTTTTCTTGGCAATGATTAGGGCAATAGAAAGGATTTTATCGGAGCTGTTATCCAGTGTTATTGTATGGAGATCTCCCAGAAGACAGACTGAGGGTGACAGTGGGACGCACCAATCCAGACACTGGGAGAGAGTGTCTTTGACGCTGTGCCAGAAGGATAAGATATAATCCAATGTGTTAACTCATTAAGGGATAAGCTGAAAGAAGAAGAATTGTCGCCTTTTTTAAATTAAATTAAATTAAATTAAAAACATCTGAAGACGGGTGATTAGGCACTTTCTACAAAACAACTGCAATAAAGTCCACCATTAATGACAACTTAACACATTATTATTCAAAATGGCAGAAAAGTGACAGTTCATGTTCTTCATGTGTGCTGATAGGGCGGAGTAAGTTTTCTGCTAGGGTGTACTCCACCTGCTGTCCACTGACGTCTGGGTTAGGCCGTCTTATGCAACTGCGATGTAAAAGCAGTTACATAAGTAAACCTCTCATGGTGCGTTCTCTTCCAACAGTCACTGGTTAACCCTTCCAGGATCAATAAAAACAGGGGAAAAAAGAGGGATCTTCAGAAAATTTTTAGGGATAATCGGTTTATATTTGAAAAGCTAAATAATGAAAGAAAATAGAAAATGGTCAAGAAAATGTTGATGCCTTCCAACACCTGTGTTATATGATTATATTATGTAATAAATGAGTGTTCTGCAGTGCTGAATATGGCACCACGGTTAATTTCCCAGTCTTAAAAGCTCTGTAAGCTTCCTGTAGATCCAGAGTATGCTGTATAAATAGAGGTGTCCACAAATGTATAAACAGTTCTATGTCCACTATTGTCCCTTGTGATATTGGACATAAGTTATTTAAGCACAAAACATAACTGTTTCAGAAACAGAACAGGAGTTTTCCTTTGCGTCTGTGGTTATTCTTATAACAACCTGCAAACGTCCTGGCTGAGATGTGAACTGCTGGCAGGCGGCAGGTTGATGGAGGACAGAGCCCTGCCTGCTCAGCCTCCCAGCTGTGGGTGTTGACACCCGAGGACGACACGCAGTGAGGAGCACAGCTTTGGACCAACTTATGCTCTACATCCCAGTAAGGATTAAGGTCAGGTCTGCAGGATTTTTGAAATAAGCCACCTCCCCTCCCCCTCCGATGTCATGAGCACTGTTCTGTGGAGAAAATCGAAATGTTTATTGTGCTGTAACAGACTCAAAGAAAATGTTTGCTTCAGCATGAACAATAACTGTCAGTGATGAAAAAAAAATATGTAAAACATTTAGGAACATGATGTATTTTACAACAGCAGTTTTTATTTTCTGTTATCAGCTAACTTGATGTCCATACAAGAGTTTGCTGAATATTTGGTCACATTAACCATTTTCAATCAGCTGTTACTTGCAAAGACTAAACTGAAAATTAAATACAGCCTGAACAACCCATGACATATATCACTGTTGGAACACTATTTCTGACGAGAACAAACCCTAAAAAGAGTAGTGCTGTGTGGAAAACTAAGTTCACCCAATGATTCAACAGCCTCCAAAGCCATCTTTTTACGGGACTTTATAAGTCTCTCACATTGTTCTGGAGAAATTTGGACCCTCATTACTTCAGTTCATTGCTGTTTGCAGACATTTATTTATGCTCAACTTGCTTAAAGTGCCACAACACCATTTCAACCAGGTTAAGGACTTCGACATCGCATTATGTTTGACCTGCCCTGGTGAAGACTGCACCATGTTGCATGTAGCTCTTGGGGTTCTGCAAGCTGTATTTCAATTCAATTCAATTCAATTTTATTTATATAGCATCTATTACAACACAAGTTGTCTCCAGGATCTTTCCAGAGACCCAGAACATGACCCCCGAGCAATTATTACATAAACAACGGCAGGTAGAAACTTCCCTATTGGGAGAAAAACCTTAAATCAAACAGTGGCAGGAAAAACTCCCCTTAAAGAGGGAAGAAACCTGGATCAGGACCTGGCTCATAAGGGGGGACCCTCCTGCCGAAGGCCAGCCAGGTAGAGCAGGAAGTAAAGAAAGAATAGAGACATAGAGACACCGTCACAGGTACAAGACAGGATACAATAGTAACTATAATCAGTAGTCCAATTAGACTTCTGTGTATATGGGTGATATATGGATAGATGGCGATCCACGGGGATGAGGACTGCAGGTCGGGATGTCAGCAAATATCCAACAGACATCCATACAGACAGGTGGAGGTAAACACTGGGATGGTCAGAGGTGGGTCTGCAGGTCAGCAAGCAGCTCCTGAGGTTCTGGTCCGCAGGACATGGACAGAAGAGAAAAAGAGGAGACGGACCAGCACAACAAACTACAAGAACAATGGATTATTATGGGAGTATTATGGGATACTGTTAATAATCAATAATTATAATAATAGTTAATAGTTCATAATAATTTCTTGAGAAGGTTGCACTCATTTAACATCTGCATCTGTGGATGTTCTTCCAGTCTGTGGTTGCCATCGTTGTTTTCTTTGTGGTGGTGTGATGGAGTGTAACATAGAAGGACTGATCAGACAGGCTGCCTCTGTGGTTGGAACAAAAGTGGACTCTGGCGACAGTCGCAGGGAAGAAGATTTTGGACAAATTGCTGACCGTCGTGGGTGATGTCAGCCACCTTCTGCATACTGTCATTAACACACAGAGAAGCCTGATCAGTGACAGGCTGCTCCTTTGTACCCTGATCAATATACTTTACAAGCACTCAGGGGAGGGGGAGGAGGAGAGGAGATGGGCTGATGATGTGTAACAGAACTAAGATCTGCCATTGGATGTCCAAACAGATTTGGAAAATCTAAATGCTGATGTGCAATATTAAGACAACTGACGTTAAAAACTTGCTTTGTGAATGTACATTTCTATTTATTCTATTTCGTCTTTTAATTACTGATTTTTAGTACTGTTATTTTTTATATTACTGTATCTCCTGTTGAATTGGTGCCGTGCTGCTGGAACCCTAATTTCAAATCTGAAATATATCAAATACATCTGGCATTGTAGGGTTAAAGGTATATGAAGTGTTCGTCCGTGTCCATGGGGAAATACCTTATTATTGATGTTTACATTTCCTACTAAATAAAAAGTATTTTTGGACACCCAGTGGGACACTTTAGACATTTCATGAGACCACATGACTGAGGTCAGATTATTTACATGCAGAAAAGTCTTTTGGAAGTGCCTGACACCAGCCGAATTGGTAGGGGGGCACAAAACAGTCACCTGTCTATCAGTGTCACCTTGACTTTGAGGATTTGGAGGGAGGTAAGTCAAAAACTGAACTGAAACTTTATATGTAAAGTGGAAAGTGTACAATGGCAATGCATTTACATGTCCACTCTAAATCTACAGGTATGTGAAGTGTATGTGGAGGTGTGTCGATTAAAACCCCGATCATATCTTGCAAACTGTCCTGATATGATGATGTCGACTTTGGTCTGAGTGGCGCCTAGGGGCATACATATTTGGGACCCCAGAAACAAATGGTAATCCATGCGGACCCCCTGTGATCCATTTCAGGGTTCTGAGTACTCTGAGAACCATTGGTGCTTTGACCCTATTCAAGGACTTGCAATTGGAGATATTGCCTGAGAGACCTCAGTGCCTGAGAGACCTGGTGTTACATGAGCCCCCTCGTGAGGATGTGGTCATGAGGTACAACAAAGTGTCCAGAGGTGGAACTTCTGCTTTGATCCATTAAGATGTCCTTGGGAATGATGGCTGGAAAGTCCTATTCAGATTTTCTTTATAATGTGGAACTTTGTTAAGAGGGTTTTTAGTTTCCTCACACAAATTCTGCTTGCTGGCTTAGGTTGCGTTTCGTAACGGACAGTGTAACACAGTGTATTATGCATTGCTATTCATCTGTTGTATTTACCAGTTTCAAGACCTGTTAGGGACCAGATGGTTTTTCACATTCCAGATGTGTAAAACCTCTGAAATGAAGGATGGCAAACTTTTTCACATGACTGATTCCTTTCAGCTTGTTGTATGTTCATTTTTCTGATAAACTGGGTTCTTGTCACTGCAATCCCTCAACCTCTGTGCACCTTTGCAGCCTCTAATCCAGGGTCATATGCAATTTAATTTTTTATGTGTTTAAAAAAAATCTTGTAAATTAGTAGAAGCACCATTTTTTCTTTCTGATCTTTCACATTTCTAATCCGGTTTTTAAGATCACAATACTTCGGTTCAGTTATAAGATTCAGAGTGCCATATAAGTTGATCTATTGACAGGAACGCAAGTAAACTGTTGTCAATTTGGGATAAAGTAAAAAAAACTGTTTTGGCATCATTTCAGAAAAAACTGTTTTCCTGGCGACTGATGGATGCATATATAATTTATGTACAACTACTTATACATTTGTGATGCTGAAAAACCTTCACCTTTCTCTACAGACTGAACCTTGAGCATCCTGAGTTCAGTGTCCGTCTCCATAACGAGGTCTTTGGCGTCCTCTTATGGCAGCAGTGAGTTTTCAGGGTTTCCTCCCCTGTACTGCTGCCGTTGATCTGGACTTCCACACTGCCAATGAGAAGCAGCTGCGTCCAGTCCCACTTTCCATCATTTACATCAAGTTTGCTCACTCTGCAATTAACTGCTGATTCTACACAGGTGTTTAAACTATGTTTGAGACATTAACATGCAGTTTTGCAATGTCACTTTTTTGTTTTCTTTCATTTCCATCATAACTAAACTGTACGCGTTATGATTTCAGTACGTTTCCTGCATCTAAATGCTGTTTTAAAGGGGATCACAAGCTGCCCTGTAACGAATAGCTACTTCGTTACCAGAAGGTGTGCAGTAACGAGGTACGGGAAAGACACTGGAAATAGGCATTTGAGAACAGGCACAGAAACATTTGTACAAGTTTGTGTAAATTAATGTTTATTAAGTATTGTAAGGACTGACATGTAATTATATTGTGCACGGCTGGTGGGGTGTTTCTTACAGCTGCCTGTAAGAAACACAGTTAGTGTTTGTGGTTTAGTGAGGACCGGAGTGAAGTGTTGGCTCTGAATATCCACCTGACCTTGTCTTTTCCAGAGAAATTGTGTCTGGGTTTTTTAATTAATATTGTAAATATAGTTTGGTCATTTCGGGTTTTATAGGTATTTGCCTTTTTAAGGGTAATGGAAGGTGGACATCCCTCCAGTAGGAGATGGTTCGGGCAGATCACTAAGTGGCAGGTATAAAGCCACCTGTGGTCAGAGTGTGAGGGCGATCTCAGGTGTTGCGGTAACATGATTTTGGTTTTGATATATGTGCTGAAAGAAGAAAATTGATCGGATTGCTCCTCTGAACGAGTCTTTCTTTTCTGACCTCCAGCTGCTCAGCGTCCAGTCTGTGACGTGTCCTTTTTGTTCGTGTTAACTGAAATCGTAAAAAGTTTTAATGGAAAGCACTTATGACTACAGATTTAATACATTTGTGGGGATTTTTTCCCCACTGTTCTTCATCCAAGAGCCAGGCCAGCCCCAAACTGGTCACAATATAAACTGTGGTGTTGTGAGGAAATAAAAGGACATTGTCAATATCATGATGTCTTCGCTGTCCAGATATTTTTTAATTAGGACGTCTTTGCGTCAATTTTATCAGCCCTAAACCTGTAAGCCAGGTGCTGCTTATCAACTCTTCATAATTGTAATCATGAGGTGTTGTCTAGACCTTTTGTAATAGCAGACATTTTGGTTGTTTGTTTGTGTAACCGGGGTGGTGTTAAGGTCTCAACCCAAACAGTCTTGGGCTGTACCACTCGGGGCCCCTTTAAAACACACAAATATTGATTTAAATTTTTTTAGACAGATCTCGGGACCCTTTGTTAGGATCAGCGGGCCGCATCAATAGAGCATTAAAGAGTGGAGAGTGATTTCAATATATAAACAAGTTTATTACGAGTTCACGACCACAATAAAATAACTAGAATGAAACAATTACTGAAACCTGGTGCCTAGATACGGTAGGTAATACAGCCGAAATACGGCCCTACTATTAAACTTTTTTTAAATACCACCCGTGATTGCGGGCCGTTGCCTGTCTGGGGAAGGAAAGTACAGATTTCGGAATGACCAGGTCAACCAGGTCAACCTCCAGTCCTCAGTCCAACTGGTTCTGCAGGGTCTTCATACACGCGTGACCTCATTGGACTGAAGCAATGTTTTGAAGAGGAATGGGTTAATATTCTTCAAAAATCATGTGAGAGACTGATAGTCATACCTGAAACTCCTGCATCAGGTTATTGCTGTTGAATGCAAAAAAAACAAAAACAGCAAAAAGGACAAAAAACAAACAGTGAATGACAATGGACTAACATTTGCATATGATTGCACCTTATCTTACCCTTCTGAGGGAGGACCTGAGCAGATAGGAGGAGTTAAAGTGACTCAGTCCAGCTGCTCGCTCCTGCTCCGTTCACAATACCGGTCTGCTGGCAGAGGAGAAGTGTGATGAGACCACAGCGACTCCGTTCCTCCAGATCCAAAAACATTTTTTTACACATTTACATCTGGCTTTGACCATGAAATCAGCAGCGGGAGCTCAGAAGCAGGAGCTCGGACTTGCTGACAACTTCTCCTGCAAGGTGGAGGAGCAGAGATGAGACGTGAGGACTGAGCTGAAGCTTTCCTGAACAAAGAGGTCAGTCGGTTCCTCATCTTAGCTCTTTTTGCAACAAAATCTAATTCTGCTTTGTGGGAAAGGTGAAATTATCTATTTAAACTGATGTAAAGCAGAGGGGGAAATACTCTGTACCCTGCTCACGAAACATTTGCATATTTGTGAAGTGTTTGAATTGTAGTGGCTCTTTTCTGGGAGTTGAAGTAGTTTCTAAAGTCTATGTAAATCCTAGACTATAATATTTGCAGATGATCAGAGCATTATATCATTTATATATCAGCATTTTTTTTCCAAATCTTTTATTGTTGTAGAAACACAATTCTTATCATACATATACAGTTACATAAATAAAAGTTCATGTTGTCCACAAAGTCATTCCCTCTTAGTTTTGTTGGATAAAATTCATTAAAATTATACAACAATGTAAAAAAAAAAATTTTCAAGAATTTGCATGAGAAAGTATATACAGTCTATATGTACTGGCAGCAAAGGAAAACTATAAGCTTTGGGCCTGGATGTGATGTATTATTACATGTTATGAACCCTGCAGCATCAGTGTGGAAGCAGCACGTTAGCTGCTGGTTTAAACTGCAGTTAAAAAAAATCTGAGGGGTCGTAAAGTTATTACCGAGACAGCAAAACAAATTTCTTTCACTTTTAATGCAGGCTAAATGTTATTGAAATGATTGCGACACATGTGGCCAGCCATGTCCTACCACAAAAATAATAAAGTCACACAAGTGTGAAATGACTCCAGCTACGCAGTTCTGTTTGTAAGATGTCAAAACAGAAGGCTTCTGGGTTAATCTTTGACAGTGTGTTATATTTCAATAGGCGATTATAGTGTCATTGTGTAAAGATCTTCAACCAAACAGTAACTAAAGTTGGCTGTCATGTATTAGAGCAGAAAGTTCAACATTTCACTCTAAAATGTTGCAGAATGAAAGTCAAAGATACTTAAAACAAGCCACTAACGTTTGAGCATGTCTTGGTCCAATGCTGGAGTAAATGTACTTAGCAACTCTGCAGCATTGTATGAAATTATACATATATATGATATACATTTGTTGGTCTTACAAATTATTTTGTGATTTTGTTGAAGTGCAATATGGAAATTATTTTTTTGTAATTAAATGGACTGAGTTATCCGTCTTACAGCGCCTGTCTGTTAGGTTCTACTGCTTGTTCTGCTGCCGTCCAAAGGCAACAACTGCGATCACATCACACCTTAGACTCATGGACATTGGGTGACTGTTGCACCCCATTGCAGATGTATTGATCTTGTTGTTTTATCTCTTCTGGTTCAACTCTTGTGTTCTGCAGCATTCCTTACCTGATTAATAATCAACTACTCAATCTATCAAGTGATTAAAGTGGCTTTTTAAAATGTACAAATGTGTTGTTTTGTTTAGCCAACTCTGCAAAGCCTCTTGCATGTTTGATTTATGGAAGTGTGATTTTGTTTGCAGTAAAGATCTGCTGGTGTCCATCATGTCCCTGTGGATGATCCTTCCTGTCAGCCTGCCTGTCTTCACCATCACAGGAATATGGGTTGTGTAAGTATATCTGTCCTCTAAATATACTTTTGTTCTGGATCTAAAGGAGATCATCTATCTTTTTACTATCTTCAGGTTTTAAAATATGTAGAAAAGTACTAACTTTTCCCAGATTTACCCAGATTCTTTTAAACTTTTCATAATATTATCCTTTGTACACATTGAAAGAACCTTTCTACTACTTTCTATTCAAAGTAGTGTACAGTATGGAAGTACAGCAATCACTGTGACTGTGTACTATCACAGCTTCAACACAATAATGATGCAGTATAATGTACGCTGGTCACATGACTGCCCTGGCCGCCCTCCACTGTAGTAGACTGTTGCATTATTGGAGACGGTACAAGAAGCTGACCGGTCAGTTGCATACTGGAACTTGTCCCAGCAGTATACACTATCTGGGTATTTTCTTCATAGCTGGATAGATGGCTACTCCTGTCATGACTCCCTCACCTTTTGCCTATACTTTTTCATTAATCTGCTTTTATCATACATATTCTGTACATTTACCTTTTTATCGTCTTTTTTTGAGTATTGCAGTCATCTCCTTTTTATGTCTCCAAAAAAAAAAAAAAGAAAGAAAAATCCAACTGGCTGAATAACACATGCACGCAAAATATCTCCTTTTTTGGAGGGGAAGACAAACCACTTGCTGTCTTTGTAACTGAGTGGGGGGAGAGCTATCCTTGAAATTCCACTCTGTGGACCCAGTCCTGGTGTCCCTGTATTTTGTGGTCCTAAAATCCCTTTTGTTTTTGTTTAAACTTACCCACAACGTCACAGCAGTCACATCTGCAGCTCTTCAAATGACAACAGCTCACAATACGAGCTGCTCTTACGGTGGAAATGACTCAGAGTTGTTGAGCATGCGTTACTCCACAGCCAGTACCAGTCAACAATATCAAACCTGTTCTTGCATTTAGGAGAGAGTCTATGAAACGCTTCTCTTATAGTTCATTAAAGTGAAACCACAACCAATTTCCCAAAGGAAGACCTGTGAAGACATTCTGAGCTGAATATAGGATGAGATAGATCATCAAGATCTATCATATTGAAATCAGTCTACTGGCTGTTATGAGTAACTAAGAAAAACAGGGAATGTCTCATTTTCATTGTTACTTTACATGTATGAGCACTGAAAAGTTATTGATTTGTGAAAGAAATTGCACAATTAGTGTATTTATAGCAACCTTTTTTGTCACCTTGGAGCCACAACAGATACAACAATTCAATTCAGTTTTATTTCCATTTATGTTTATAGTGTAAATTCATCAGGGCATTCCACAAGTTGGAGAAGTTTAATTAAAGAGTTATTTAAAATGCAGTCTATATCAATCCAGTACTTTTTAAATGTTATCTAAGAAAAGCACTAGATTGTGTTAGAGCTGTAAAAGGTCTCAATCTTGCGCTCCTTTACCTGCAAAAACAGAAAAAGGAGCGCAGGAAGACTTCCACATATCTGCAACTTGATGCCTTATTATAATCAGGTTGCATTTACAATTCGAAATTCAAATTCATAAATACTAATTATCCCAGTAGTTTGATCTGTGTCATGATTAGAACATCTGGTTTGAACATCAGTCTGAATATGCTTTACTGTGAGGACCAGTGTCCAGCCCAGCATTTATAAATATTGTTGATGTCATTTAAACAGAGCATTTATAAGGGTAGTGACGTTTGGTGTTTGTAACAAAAGTCACAGAAGGTGATTGTGAATGCTGCTGAGTAATCTCTCGTTTAAATATAGTGCAATCTTTATGACATCCTCACTCTGCTCAGCTAAGATTAAATCAATTCTTCTGACCTGCTCATTCTCTCCTTATCAGGGATCAATAGAGTGACGTTGTCTATTACTTGAAAGTTTTCAGCTTACTATCAGCTTATCAATGTATTTACTTCATAAGTCCACTAATTTAGCTCTGTGGATGATTCACATTTCAGTAAAATGGTTTTATTTCACACTAACTTTACCAGCTGCCCTAAAATGTATCCTGTCTGTAAAACTATTGACTGTGAGAAACAATGGTCAACGATTACATCATGTGGCCAGTTATTTTCTGAAGAGCAGGTTTTTCTTCGTACTGAGTGCAGCCTTCTTGCTCGGGAAGCCGACGGGAACATTCCCACTGTACATCAATCAAAATTAGCTTTCACTACCAGCTCCTTCAGTAGATCCCCTGTGAATTATCTCCAGATCTGCCAACAGATGTAACAACAGAATATACCGTTTTAACGTGTCCTTGGTGGTGAAATCAAAAATCACTGTAGGGTTTAGATGGCAATAGGTTCCTACAAATGGCTAGTTGCTCCGCTAAGCCCGGTAGCACGATAATTACGGATGAGTTGGTGATTAGCCATTGGGTGAATTTTCATAGAAATTCTCCATAGAAATTCAGCCCCCTCAGAGTTGTCATGGGCATGAAATGAAACGATTGAGACCAAAATGTTTCATTGAACCGGCTGTAAATGCTGTGTTTATTTCTGCTTTGATGTTTTTAACGTAGGAGTCAGTGGAGACGACTTGCTTCTGCAGCCAGCCTCCAGCAGTCAGTCGAGGAACTGCGACAAAACTTAGTTCCACATGAGCCTCAACCCAAAAGTTAGATGGTTGTTGCCTGTGTTAAACAAATTGTTTCAGCTCCCATCTCACTGTGATTGCGCCCTCAAAAGTCACCTTTCTGCTGACCGGCCACCTTGTGGAAGCCTGTTAAGGGTTAGCACCCAAATTCCTAACATCTTTGCTTATGTTACGTGCCTTCTTGTCATGTTGTAAATGTGGCATACCCATCAATCCGTCCGTCCATCCGTCCCTCAGTCTTGACTCTTGAGTCATTGAACCAGAGGCAAGACACCCTGAACAATTTGAAACTGATTTGTATTAAAACAAGTTCACTGAGCTAAATGTGAACATTATCTGCTAACCTGATCAATATGCGGATGTTTAGTAGGTAATATTCACCGTCTTTAACTTGTGACTCACTAAGATGAGTTAGCACATGTAATTAGCACATGTGCTAATTTGCACAAAGGAGAAGCACTACTGGGGCTAGTCTGTGGAGCAGACCTGACAGCATTGTTATGTTGTTGGTTAGCATGTTGCTAACTTACCTGCACATCAACAAGCTGCTTTGGAGTTACCCCGTAACTGAGCTTCCAGGTGTCACAACAGTGGCTTCACAACAAGCACAGGTCCGGCTGATCTGCAGTTAAACCGTCTGGAAACTGAAACCTGCAATTAGCCTTTTGCTAATCTGAAGCTAACTAAATGGTTTGTATGTTTTCTGGCATAAATGAGGATAAATATGAACAAAATGAGGGTGTCGGGTGAAATATATGCCTCATTTTGGTTGAGATTGTTTAGAGTCTTTGTTTAAACTTACCAATAGCTTGTTTAAGTAAATCTAAAGCTGAAAAAAAGCACAAAGCAATTAAGAAACATTCAGCTGGAGCTCAAAGGTCATGTAATGTTGACCCAAAGTAGAGGAGATATAAAATATTTGAACTGAAATTTTACTTAATGTTGGTGGAAAACATGAATGTTTGGCTTACATGACCATCCCAGTCCTGTGGAATATAATTTTGAAATGAAAACATAAAAAACATAAAAGATTATGACAAAAGTGGCGGTCTCAGTAACTCAAACTCAGCTGGTGCCCAGTTACTGTTAACATGTGCTTCACCATGTATGATTTCAGATTTTCTGCTTGGCTGTTTTGTGTTGATGGAAGTATTTTAGAGCCTGCTCTATTAATCTCATTGATGATGCTTTAAATTGCAACATTTTATTGTGATACAGAACTTGAATTCACTATATTTAACATTTTAATAACATACCTGATAGAACTTTTGCTGACTGAAACAATCTTTCCTTGATTTGCTTATTGGTCCATTTATGTGCACGGTTCAACTTTGTTTTCTTTTTCGTTGTATTTTCAGATATGCAATGGCTCTTTACAACCAGCACGTCTGCCCTGTGCACAACTGGTAAAAGGCACACACTAATACAAACATTTATCATCCACCTGCAAGTTTTGTTTTTTTTAGTTTTAATCAAGGTAGTATGAATGTTAGAAATAAAGATGCATGCAAATTTTGAATTTGTAAAATAATGTTAACATAAAAGTTGCATGCTGTAAGTAAATTTGATATGACAAGAGACACGAATAGAAGAAAGTGCTGTGGTGAAATATGTCAGGATAAGTGAGGAGTTTATGAAGAAACTGTGTGTGTGTGTGCGTGCGTGTGTTTGTGTGTGTGTGCGTGCGTGCGTTTGTGTGTGTGTGCGCGTGCGTGCGTGTGTGTGTGCGCACGCGTGTGTGTGTGTGTGTGTGTGTGTAGGTGTGTGTGTGGTGAAAGAAGGGAGGGACATCTTTGGATTCTGTAAACCGAAGTTGTAGCAGAGATGAAGAATGCAAACAGAAGGTTCAAATGTAAAGAGGAGGAACTCATTAACTGTGGTACAGTGACTTCTGTGGTATGTGAACTTGAGCTCTGATTCATATCACCTGTTTCAGTCCGGGATAGACGTACTTTCCCAGCTGGTACCAAAAACACACAACCACACATGAGCGTGTTAGGTATTTCAGGTCAGTAAACAGAAACTAGAACATCTGCATCATTACCTGTCTGTTTGAGACTTTCATGTAGGTTTTAGAGGAAGGAGATATTCGATTAGTTCAATTATTGATCCAGTTTAAGACATGGGGACTAATCTTCGTCTATTATTTTAGGTAAAAAAAAAATGCTATTATATAAAGCAAACTTATTTTTTAAAATTCAGCGTGATGAACCACAATACAGCTCACATTTAAACAACTGCTACAAAACTGATGTTGGATGTTGCTTCACAGTGCAGATGGATGATGTTCTGCTGTGAAGATATCTCAAGACTTTTTTAAGGCAAAGAAATTAAATTATATTAACTATAAAAGTCAGTAGCCTGATTTCAACACAACAGAGTGGTTTTCCACTTACTAATGACAAAACTGAAGCCAGAAAGACCCACAAACCAGCGTCAACTGAAGGTGGCTGCTGTCAAGATCTGAAGCAGCACCTTTTGAGATTTTCATTCAAGTATTAAAAGTGATGGTCTATCTATAGTTGTGTAATTTTGTCTAAAGACCTTTGAGCCCCTAAAAAAATGAAGGCGCTCTTGCTGTAACTGATAAATTGCAAATGTCATATTTTATTGTTTTTTTTTTGTTTTTTTTTAAATTAAATCTGAAAGTCTACACTTTGGTTGCATTTTGACTTTTTTATTTAAAATCCACTGTGGTGGTGTTTAAACAAAGAATTGTAATAACCCTGACATTGTCCAAATACTTATGGACCTAACTGTAAATGACACCTTTTAACAGCAATTTTAGCCTCTCCAAGCGCTTTATATTTTGTTTCTCGTTTATCCTGTGCTCAGTGAAGAAATTATCTTGCCGCTGGCCTGCTTTCCACCTTTTTTTATATATTTTTTTTTCGACTGCCTTCCACCTTTAAACCGTGATATTCATTTTCCACATCAACACACAAACATCTTTTTAAAAAAGAAACCAGTCTCAGGTTTTAGTTTTCATGGCTGTATTGTAAAAAGCCAACCGCTCACACAAAAAATATTTGGGCTTAATTTTCTACCGTCGTTTGCATAAAACGATTGCTGTGGAACCACAAAGGTGCAATCTGATACTCAAACACACAAAGTCTTCACACATTTGTTTTCTTTAGTTGTCCTGCACCATCAGAGGTTTATTATAACCCTTTTAGGTAAAACATATGAGCTGAAACTGACATAATTTTCTTAAACTTTGATCCTCTTTAGACAACTGAGTTCTAGTGTGTCCGGTCAGGCTCAGCTGGGTGTGTGGCGAGCGAGCCACTAACGCCTCTGTGTTCATACAGACTGACACAACTGCATGCGTTTGCGTGTGTTGGCAGGCTGTACAATGAGTCCTGTGAGGAGCAGCTTCCATTGCAGAGAGGACCTGTGCTGTGCTGCACGTTGGACAACATACCACTCATCAGGTCAGTGGTGTCACCTGTGCAGGTTTTCTGTGTTTACGTGCAACACTCACTCTGGTTCCTGCGATACTGAAGACCAAGTGGGTCTTAAAACCTCAGGACTACCGCCATGAAGCTGCGTGGAAACAGAGGGAGGGAAGTCCGTCTGGGTTTATACCAGTATTACCTGTGAAACTATACTAATTCAAAAATCAAACTCCAACATCAATAAGTCTGACATTTATCCCTTAGTGAATGTAAATATTTAAATGAAATTGTTAAATCACAGCTGTACTTAAATGAAGACCAATAACAGATTTTCCCCCAGAATATCATTAGGTATTGTATCCACTGCAGTAGCCATAATTCCCCTGGTAAAAAGGCAGAAAAGGTGGATGAAAAAACAAACAAACAAACAAAAACCCCCAATGAATAAAACCCAAATATTTCCTCTGTCTCCTTGTGCCGTCTTCGCACAGACTATTACACCAAGAAGTGAAGGTTCTGTGAAGTTTGTTGGGTTCTTTTATGAAGCTGCTTCGTGACTTATATGAATTGTTGAATTATTATTTTTCTTTTGAGTGAATTGGATTATAAATGGACTGGATTGGACTTTATCTAATTGGACTGCACCAAATTAGTGTGCTTTCTGCGTAAAGTTTCTTGAGATGAATTTTGATGATATAAACATAACTTACTTTTAACTGTACCAGCTTTACAGCTGTTACAAATTACCACGTCTGGTCTGAGTAGGGCATTACACTATAATATAAGCTGAACAAAAATAAAACGCACGCTATGATTTAAACAAAGGTTTATCTTATTTCAGCTTCTTTTAGGGATGAGTTTTCCACCCCAGTGTGCATAAACCAAGATGAACTATATAATTTTAATTATGTAGCTTTCCACTTCTTTAATTCAACATTTTATTCAATCAGGAACATAAACTCTTGAGGTCTAATGTCTTGGACAAGCGTGTTTAAAAGGAAGGTTGAAGGGGACAGCTGTTTCTCCTCAGTAGGAAGGGGGTGTCCAGACCCACCTGTCCCCCAAAGACCTCTATCTATAACATGTGGAAGTGAACAAAATGTAAAAAACTAAATCAGAGAAGTACATTGGAATAAACAGGTATAGAAAATGGATGGATGGATTAAATATTGTGAATTGCCCATAAAAAAATAAGCATATATTATGTAAGAAAATTTGGTTTGAATATTGTCTGATGAATATAAAAACTAAACTAACATACAGGCGAAAGTATGAAATATGTTTTTCTGAACTGTTGTATTTACTTATATAAGTTATATTTTAACATTGAAATGCTTTGTCCACTGAATGACCAAAGTCTATGACATTTGAGAAGTTAATTGTTGTCTAACTGAGGAGCTTTTTGACAGCAGAAGAGCGAAATGTGCCCAATTCTGCCTTTACTGAGACTCGTAGTCATGAGGGGATGAAGCCTGTCACCTTTAAAAAGAGTTTTTATTTTGTGAAGTGGAACCTTCACATGTCTTTGAAACTGCAGAATGTAAACACTGTTTTTCTCTTTGCAACTATGCAACAACGCTGAGACTGATGGGTGAGTGGTTTATGTTACTGCGGACAGCTTCACCCTGCAGAGGACAAGCTTGAATATGGGATCTTATATCTGCTATGAGCTGGTTTGTTCATACCCTTCATGGTGCGTTTTGTGTGTAAATAAAGTTCAGTGTCACTTTCTCATAAGCTCAACAGTTGGAAAATGTCAGTTTGGTATTGGTACCTAACAAAGGTGACTTTTTTTTTTTTAATGTCTGCTTTTAAGACTCCTGCACAGTTAAAACAACATAACATGAGAACATGGTTTGAACTCTGCTTTGAACTGTTTGAACTTGAATGAACTTGAACTTTAGCCCACTGAGCCTGGAGGTTGCGTCACATTAACCCCCCTCTTCTCTCTGTTTCCTCTGTAGTAAATGTGGGACTCTGCCACCTGAAAGCTGCTTTTTCAGCCTCATATGCAGCATCGGCTCATTCATGGGTAAATATCCCTGCACGGTTGCCTTCAAATGCATGCAGCCAGGTGCACTTTTAGATTGAACAGCCAGATTTCATTACCTTCATATACTGTACATCGGCATCTCTCTTGATTGTGAAAGATTCTGGGCATTCAAACCCTCAGGCTTGTTTTTTCAGCTGTTGTGACTCCAGCCAAGCCTCCTTTCCCCAGACTTCACTGCCATGTCCTGTTTCAGCCTTCAGTCTGAGTGAAAAAATGTACTTTATACCCTGAATGGTGCTTTTATAATGCCTTGTAAAACCCACAATACATCCACCCATTGACTGAAGGGGCAGCCGCTTGCTTTGCTGTGTGCCAAAACTATTAAACCATTTTTGGTGGTCTTCTGAGGGTTCATTGCCTGATTTGCAGAATACATGTTAGTTTCATGTGTCCATTTGCTTTATGGATGTCAGTGAGTTTTCTTGCGTTCTAGGAATCTTACTACAAATGTACTACAGTAAGTCATTTTTAAAAGTGGTGGTGGTACAGGCTTGTGAGAAGCAGTGTAGTGGCTCAGCAGCATGCTTTCAGGTAACCAAAGATCATCTGCACAGTAGGATTCTGTCGTTGATGGAGGCAGAGATTTGCAATGACAGTTGAACAGCAGAAATGTTATGTTTGATTGAATCCTCAAATCTAAACTGTGCTGAAATGAATCTCCTAAGCCTCGATCAGGATAGAAATTACAGGTCAGAAGTATGACTTTGTGAAACCATATTCAGACGTGTCCTGCTGCAGCTGAGTTGATAGTGATCTTCTGGAGATGCATTTTGATGTGTTTGGAAGCGTGTATGTTTGACTATGGCTGTCATGTTTAGTCACTGCCAAGTGATACCTCAGGTATCACCTAAGCCCAACGTTACCTTTACCTGTTGGTATGCAGTCAAACTCAAATGAATGGTCATAAGACAAATACGGAGGACGAAGGCAGCTTAACTCAAATACTCTGTGTAACATGTTTCCTGCGGCTAAAAGTAGGCTGAAATTTAATATTGGGTGAAGCCATACATGTATCTGCATGGAGAAGAAAAGAATGGAGGTGTTGCAATGGTCCAGTCAAAGTCCTGACCTCAACTTGATTGAAACGCTGTGGTTTGATCTTCAGAGAGCTGTGCATACACAAATATCTGCAAACCTTGTTGAACTAAAGCAATGTAAAGAACTCACCAAAAGTGCTCCACAATAGTAATAGAGACTGTGAGCATCATTCCTCGAAGCGACCGCTGCTAAATGTGGTTCTCCTAACTTTGGGCCTGACTGATTTGACTCAAGCTGCCTCCTGTTTGAGCTCTTTTCAAACATTCATTTGGTTGACCTCCTTGCTGTGAACCTGTTTGTGTGGCTTTTCTCAGAACTGCTCAGAATCTGGGACATCGAACATAATCTGGTAACTGCCTGAACTCAAGATTTTAGCACAGTTTCCTTTTATCTGGTTCTTTGGAGGTTTGCTTTGTGTCTCTTTGTGCTTGCATCATATCTCCAGGCTTTATAATTTACATTTCACTGTCAAACAGATGGGAAAGGAGGATTTATAGGTTCTTGTCGGTTTGTACAATTTATGTATTGTTGAGGCTACTTGGAGTGTAATTATTTGGTAGAAAGTTTAGAAAACCCAACGATTTGGGCTTTAACAATAAAATATCTCTTCAATATTAACAGACTACAGGATAAAATAATCTGTGAAGATATCGATGAACATTTAAACACTAATGCTGGATTTGATAAACCTCAGAGTGAGTAATCAAAATCTGCCTTTTTGTGACTTTTTCCTCCAACTTTTTTTTAGCTAGTGATTAGAAACTTTGATCATAGCGAAAGACTTTTTGGCTCCATTGATTTTGTTTCTCTGCAATAGTGTAAACTGTTGAAGTATGTGGTTGATGATAAGATGTAAACAGATGGGTGTGTTGAATTTCATTCACTTTAAGAGTTAAGAACAGATGCTGCCTGTTCTCACAAGTCTGCTGTGATCTCCTCCTCTTCCACGTTGCCGTGTTCAAACTATCGCTTTGGGAAACTTCCTCACTACAAAAGCAAAGTTTTGATGAAGGTTTGGAGAGAGGAATAAGGCAGATCTTCCTGTTTCTGTCAACGAGTAACTGTAAAGACCTTTAAAGTTTGAGTTTGCAACATCTGCAGGGTTGCTTTGCTTGACCCTCACGCACTATTTTGAGCAGTTTGTTTAGGGATCCTAAAGGTCTTCTCGGTTCTAATGAAGCCACCTCTTCCTTCTTTGTCCTCTAGTATGTGACCTGGGAGCTGATCTTAGTAAAACATCTTGAAGTTTGTTGTGATTGTAAAAATGAATTTAGAGGAGCGGGGAGCCAGGGGGAAGGGACGAAATCTTCAGTATCCACGATGTATAAAACAGACACATGCTACGGTAAAAAAAAATGAATTAAAAGTAACTATATATATATTAACACAAATGCTATCTGTATCAATTCATACAAAATAAATAGATAACAGCCAGAGGCTGCATCAAAACGATGGAAACATGTTGAAACAGAAATGAGAAGAGAGCTTTGCCTCAAACTAATACAAACAGGTTTTTGCACTCTTTACTGCTCAATAACGGATTTATTTTTTGCAGTAGCAGTAACAATTGCTGAGGCAAATACAATCAGACAACAGTGTTTGCATCTGATAGGTGGGAAAAGAAGGTGGAAACTGGTGGATTTAATACAGCAAATTAAAGGACAAACTAAACTAAACGAACAAACACAGTTCCAGAGTCCCTGAAACACCACGACTTTACAAATATAACACATTTCCACATTTATTATAGTCTTTGATGTAACTGAACCCAATGCACTAACTTTACTCTTTATTTGTAGACTGAAGTGAATCAAGTTCTCTAAGGAAGTTATTTTCTGTTTTTCAAACTCAAACACCCTTTTAAAGATACCACCTGTCAAAATGCATTTGTCTGTGCAGGACTGGAGGTACTAACATGGTCTCTGAAATAACATGAAAATCACAAGTAACAATAAATAAAGAGTGACTGCACACTGACTAATAAAAATGGACTCATTATTACTTTTGCCAACTTGTTTCAGTGATCATTGTAGGGTTTTCTTCCTTTAATGGTCCACATGTCAATGTGTCTCAAGATATATTGTGGAAAAGCTCCCTTTTTTTAGCAATTTTTAAAAGCTACTATCATAACAGTTGTTTTTTGTTGTTGATTTTTTGTGATGTAGAAATGAACTCTGCCAAGGGCATCTCACAGCCTGGTACAACATCTCAATCTTTGCAAATATTGGTAAAAGAGTTACCATACTTGTAAGAGATGTTGGGTGTAGATTTCCTCTGTGTGCACATGGAAAGTGACAAATCTTCTCAGGTTCAACAAGGAAACAGTGTCATTTTTAATTTGTGAACGTCAGAAGAAATAATGGATCTGTCCAGCCAACGCTTTAGCTCTCAGAGAAAGCTGCAGGCATGTGGAAGCTCACGCTCTGGACGTTTTCCCTGACATCAAAAGCTTCCTCTCTTTTTGATTCAACTCCCATAAACAATACTTAGTTTATGTTTGTGGTGGAGTTTGTTTTATTCGAAGGTGTGGTGTGAGTGGAGATTAGAAGAATGGTAATTGTCAAAGCCCCACAGAACATAAAGTCCATCCATGCTGTGCAGCAACCCAAGAAATGCACAGATAACCCAGAATCCAAAACACTGAGTCTTATCGCTGCATGCACTCGACCATCAAAAACTGACTGCTGCGTCCACTGCTGGACAGCCAACAGGGACATCAAAACACTCGCGTTCTGCAGTTTGTAGCACGATCAGCACCAGATGTCAACACGGTCACATGGAAATGTGGGAGAGTGGCCTGACACTGCTGTGAGGCTTTGATGGAACTGTTTGATAAACAGACCTCAGGATTCATCTCACACAGAGATCTGCAGCATCATTACTTCACGTTGTAGGAGAAACATCTCAGCTCAGTGCTCCTTTCATGATAAAAGCTCCACCAAACATTTCTCTGCGCATGTTTGCATTTTCAATCAGTTCTGAAAATGCACCAGTACATTTACTTGCACCAGTAAGTGGCGTAGTGTTTAGAAAATGATTTGTGAATAAAGCAACGACTATTCAACAACTTCTCAACAGCAGATAACAGTCTCTCGTCCTGATCTGTTGTTTCATCCCGTCTGTGTCTGCTTGCTCCAGTGATGCTGATCGGCCTGCTGCGTTACGCTCATGTGATTGAGAAGCACCAGAACTGTGTCCTCAACACGGCCGGCCTCTCCGCCGGGTGGATCTGTGCTGCTGGGCTCATCATGGTGGGAAACTTCCAGGTAATCAACTGGCTCAGAGTTAATCATTTCAAACCTTCACCCATGGGCATATATTTGTCGTTGCCAATGGCAGGGACAAGTTGGAATTCCCTACAACATGAAAATTATAGGGAAGTATTTTCCAACTCTGGTCCTCGACGACCCCCGCCCTGGATGTTTTAGATATGTCCCTGCTTCAACCCACCCTGATAGACAAAAAGATTAACAGACTTGTGCAGACCTTGATGAGAAGCTGATGATGACCATTAATTAGAATCAAAATGACAGGATGTAGAGAACATGATTTAACCCTTTGTGTACACCTAGATTAACCAGATGTCGATGCTGCATGTAGTTTTGTTTTTTAAGGGGGGGGTGAGCATCATTTGGAGGGACAATTTTATAATCGCTGGATATTGGTGGGGGCATGTCCCCACTGTCCATGCTGATTCTACGCCCTCACCTAAATGATGATCTGTCTGTTGAGAACATCGAGTACATCACTGCAACTACGTCAGTAAAGACATGCTTTGGGATGATCTTAGTTCACAGTTGCATCTCTAATCATTCACCTTTCGTAAATGAAAAGAGAGATTTTTATAGTGAACTTTCAGTCATACTGGTGTCTCAAAGTTTTAGCTGCTGATTTATAACAACAACGTTCCTTATATTCAGAAGGATTAAAAAAAGGTGGCAGGAGGACTGCTGAGGTCCCTAAGAGTAGCAATAAAAACAAGGTCCTGCAGGAAAAGAGAGTACATCTTTTTTAGAACTTAAGTTTTTGCCACAGAAGGACGTGGCAGGATCCTCATGTCCTTGTCAGCTCTTAAAACCTGGTAGTTTGAACTTCAGAGGAACAACAACAAATGACACGTTACACCGTGTCCTTAATCATTTGACAAAAATAAGAGATATCCCATAAATCAACAAAAAAAAGGTGTGATTGTGGCATTAAAATGTCCTAAATTACATAACTCCAAATTTTAGATTTTACTGAATAAATCAAACTCAACCTGCAGCAAAAATGGACCACTTTCAAACTGTAAGTTACATAATTATTAGTTAGATTGTAATCTCACTGTTAGTTATTCAAGCCACCTCCGGCTTTTGTGTCGTTAGTTTCTTTGAAATTGAGGTGCGTGTTTGATGTTTTGTGCAAGTGTAATCCCAAGGCAAGATCCACTGGACGCAGAGTCACTGAAGCAGCGCCTTTCTTATCCAAAAACAAAGACTCATATCACATCCACTTTGGATAATATTTAAATATTTTTTCTTTAAACGTGATCATTTTTCTCACAGCTGCTTTGAAAGAAAGAAAGAAAGAAAGAAAGAAAGAAAGAAAGAAAGAAAGAAAGAAAGAAAGAAAGAAAGAAGAAAGAAAAAGAAAGAAAGAAAGAAGAAAGAAAGAAAGAAAGAAGAAAGAAAGAAAGAAAGAGACAATTATGGGTCATTGCCATGGCAACAGAAAGCACAGGCCCTGCAGTTGCAAAGGAGCTCAGATCATCCCATCTTTTTTAAGCTGACACACAGATAAAGCACTTATACATTTTCAGCGTTTGACTGAAAGATCCACGTGTGTCTGCCAAATTTTGAGCACCTCCTGAGAATGTTTTAATGTGTTGTACAGGAAATGTCGTGGTAAAATAGGAAATGCTATAAGTTGCTTTACAGGATAGATGTGAATGAAAGATTAACCATCACCGTTAATGTGCTTGAAGCTTCTTCTGCTGAGCCTCTGGATGCTCTCAACTCCTGCAGCCTCTCAGACCTTTGTAGACCTTCCAAAGCACACGTGCTTTCATGTTCCATTTGTTTTGTCTGTAAATTGTTTAGTGGTCTCTTTGAGGCAGGGGAATATTAAAGTAACACACTTTAGCTGGATGTTGTTAGTATAATATTTGAAAGGAAACTCAAACTGCGTTTTTTGTTGAGTTAAAACTCTGCTGTCAGTTGCGAGCAGCTGTTCACATAGACAGACAGATGTTTTTACAGCAGACACACATGTACTTCTGCTCAGTTTCCAGCGCTGAACATCTGAATTTTATGGTGACAGATATCTGTTTAAGATTCTCTGTAATTTATATACATTATTTCATAGGGATCCTACAACATTTCAGAAGGAAATATTAACATTTCTAATCCATTATAGATTATTAAAATATGCAGCTGCAGATTTTAAAAGGAGACATTGTGAAAAAAGTACTTTTCCACTGCAAAGAGCATATATGTAGGTGTCTAAAAGGACCACAGAATAAAAAACTGCACCACAAAACAAGCCTATCTATATTTAGGACTACAAAGGTTGGAAAATAACTTTGTAGGGTACTGTGGCATCAGAGTAACTTTATCCAGCTTCTCCTATTTAACCCCACCAAGCTGCACATCGAGCTTCTTTTGACGTACCTCAGAAGTCAGTTCTGTAGTCTTGAAAGTGTGTTAACTTATACATTAAACTGACTTTTGTAAAGAATTTCTGTGGAAATCAGACCACAGCATGAAAAAGAAATTTCATTAAGACTTCAGGAAATTGTTTCAACTTCTGAATGACAGGGTACAATGTTTAAACGCTTTAAAGCAGACGCCATTAAACTCTGTATTCATATGAAAATAGAACGGAGATAACATGTAGTTTCAATATGTCCTTATTTTTATAATATGAATGAACAGCATCACATTTCTAAAACTATACAGAAAAAAGATGAATTGGACTAAGCACAAGGGTTCGGGTTGTCTTTTACCAGGAATCTCATCACCGGGAAAAAAGAAGAAGGACCCATCGGGTTTTCAGTGTTCATATTCAGAGTGAGCACTCGTATCAGGATAAATCACTCATACTGCGGTATGAGTTACTGAATGAATGAGTCTTCAGTTTTATACAGGTTTCAAAAAGTTTTCTTTCAGGTGCAACAGAAAAAAAGAAACCATGTACAGCTATAAAAAAACACAGACACTGATGATTTGTAACCACCATATGACCAAAAACGGTCCTATCTGTACTCATTTTGCCATAAAATATAGTTTCAAACTGCTTTAGTAGGTAAATATTTCATGATCTGCTAAACATGCCTGTAGCAATGATCCAGTCTGTTTCAAAAGACAGATAAAAGCAATATTCAGCCACGTGTGCATTTTTCTTTAAATGTGTCACAGTGCACCCAAGGTTACTCCTAAATTGTCTGTGCACATGTACCTTTAAATACGTTATTGAACACAATGCAGAGTTTGCTCTTTCTCCCATTGCAGACATAAGAAATGAGCAGCAGGCCTGCTCCGCTTGCCCTGATTGGCTGCAGGGTCCTCCACCCTGTCTTTGTTTAGTCTTACGTAATCAACTCCAGCATTTTCCTCAGAGGAAACATGGCAGGAGCTCCTGGGTGGTGTTGCTGTTATAATGTGAGAACATGTGTACTACGTGCTCTAAAAATGTTTATATCTCAGAGGAAGAAGGGCTTTTGTTGCATTTAGAGTCACATCTAATTCAGCAGAAGCGATTCTTCCACATACAGCTCATCATAGCCCCACCTGCATTAAAAAAAAAGGATGATAAAGAATGATATTTTCATGCTGATGCTCCAGTGTAGCGTTCCATAATTCCACACATTCAACTTTCAGAAGAAAGCAGCCTTCTCTGCAGCAGTCTGCCTTCTGGCCGGTCAGTTTCTGGGAGCATGTTCAGCGGCAGCATCTTCACTTCCCTCTGCAGGTGTTTTGTTTCTAAAAGAAAACGTTATACAAGTAACATGATTTGCTACTTACTCTTGTAATCGGATGAATCCAGTACGATAACACTTAGATTTTTTCACACACTACTGAATTTTAGCTTCGTTTTTGTCAAATAAGTATTGACAGCATGTAATGAGTCATGTATTTTCTTTCATCTGAGACTGTATCCACCTCTTTTTAAAATCTGCTGAGAACCAGATGGCTTTTGTTTTTTTGTTGTGCTGATATGTGAACAGGCGTGAAACAGGCTGGACTTCCTGTTTGACGTGAATGTAATCTCATTGTTCGTGACTTCCTGAGTCAAGATGACACTGTGTAAGTGTCATAGATGATGGAGGTGATCTGATTTCTGTTGTAAATCAGTCCTCTCGCAGTTTCTTGGTGTAAATGAGCCCACTCTGCCGTTTGTCAGTTATTACTGAGGACTGCCTGTGTTGGGTCAGGACAACCTGCGTATGTGATTCTGATTTATCCTGATGGTTGCTGATGTGTACCAGATTTTTTTGACCTCATCAACGAGAAGATTATTTCCACTTCCACGTCTTTTTATAAAGCCTTCAGCCTGCAGTTGATAGCTCACATCCATTTTTTTGAGGGTCCAATGAGTTGAACACAATGAGTCCCTTTGAGAAGACATTTTCTTTAAAGCTTTAGTGACGCAAAAGCCAAAATTCATATTGTTTATTATCTTTACTGACCTTGGGATTGGGATTCACAGCTCACTACATATTTCATATGATCGTGCAGGGTTTCATCAGCAGATTTCCCTGTGTGGTGGTGGTTTTTTGTTAATTATTTTGAGCACAGGTGTCACTCAGGAAAATGGTAATGTGTACTTACTACTTTTTGAAATGTTTAATTTACTCTTGTGCAGTTGAAAGTTATTTTCATATGGTTTACTCTTTTAGTAAAATGTATGGATTTTTTACATTTATTTTTTTTTACTTTTGTGCCATAAAAGCACCTTCATTCTGAACTTGTGCTGCCAAAAAAAGAAATAGTTTTTAAAGCATCTCAATTTTTTTCTTTCTCTTTTTTCACTGAAAGAGAATTTCTACAACATTACTGGAACTCATTTATTTCAAATAGCCGTTCTGAACAGCATTGACAGTTTATGAAAGACCTTTGAGTATGTTTTTAAAAAGCTTCCTCTGTTTATTGCCGAGCTTTGATGCTTTCTCCTTGGTGTCTTGTCAGAAATCCACTCACTTACGAATTCCTTGTGTGTTTTTATGTTTTTCAGGTTGACTTTGCCAAAGTCCTTCACTACATTGGCGCTGGAGTGGCCTTCCCGTCCAGCATGCTGTTTGCGTCCCTTCAGTCCGCTTTGACCCACAGACTGGCCAAAACCCAGGCGGAGTACCGGATAGGCCACATACGAGTTGGGATGACGCTTCTGGCTCTGATTGCGCTGGTGCTCAGTATCCTTTTTTCTTTTTTTGCAGTTTTTAAGTAAAATTTAAACCCTCTAATAAAATGTGTACAGGGATATTTCTTTTCTTTTTTCTTTTGAGATGTGGCTGTGTCAAATTCAAATGTGAAGATACTGTATAATTAGACAAGTATGAGGATTTTCACCATATTAAACAGCTCCAACCTTGCAGGTTATGTCAGATGTATGCACACAGTGCCACATTTGAACCAGGCAGTTATTTACTTTATCACAGTTTGTTTATCACAGAACTTCCATGTTGCAACATAATCAGCAGTCCAACTAACACGGTCCTGTATTATAGGGTACTTAATAAAAGCACATAAACTAACTATTAATAAATACTTCACTCAGCCTCAGTTTAAAAAATGTTAGGCTACTTAGGCTAAATTCACTGGATGTGTACTAGATCCTAGTTTTATTTTTGCACATCCGTGAGTCCCCAGGTGATAAGCAGTGAGCGCTCTGTTAGGTTACAAGACAGCACCCTCTAGTGGTAGTCGTCGTTATGGGACGAAAGAGCTTTGTCACGATCTGGTTTGACTATAATCTTGTATCTCACAGGGATCATTGCTTGTAATCCAAGACATCCACACATGGACTGCGAATAAGCATCTGTGTGCATGCTGGGATTGATGAGAGAGATTTCTTTTGTGTAAAATGGTGTGTTTGCTGACATTGAGTCACTCCAGCTGTACTGTGGTTGTTCTCCTTAACGTCTGATCCCCAGGCGGAGTTTTCTTTTGCCAGGAGAGCTTTGCGCTGCAGCACGCCTCTGCCATCTTTGAGTGGATCTATTGCATGCTCATCATGCTCTTCTACGGGACGTTTGCCTTTGAGTTTGGGCGGGTGTCAGGGGATACCCTAATGGTGCTTTCCAGAGGAGGGGCAGTGCACAGCTTCTCCACCTCTGAGCAGAAGACGGAGGTCCATGGAGGGACCAGCCACCACCAGCCCGACAGTTTGTCGATCCTGTAGCTGAACCAGAGCGTGATTCACAAACATGGACAATATGGAAGAAGCCCCAGTGAGGGCAGTAGCCATAGCAACAAAGCTGTTTTTGGAGACATGTCTTGGCTTCAGCTCTGCAGACTCCACTGTAAAACCATTGCATAATATCAGTGCCTTTGTGAACACAGAGACCAGCAAAGAGCTCAATGTGCACGCACACCCACACCTACAGTCCTCACTGTTTGTGTAAATGATGTAACACCTGAACCCCTGGGTGGAATTGCCTTTCATCTGACCAAGCCTCATGAAAGTGCCTGAGAAGTGTCACTCCTTGCTGGGACGGGTTTGCTGGCGTCTGTCTAAAAAGTCTCGCACACAGAAACTTGTATTATTTTTACTCAGGAAGTGTTGTTACATTACCAGCTTTCACATCTTCCTTAAAAAGAAATTAAAAGCAAAAAAAAACCTACAAAACTCATACACACAATAAGTGGATGTTCTGATATGTCAACAAATGTGTTTTTATACTGAACTGTCTTATTTTACCTACACAAACTGGCATTATTTTTTTCATAATAACAACGTTGTTTCCATTTAAAGCTATAATATAACAGCAAAATATGTCAAACTAGGCGAGTCATATTTTCCTTTAAGCTCATCTCTGACTTGTGTTCTGGTCTGCCAACAAAGTTGGATAAATTTTCTCAGAGGCAATGACTTAAAAAAGGGACCAGCCTTAAAAAGAAGTAATAATTATGCTGTTTTCAATAATACACATTAAGTTCTATAAGAAATAAAGTTGTGCAATTATACAGCAAAATGGAAAAAAATAAAGCATTTCAAGCATTTCGAGCATTGTTGTTGATTAAACTTTCAAACAGTTTTAAAAAAAATAATTATCTTGATATTAAACAACTAACACGTATCAGTACATTGCACAGTTCATGTTTAATAACTAATCTAATAACTTTGTCTTATCCAGGTTCAAGTTACAGAGGGAGCAGCCAAGGCAGAGAGGTTCAGACCTCCCTCTACCTCCAGTCTCAGGCCAGCTGACAGATATAATACTTTGTGTTGGGGTCTCCCTTGGAGACAAGCTCAGTAGATGCCCAGAACAATCTCTCAGACCTTCAGGATTGAAATGAATGCCAGAAAGACCAGATGGACCTGAACAGGGTCTCCAGTGGCAGGAAGCAGATCAAGCAACCATGTTGCCGGGAGAACCCAACGGGAACATGCCCACCGTATGTCAGTCAAAGTTAGCTTTGTACCCAGCTCCAACAGCAGATCTCCACCAGAATATCTCCAGAGCTGCTGTCAGACTTTTACAGCTGAATATACAGTTAAGCATGTTCTCAACAGTAAAATCAAAAAGTACAGCGGCATTTAGCTGATGTTGGGCGTCTGGTTGCTCCGCTAAGCGTGGTAAAATGATGATTATGGATGAAAAAGTGATGACAGCTAGACATTGGCTGAGCCGACCGACATTAAACATACATTTTTTGCTTTCTATAAATTCTCCTGGCATGCTTCCAAAAACTCGCCATCCTCATAGTTGTTATGGCTGTAAAATAAAACAACTGAGACCAAAGTGGTTTTGTGAGCTGGCTGTAAATATGTTTATTTCTGCTCTTTGGACATTTTAAAATGGGAGTCAATGGAGACTGACTCACTTTTGGAGCCAGCCTCTAGCGGCCTGTCGTAGAACTGCAACAACCCAAAAGTTAGATCAGGGGGTCGGACTCCAGTCCAGGACTGCTGTCTTGCATGTTTTAGCTGTTATCCTGCTTCAGCACGCCGTGATACGAGTGACTGTGTCACACGCTGATGTTGACCACTAGTATGAATCAGGTGTGTTGATGCAAGAAAGCATCTAAAACACGCAGGACAGCGGCCCTCGAAGACCGAGTCCGAGTTAAAACAAAAAATAAATTCTTAAATACTTCCTAAACTTCTAGGGGTTTTTTTTGTTGAGACATAAAAATGTAATTTGCTCTTTAACAAGTCTTAAAAAATAGTCTCATGAACATCATAAATATTAAGTGTGTCACTCTTTATTAATATAACCTACACACATCCCATGATTCAAGAGCTTGTACAGGCACCAATAACTTGAAGTATTTTGTTTCGTGTATAAGACTGTAACGTCATTGAGGAGGAATTTTGACACAATTCATTCATTTGGGTGTGCGGACGTGTGTTAATGCTTAATTTAGTTTATTTAATTCATTGACCATGGACCACGTACAGCAGCATCAATCACATCTCCTTTGTACCTCAAAGTTAGGTAATTTATAATTGCTGTTTCAACATCTGCTGATAAAAGACTTTAATCCAAATGAAAAGACATTCAATTGTATGTCATTTTTCACATTTTAATATTTTATTGCACTTCATTCTGTAAATAACACATATTTCCCAAGAAATTGCTTGTGACAGAAAATGTAATTCCACTGAACATCAACATCCTGCTGCACAAGAACAGGTCTGAAGAATAGAAAGGCGGGTTTCCTTCAGCTGTGCTGCTGATGCCGTTAAGCGTCTTCCTTTATCTTTACCTTTTCAGAGGGATGTGACGGGGCTTGAACCACCTGGAGAGGAATTTGTGATTCCTTTAAAAATGTTTCCCCAACAGTGGATTTTCAAGTGCGCCTCATTGCTGGCTCTCCATGTTGGTCTTTCATCAAAGTTAGTGTTGATGTTACTTCCTCTTCACAGGAAGTAACTTCATATGTTGCTTTGATTACGTCTGATGAGGTCTTCTGATGTGTCCTCTTGGTACAGAATTGGGACATTTCACAGCAACGGTAACAGAGCTGATTGAAATCAATGCATGACAGAGAGAAACAACAGTGTGCCCTCACTCCTAAAGACAATTTAGAATCACCACTCGACCTAAGATCAATGTTTCTGGGGTATGGGAGGAAGCCGGAGCACCAGGAGAGAACCCATGCAGACACGTGAAGACTCCCGGCTGGGATTCAAACTGGGAATCTTCCTGCTGTGAGGTGACAATGCTGACCACCACACCGCCGTGCTCCCCTGACTTTTTCCAACTGAACTTTTGAGAGCTACACGTGTTGAAAAAGGAAAATGTTTACAGAAAGGAAGAAGATCTTCTGACTGTGTGGCTCTGATCGAATTCATTTATTTTCATTTCTTTCACCAGATGCAACAAGGCTTGAACAAGCTGGAAAAAATTTTACAAATGGCCCTAAAATGCTTCTCGGTTGCATTGATGGTTGCTCTGGCTGTGAGGAAATAACTTGACATGTTCTGCTTCAACCAGGCCATCGGAGGTGTCCTGTGGGTCGCCTGCCACAAATCCTGGTTCTGATGTGATTTCCTCTTCATCAGAAATGATCTCAGTCAGATCATTGGAATTGTCCTGTGGGTCATCTGACACGCATGGCAACTCTGATGGGGGTGCTTTTTAAAATTTTTAATAACACGCCAGGAGATTTTAAGTAAAAAAAAGCAACACCTTTTTTTCTGAAATGATTGATTGGCAGTCGGCTCAGCCAATCGCTCTTGTTGGACCAGAGATACATCAATGCTGTTGTTATTGTCTAATTATTTTCATCTTCTTGTTTTAAGGAATTTTAAGGATTGTTTTTGTTACACATTAAAAAAATATTTCAAAGTCTTTAAATAAAATAGGCAACTTTTAAAACTATGTTTGTGCCTCCAAAGTCACCATTGAACCAAATTCTTACAAAATACTGATTTACATCACATATCAGAATTATGCCCAAAATTACATGGATATGCATTTTGATCCAGACAAGCAGCCTCAGTGAAAAGGTAGACATGACACACTGCCATTCATGAAATCAGTCAAACATTAGACAGTTGACCATGTGGCAAAAATTAAATTACCGTAGTAAATGTATGCTGTACCATTGTTGTACCTAAAATGGTACAGCAGGGAGATGAAAATAAAAGTTTTAGTTCATGCAGGGGTTTAACGACTTTTGTGGTGGATTTAGAGGCTAGCATAAGAGATAAGGCCGAAGGATCAAATTAACTCAATAACTCTGTAGATCTGTAAAATAAAACCATTAGAGTTTATGTACATTAAAAAGCATTCAAACTTCTCAAAAGCAGACCACAGTTGTGTTTTAGTTTAGATTTCTGTCCACAACTGTACTTATTACAATCCTCAGTCTCATCCAGTGGGCCCTTAATATTTGGAGCAGTTTAATACAAAGTTTAATATTATATTTATTTTTATTTATTATGGCCATGTCTTTGGCTTTGTAATAATGAACTTTATTGTGTGATTGTCTCACCATTTCACAAGTTTGTATACTACTGGACCAGTACAAACGCCCAATACCTTTCTTTTTTGCAAACTTTAGGAGTCTGTCTGTTTCCTAAAAAAATAATTTAAAAGTTATTAGTAGCAAGTAAAGTAAAGTGTAAAGTTGAGCAGATGAAACTGTAGATGACAGTAGATGAAAGGACAACATTTGTCACCACTGTGTAAAAAATTTAACAAAAGATCTAAACATTTGTTTTGCTTTTATCACGGTATAAACACCATGACATAAAGAAAGAGAGCTATGGTCGCTGAATAAACGAGTCCCAGACTGGTTGGTTCACTGAAGACGAGTGTAAACGTGGGTTTCAGTGTGTTCTGTAATAGCAACAAATCAACACTAGATGGCAGCAGAGTCCCGCTGTTGAGGCCATTCCAGTGCATGTTAAAGCAATAAGACTGACTTAAACTAGGTCCAAATGACTTTAGAGGTCCTAATCAAAAACTAGAGTGCTTACAGTCTGGAAACGCAAGTTGAACAATGTCATAAATAGTAATAAATATATAAAACAGAGTTTGTGATTCATGAAATCTTTATTGCATTTATGAAAATGTTAAATCTGGCAATGTCACTGCATTTCTGACAGCCGGACCACCTTGAACCAGTTCTCAGTATTTTAATTTTTAACTTTATGTCCATATCCAGGTTGTAGACCTGTTGGCTGGTGGTGTAGATATGATCTCATTATACTCGAATTAATTAAAAAAAAAATTCAGGTTATTTAGGTATTCAGGTTTAGTTATTCAGAAATTCTAATTTTAAGATATTAAGCTGCACACTCAGATTTAGGAGCAATTCAGATATCACCTAAATGTTACAAAAACCTCCTTAATAATTGTCAGACAAGCCTTTTAGTTGAACTGAGAGCCTTCGCTCTGGCTTGGGTCATTTTGACCTGAGCGTTTACGCCTTGCAAAGATTAAGCTTAAGCCGTAATTAACTGTTTGTACCAAGCATTTACAGAGTTATGTGTATTTGATTTCTGGTTATCAGCTGATCACATGACACATTGCAGAGCATCGTATCTGTATTTTAACTGACTTTTTCATTTATTACTGCCAACTAAACAAATAATATGTGACAAAAGACAATGACCATTTACTAATTCAAAGAGTAATCATGAAAGAAAGCTTGGACATAAATATTGTTTTAAAGTTTGGGATTCCTGATGTCTGGTGTATTCTAAAACAAACATTCATTCCTTTTATATTTCATTGATCTGTGCATTTAACAAAGACACAAGAGAGTATACAGAACAAAAATACTAAGGGTTAGATATAAAAAAAAATATTAAACATATGAATTGTGGGATATTAAGTAAGAAAAAGCCACAATTAAGCAAACAAAAGCAAAAAGAATTAAATCTGTTATTTAAAGATAACTTTTCAGCAAGGTAAAAGCTGTGACAAGATATTAACTAGTTAAGGCACCTGAAGATCAGCTTGTAGAAAAATTAACAAACCCCCCAAAAAACAGTGTGAGTTTAAATTCAGAGGTGCGAACATGGATCGGGTATGAACTATAGAGAAATATTAGAATCTGAAATGATCAGATGTTAGTCTACCACACAATAACATTATTAGTAATTAAAAGGTGCTATACACTCACAGCTGTATTTAGGTAAAGCAAGTGTACTTAACAAAGTAGCCAGTGAGTATAGATCCAAACTTTCACATCATTGTCTATAACAGGACATATGAATGACACAAGAATGACACGTTTAACACAAGAAACCATAAAAACCTCTGGAGGGGAAAAAAAGTGAAGCAATTTTAAACTTCAAAAATAATTTGTACACAATAGGACATCCTGAGAGATATGTGACAAAGCTGCTGTATTAACTGATGAACTGATAGTTTCAGAGATAGAGAGACAGAGATAGTTTGATCAGACCGAGATAGTTTGATCCATGTTTGAGCAGTCTGTATTGTGGTTTGGGATCAGGGTCTGGTCTAAAGTCATCTAGCTGTCAAACAAGCACTGACTTGACTCCCTTTATGCTTTTCACAAACTGTGTTATATATTTTTTGGAAAGGTTTCAGGATTGTAGGTATTGTGGTTTATGATTAAGAGCTGGTCTTAGATGGTCTACCTGTTGGAAAAGCAGTGTAATAGCACTAGTTTTCACTTTCATAAAGAGAATAAAGGTTTCACAATAACCTGTTGTATAAAGCAATACATTCATTTCTAATATGATTGATTGACAGTCGGCTCAGCCGATTGCTAACCATTATCACTTCCTCTTCCGTAAGCATGTTACTGCGCTTAACAATCAAACAGCAGTTTGTACCAGCTCAGCATCAGATAAATCAACAATAGTTTTTGATGTTGCCATTCGATCAACGTGAAATGGGATATTCTACTGTAAACATCTGGCTGCCTGTATCTATATATATGTGTGTATATAGATGTCTATATGTATATGTATATGTATATGTATATGTATATGTATATGTATATGTATATGTATATGTATATGTATATATATATATATATATATATATGTGTGTGTGTGTGTGTGTGTGTGTGTGTGTGTGTGTGTGTGTGTGTGTGTGTGTGTTTGTGTCTATTTTGTTGCTCTCTTTTCCCCCTTTTTCTCTCTTCCCACAATGTATGTACTAGTTACTCCATATATACAACTTTATATTGATATAAGAGTATAAGAATATATAAATATAAGAATATAAGAATGCATAAGGATTTAAAATACTTCTATATATATTATATATATATATAACTTTTTAATCTTGCCCCCCAACCCTCAGATACACTCAGATATGTTCACAGTTAAATAATTGTAAACAGAAAGCTCCTCCCCCTTTTCTCTGTCCTCTCCTTGCTTGTAACACCTGATTATCCTGTGTCCACCTTTACTCTTAAAACAACATGTTATAGACTAATTTTAACTCACATTACAACACATACACAGGACTGCACCCACCACTGTCTCGTCTTTCTTTCTTGCTCTTTCATGTCCCACCTTTTTGTAGTCTTTCACCTTCCACACTCGGTGATCTTAGCCCTCTTTGGCAGAATATTTATTCTCCTCTTTCTTTTTCTTTCTTTCTATAGGGATTAATAAAAAATGGTTTGACTGTCATGACGACTGGTGAAGGTGAAAAAAAACAAAACAACTATTCAGCCAAATGGGTGTGAAATTAGTCAATTAAGGGCAAAAATGGTTTAATGAACCAGGCTGTAAATATGTCTAATTTTGCTCTAAAGTTAGACATTTTAACACAGGAATCACTGGTGATTGACTCACTTTTGCAGCCAGCCTCTAGCGGACGGGCGAGGAACTGCAACATTGTTTGCAAGAATATTTGTTTCATATGTCCTTTCAGTGGCGAAATCAGAAAATGACCACTGCATTTAGACACAGCTGTGTTAATACAAACTGCTATTTGCTTTGATAAACTTTGTAGCAAGACAGTGACTGATAAGGAAGAGATGATGGCTATCCATTGGTTCAGCCGACTAACAGTCAAAAGTCTAAGCTATTAATAGATTTAATTTATCTGATGTATAAAAAAACTGCAACCCCCTGTTCTTTGAACCTGGCTGCAATCATATATATTAAAGAACGTCATTATAGAGCAATACATTTATTTACGCACACCATAATATACTCTGCAACATAAGCACCAAATCACAAAAAGCGGTTATTTTGTCATACGTTCCTTCCAAATAGCACAAGCGCACAGACAAGCAATGTGTTTTACCTTTATAGTTTGGTAAGAATGAAAATAACGGACAACTGACATTTGTGGAGTGAAGAAATGCTGACAGAGTCAAAACTGATCATATTAAAAGATGATCGTTTTAATTGCTTTTCCATTTAGTGCATGAGCCTTGAAATAGAAACAAAAATATACAAAGGCTGAATTAAATTAAAAAAGGAGCCCAAGCTGCACAATGGAAAGTAGTTTGGCTCATTACAGGCGAGAGGCAGGGGTGGACCCTGGACCGGCCGCCAGTCTATCACAGGGCCACTTATTGTTATTTTAAAAAATCTTTTATTTTAAATACGTGACTACAATTTCCATGATCTGGTGCTTCAGTCAATTCAGACCGTTTAAAATAAGACACATTTCCAAGCAAAGAGAGATGTTTTTAAATAAGAACAAACCAACAAGCCTTACATGAAATAAAATAGAATAAAATGAAGCTTTGTTCTTGGACACTTAAGCAAACCCACAACCAGTCACAGCAATCTGTTAGTGAAATTGACAAGAGAACAAAACGTATTTTCTTTTCAATATGAATGATTATATTGTGTCAGGTCTTTGTTGTCAGCCCAGATCCAACTCTCAGAGGTCATCACCGTGTTAGGCACAAGTAGTGATGACAACTAAAGTGTTGACAACTAGCCAGTGGCTGTGCTGGCAGCCAATCAAATCACCATTCCCTTAGTTGTACAAAAATGTGCTTCTTTGTATAATTTTACCTGATGTTCCACAAAAAAGTGGAGAGTGATAGCCTAGTGGTTACAGTGGTGGGCTTTAGCCTGGCAACAAAGGTGAATCACTTTGGCCCACCAAACTATGCCAGAAAAAGTAGGTTTTGACTGATATCTCCTATCTTTTCTTAACCTACTGTTATATTCATTTCACTTATGATGTTTTTATTATTATTTTATAAAGTGTATATATATTATATATTACTACCATATTTAATTCCGACACACCAGCTCCGGAAAAATCATCTTTTATAAGTCAAAGTGAACGGACTGGAGATAAGTGGGAAAAAAGCTGGTGAATTCCCATTTTGACATTAATCCTACACACATTAGCTCAGTATTTTTAATTATATAAAGTTATTATTTTATTAATATATATATAATTATATAAAGTATTTTATGGTGCAAGGTTTATTTGGTCTTTGGTCAGTATTTGATATTATTATGATATGAATGTGGACACCGGAGCGTTCATGTTCATAACTGTATGTGACTTGAGTGTTTTTAGAGCCAGAAGCCGTCAGATTTGTTACATTTCACTGTGATCACATGATTGAAACATGCTCATCCTGCCATCATTGTCTGATCACTGTGCATTGTCTGATCACTGATCAATACCTGACTATGACATCACTGTTGTCTGCCCTTGTTTCCAGACTTCACCTGTGAAGTGGCAGCGACAGAGCTTGTAAGTTGTGTTTTATTGCCGTCATCGTTCTCTCCTTCATTCTTTTGTAGTTTCAAGTTCTCCTGCAGTTGTCCAGCTCACTCTGGTTTATTTGTGCAGCTGAACATCCCGTCCTCAGGAGGGCTCCTAATGGGACCTTCATCCTCAAGGTCTCAAAGGAGGCTCAAGCCTTGGGTCCCTCTAAAACAGGCCAAAGTACCAAAGCCCCAGAGGAGGTGGAAGCAGAGGCCCGTAGCCATGGTGCCAGAAGGGTGGAGACTGCACCAACATCACCCTGATGTTGAGCCAATCGCAGCTCCAGTTTGGCCGGTACCAGGGGATGACCTTCCACTGGCTGCTGGAGAACGACATAATAAACATTAACTAAGCTAAATTGAAAAAAAAAAAGTTATTTGTTATAAATGAATTACTTTTTTCACTATTTCATTTAGGATTCAAAGTTAAGTCTTTAAATAAAGTAAATACAAACTCAGATATGACAGTAAATATCACAATTTGCTTATATATTTTTTTAATGAAAAAAACTAGTCCCAGATTCAGAAGCAGTGTCTGGAAAGCTGATTTCATCCTTACTGCTTCCATAAGGATTTAAAGTTTGGCTGAAACTGACTCCTGCAGCATCACAACAATGATTTACAGTCTTCTTCTTATTATTATTATTCTTTTACTTTTTTCTGCTCCCTCCGGGGGGCGCCACAGCAACTCTTCCATCTCTATTTAACCCTTTTCTCTGTGTCCTCTTCTCTCTCACCACCAACCTCAGGTCCTCTTCACTACATCCATATATCTCCTCTTTGGTCTTCTTCTAGGCATCTTTCCTTGCAGTTCCCACCTCAACATACTTTTCCCAATAAACTCATTATCCCTCCTAATTCCAGAAACAATGACGTGGAACCTCTACCAGCAGACTCTGCAAAGCTGCAGCATCAACCTCCACCTGTAGCCTCTCCAGAGAGATGCAGTCAGCTGCTGTCAGCTGCTGTAGCCTCCATCCACCAGTCACCTCTGTGCAACTCTTCAGCTTGAAGAAGTTTCTGCCTCCACCATCTTGGTCTTCATCTGAACTTCAGATCAAAACCTCCACTCTCCAGGGTAAGAACACAGCTTCACCTGTGACTTTTGAAGATCTCCACCTTGTGCACTTTCTGTATGTTAACCAAATATAATCGCATACATCTGAATGGGAAAACTTAGAAAAAGAAAAATGCTGTTGATCTTAAGGATGAATATAGAGGCTCCGGACCTGCAGCTCCATCTTCAAGCCCTCCGATGAACAAAGACAGCCCTCAAACAGTCCATAAACACTGAAGAGCCCAAGCAGGGGCTGTTTTACAAGGATGTCCAACAAACTTTGAATCAAAACGTTAACTCTGAGTCAACAAACTCTGAGTCAGAAACTCTGAGTTTTGGGTTTCAGAAAAGCAGTTCAGAGTTGGTTCAGTCAACTCTGAGTATGTTGACGCATAGTGAGCGGTAGTGATCCTCCTATTTTAGTTTGCTAGAGCAGAACATGTTAATGCAATCGTATAATAAATATAAGCATATATTCAGACATAAGTGCAACACGACTGTTGCTGCAAAAGAGGAGAGTTGACATCAGAGAAAATTGTAAAGCGAGTAAATACGTAGACGAATTCAAATATTAGACGACCGTTTCACACCAACACAAATGAATGTAGATGTATATTGTTTTCCATATTCAGCGTCATGTAGGTGCAGTCCTGGGATGAAAAACGGGAGGTGGAGGGGTGGGGGTGATGTTTGAATCGGGCCATTTGTCTCATAGTTCTGTGTGGTTCACTTTCTAATGTACCAGGATGGAGTATGTTCAGTATCCACGTTGTTATTAATACAACAGACATCTGCAAATCCATAACCGCTTATAAAATGAACACCCCAAAGTATTTTGTGTGAAGTATGAACATACTTGATATTTGTCATGCACGGTAGATAAGAAAAGCCTTAAGGCTCTTTAAAAATCATCACGTGTCACGTAGACAACTTGATTGATTTGACTGCATTAATGTTGATTCTGATCCTCAATATACTTTTTTGACACAAATGCGACATGTCATCGATCATACGTCTGTAAAACGCACGTTATGATTAAATTGTACCTCTTTTAAGCTTCATGAAGTGGAGGAGACAGAAAGTTACTCCAGGTTTACATCACAGAGTCAGTTACCGTGGTAACAGACTTCAAGTCTGAGTTACTTCACTTTCTGAAACTGGGTCGACTGAACCCTCTTTCTCTGGATCATTTTTGAAGTTATGTAAACCTGCACTTGTGATTCCATGTTTATCCACTAGTAGAGGTCACGCAGGTCACATCTGTTTTTCTAGTCAACCAATAAAGTGTCTTCCAAGATATATAGATTAGTTCAGCACTGGCGTATAATATTATACAAGAAGAGCTTTTGTTCATCTTGGTTCAATCTGGAGGGATGTTGCAGTGTGGAGGCAGAATCTCCTGTAACCAGGTCCTGCTGTCAAATATGAGTGTGGGAGTGTTCAGCATTTCAGCACTGGACAGCAACCATTAATTAAAGCTCATCAGCAGCACTACTAACCCTCTTCATCTTCCTCCTCCTCTTCCTTACAAAAACATAGTGCTG
The DNA here is from genome assembly GCA_014839995.1 of Xenentodon cancila. Lineage (NCBI taxonomy): Eukaryota > Metazoa > Chordata > Actinopteri > Beloniformes > Belonidae > Xenentodon > Xenentodon cancila. The sequence goes on along the minus strand of CM026218.1, from coordinate 4,866,253 downwards.
AAAAGGGACATTATTGACAGATTGAAAGAAGTTGCAGAAGTTGTGGGTGGCTGAGCACTGCCTGCACAGAAGAGAGGTCCTCATCATGGATTGATGTGGGTGATGACCTGACTGTTGGAAGACAAATAACTTTAAAACACTCTAAACTTTATTTTTTTTTGTCAGTTTATATCTCACGAAACACACTGAAATTTGCCTCTGCTTTTAACCCATCACTAGTTTTTCACTAGGAGCCGTATAATAACATCCATCTAACAAGTGTAACTGGAGCACAAATCCATCCTTGTTGTTATGGCATAGTGGTTAAGGTGATGGACGTGAAACCTTTTGGGGATTTCTCCCGCAGATTCAAAACCTGCAAACAATGGTTAGTGTTTGCTCCTTCTTGAAGAGGATTGACATGCTAGAGGTTGGATCTCTTCAACATAAGCAGCATTATTTAATACTCAGTCTGTTTACATCACTTGTAATATTATGTGCATTTTTACTCCAACATGCATTAATGGAAGAAACATCAGTCCACATTCAGTTCATTTCCTGAAGAAACAGCTGTTTCAGCAGCTTTTGATTGTGGTGATGGTAAAGTGGTGAGTACAGCCGTCCTCCAAGCAGCTGACTCACATTTGAATTTATTACCACTAGATTAATAACCACATGTTTCACCGTCTCCCCTCCAAGTACTAATCAGACTCCCTCCGGTTTAACTTCTGAAATCAGATGTGTTCAGGTGTGTTCAGGCTGGTCTGGATGTAAACGAGCAGCACGGTTTCACAACAAATGTTTTTTTTTCTAAAAAAGATAAAAGCAAACGTATCTCACATCATCAGAAGCCGGTGATGTCATTAATGATGTCACAGAGGATCATGGTTCTGGAGGTCAGAAATAAAACTTAATAAAATAAACAATAGTAACTTTAGAAATCTTAAGAAATAAATCACTAAAATCAAAACACGTAAAAAAAAAAGAAGATTTTTTTCACAGCAGATTGAAAATATGGAAACTTCTCCAAGTAAATACTGGCGCAGTGAAGTAAAACACCAGAACACCTGTTTTGATGTTCTTGTTGGGAAACTAAACTGAACTGGTCCCATTTAAATAAAAACATCCAGATAATGTGGTTGATGTCAGGATGATCCCAGCATGTAGACGTTCACTGGACTGAAACTGGTCTGAAACTCTGCACATGTTCAACTATTCCTTCCCAGGGATCGGACACAGATGTAGCAGAAGAAACCCATCATGGAAACGGAAAGAGGGGGGTTTCAGGTGAAGACCACAAACACCCACAATTATTCTCTGGATAAAAAATATTCAAAACAAACATTTTATTTTCACTAGTTAATGCTGACATAATTATCATTTGTACCTCTGACAGTTTTAATGTATTTCAGAGACAAAAGAGAAGAAAGTCCTCCTGTGATACACTTTAATAGTTTTCAAGAAGATCACATCTGACTAACTAAATGGTTTTTAAATGGATGGTCACGTTTTGTCTACGGAAAAGTAACGAGTTGGTGTCCAACAAATCAGGAGACTCTGACTCTGAGCTGGACGTCAGCGGAGAAAAGAGCCAAAACAGCAGAACATCCTACGATGTCCAGCGAGGTAGGGAGGGGTTCTGCACAGTCAGGATTCTGTGGATATTTGGTAGTCTGATGTGAAATCAGTCAACTGAGTAACCGATCCAGAATGAGACACATTTGTTTTTAGCTGTTGAGACTGTCAAGATGTGGATTCACAGCATTTCATAGTTGCCATAGTTTTTGTGGAACATCAAGCCAAAACTAACACATCACATTATTCATTTAACTTCAGGAGACTCGTGCAGATGTTTGTCACCTGAAGAAGACCTCCACAAAGTGGGGCACTCAGATAAGTTCATTCGAGTGTTCAAAGCAGAGACCAGAAACTAGCAGAGGATGGTTTCGATCCATCGACATCTGGGTTATGGGCCCAGCACGCTTCCGCTGCGCCACTCTGCTGTTTCTGCTGTAAAACGCAGGTGAACTCAACCTTTCCGTCTTCAGTGCAGTCCATCATTTCATTTTTATTTTAAGTAGTCTCTGGAGCAGTAATCTGGAGGTGTACTGGTCCAGAACAAGCAGCCAAAGCACCTGTAAAATATGAAATCAGCAAAAATAAATCATGTCGACATAGTTCAGCTGTCATTTACTCTATTATAGATTTTTAAGCTTTGTTTCATTTTTATAGTTTGTTATACAGAGAGAAAACGCTCCTTATTGGGACACCAATTCTTGCCTTGATCTGTCATGACATGGGAGGTGAGGAGAGGACTGAAATGCAGGAGACTGAGGCCGCTGGAGGGCAAACTAAAGTCCTTTAATCAAACAAAAATGCTTCACAAGCAGGAATGCAAAATATCAAAATACTCTGACAACAAAAACACAAGAAAACAAAACAAAAAAATAACTCAGAAAATGTCTGCACCATAATAACACAAGAAAATACAAAACAGGCCGTCATCCAGGCAAGAACCAAAAGAGACGTGACAGAGTCCTGCCGGCTCCTGCCGCGCTGCCACGGTCAGCACCAGCAGCTGTCTGACCACCGGTCCTGACACTACAACTCCCAGCATTCCTCAGTCCTCCTCATCATGGACTGCACCTGTGTCCTCATCATCACCTGGTCTGTTCCAGCTGTTATCCTGCCTACTAGAACCCTGCACAGACCCGGCTCCTCGTGTAGTCTTGTTTCATCCACATTATTTATGAGTTTCAGCCTAAAACGACTTACTTGTGTCTCTGCGTGCGTCTTTATGCAGTGTTTTGTTATTAAACCCAACTTTAGTCACGTCTGCGCTCGTGTCTGCCTGCTGCTTTCAAACCTGAAAGATGGTCTCTGATGGATGGATGTTAACATGTTCCCACATTTTAAAGTTAGTTGGTTGTCTAACTTTCAAGTAACTCATTAAAAAGATATTTCTTCAAATTTTGGATCTGAAGTTGTGTGAATTCCTTCAAACCAGCTAAACTCACGTTTTTGTACGTCTGTGTCAAGTTGATGTCGTATCTGCATCATAGTTGTTGTCCTGCTGCCGAGGCGTCGACGACCTTATTTTACCTGCAACAGATGACAGTCACATGATCTCAGTTTGGAATCAGGGAGGATTTCTGATGGAGGCTGTCCACACCCAACACCATCAGCATTTAAAGCTACTAAAAACCCAGTAAATGAAGTCTGAAGAAACACTGTCTTAGATATATTTCAACTGTTGCTAAACTTTTTCAACTTTAATTTACTTTTTGACCACATTTTCTTCACAACATCCTCTGCAACTCTGTAACTGATGCAGAAGTGATGTGATGCACTAATCTGTAACATAACATTCATTCAACACCACTTCAAAACTTTACACGTCCACAATTCAAAATAAGATAAATATTAATTTGAGCACCAACAAAAGTGATTCTGAACCTGAGTAAGATGTAATAAACATTGTTGCACACAAGAAAACAGCAAGCAAATAATATCTATTTCCAAGAAAAGGAATCACTTTACGTTTACGTTTACGTTTACGAACCTGGGTCAAACTAGACCCAGGTTCAAGCCCACAATGGTAAATCACTGGGGGCCCCTGAGCGAGGCCCTTAACTCCCAATTGCTCCCCGGGCGCTGATGTTAGCAGCCCACTGCTCACTAGTCAAACTAGTTGATGGGTTAAAAGCAGAGGTCCAATTTCGGTGTGTATCGCACATACAGCATGTGCACAATGTCCACACTGACAAGAATGGTCATGAAAAAAAAAAAAAAGAAAGAAAATATGGAAAAAGATCCAGGTGCATTTTAATCGTGTATGATTTGGATTTTTCTTTTGTTCCTCACAGATACAAAAGGGGTCGAGTCCGTCCTCACACTCTGCACCACGGGCGTCTTATCAAGGAAAAGCTCTGGGAGAGACTCAACCAGCCGTCATGAAAGAGTCTGTCGGTGCAGACGGACGTGTGACCGTCAACGTGTCGTATGGCACCGGAGTCTGTCCTGCCCGTTACCATGGGGACATATCGGAGGAACCACGGCCTCCAGAGAATAGAATAGTGTCTGCCTCAGACTTTTGAGGAGTAGTGTAGATTCAAGAGAAAGATAGTTATGTAGATATGTTTTTCATGTCTTAAGGCTTCACTTTTCAGTATAGCTGCAGTAAAATGTGTTACATGATTCATTATTAGACAAGGAATTCAAGTGAAGAAGAAATACTAACATAACATGTGGCCAAATAACAAAAACATATCAGCAAAACCCAACAGTCACAACAACACTGGTCACTACTGTCAACCAGCCACTTTGAAGATTTCTGTAAGTAGTGTTACTTCATAATGAAGAATATGAATATAAACAAGCCAATGTACCGATGTGAGTGAATGATGGTTGATATAAGAGTCTTCCTCTTTTATTTGAATAAACTCTTACTTTTTCACACTGGAGGTCCAAAAGCCCACTCCTGAAAGGCTTCATGAGGTTAGTCATTTTATTTTTATAAACATTAGTGCCGACTCTGGAAACCGCAGCCTTTCATAAGGTCCATGTTGTGGTTTGCATGGTGAGATTTTCCAAAGACTGAAAAACATGAAGCTTTACTTCAAACTTTTATGTTTACCTGAGGCAAAGGGATGTGACCCACTTTTGGGTCCCAGCCCACCAGTTGGGACTCCTCTCTCACTGTAAAAGGTAGACCCTCAAATCATTTGGAGAAGGGGGTCGAACCCTTTCTGCATTGATGATATGCAGCAACAATTGGTTCTCGAAAATCAATACCCATGTTTTTCCCTTGTGGCATTTTGTTTACATACAACTAAACGCTGCAGATTCTTAATATGTTAAGAAAAAGAAAAGCAGCAGTAATACAGAGCTACCAAAGAAACAGAACAGCATGATCTTTGAAGTAAAAAATAAAAATAAAAAATGCAGCAGGGAGGTCCGTGTTGCATGCAGCTTTAGGAGTGTGTGCACTGTTTTCTCAAAATTTCCAGTGACTGTGTTTGAATAATACTCTCAGATCTATAGTATCCTGACGTATCCAGTTCATGAACAATTAGAAAAAAGCAAAGAGCCAGGAATAGTTGTCACCACTCAGCATGATACAGTATATTTCCTCTCTCTATCAGCACTATGGGATCCAGTTCTGCTGACTCAGCATCTGTTTCTCTGGATGAACTGCTTCTCACCTCACTTCCCTTCATGCCCCCAACTTCAGGTGGCACTTTATAAAGCACACAATTTAATAAACCTAGCATTGTGATGTGTGACATCAGCACCATGAGGGAGCTGAAGCTGTCTTTGGTTTTTGCCGATAGCAGACATAGATGATCCCTGCATGTAGAAGACACTTTGTAAAAGTAAACCAGCTGCATTGCCCAACACAGATGTCTTGTACTGGTGATGCAACTGAGGGTCTGTGGTACCCAGCTGCACCAGCTCCACGTATTTAACAGTTTGTGCGCTACAGGCGAGTTACCTGTGTGGGTCGTCGTCATCAGTCCAGCAACCCGTTCAACTTGTGGTGTCAGTGAATCAAAGTGGATGGAGTTTGTTTGTTTGTTTTCTGCTGAAACTTTACAATTATTTTTACTTATTACAGTTTTCCTGATGTTTTTTTTAGCTGTTGGCATTAGCAGCTAATTTACATGTAAAAGGAGGCAACTTTAAGTGTAATTTATAATTAGAGTCATGTGCTGCTGCACAAAAACCCAGCAATGCCTCGTGCACTGCCAAAAACTGTACAACATAGGAAAAAGAGTAAAATAAGGAACGGATCATGGAGAAGTACTTGTTTTATACTGTGACAACGAGACCAGGGAAACGTCTTGGTGTCAACAGACAAACACATTTCTGCCATTGGCTCAGTTGTGGCACAGTGGGACCAGGATTATGACTCATTAGCACCAACTACATTATATGCATTCATGTGGCAGTGTGTGTGTGTGTGTGTGTGTGTGTGTGTGTGTGTGTGTGTGTGTGTGTGTTTGTTTGTGTGTGTTTTAAACACATTTGAAAAGTGACTCATTAATTGTGCCATTACTTTCAAATACAATATCAGCTTTCTGCTGGAAATCTTCATCATTTTCACCAATAAACTCCAATAAACTATAATGCGAGATCTGATCTGTGAATCTTGATGTTTGATAATACACACGTCAAGATCATTAATCCTTTGTTTTACCCATTAAAGTGCTGAATGAGGTGAACCTGTGCCACATTAAAAACGGTACATGCAGGCTTGTCCATGTAGTTTCATTGTGATACAAGACTGTTGGCAGCTTGAAATCAGTGGAGTCCAAAGCAAAAAATAATGTGTGAGCAAATAGCAAGAAAAGTACTGAAGCTCATCAATTCACTGTTGTTTTTGTTTGTTTTTTTCTGCTTAGGAAACATGAATCTTCATAAGGCTTGGGGTGCCCTAGGAGCTTGGTATTAATTTCAAGGTTGATAAAGGTTTATATTTTCTGTCTAATCGTTGAATGAAGATGGCCGGCTGCTTCACATACAAGACCATCTGTGGTCAGTATGGTTTCTGCCAGTATGTTTCTGTGAGGGTCGTGCTTGGGTGCCGCTCCAAAGTTCAGGAGTGATGGTCCTCAGCAGCAGTGAGGTTGAACCATTTATCCACAACTCAGTATCTAATTAAACTGGTCAATTACAGGTGGATGAACTTTTTTCACAATACACAGGCAGCCTTCTTGATGACCATGTTCCATGTTGTTGAGCCTAACGGATGGCTGCAAAGAGGACAGGACTCCACCACATATTTGTACAAATGTAAATGTCTTGTAAAGGTTTTGTTTCTCAGTTCTGGATGTAAAAAGTTCTAACTGGACTTCAAGGGATCAACTGATGCAACCATTTTAGAGGACTTGAGGTTTATTTTAGAGGAAGAATTGTGAAAATAAAAGGCCTAAAAGGAACTGAAAGACTCTTGAAAATATTTCACTTGTTTAGTGTCGAGCACATGTTTATTTGAAACTGACACATATGTAATCAATAAATTCACAAAACACCATTTGTCAGGTACAATAACCAATAAATCAATAACTCAATAAGTAAGTCAATTAAAACCGGAATGGACAGAAAATGTATATAATAAATATTTACAAATATGTGGTCAAGCAATAAATGAAACATTAAAATGTTGAAATCAATCAATCAATAAATCAATAATGAAGGAGGAGAGGGTGGACTTAAGACGCAGGCGGCTTTTTCTTCCACTTTTGTGGTTTCCTCAAACCCAGAAAGTGCCTGAACCTTTTAAAAGCTGAAGGAGTCTTCTTATTTGTCTCTGGGAGAGCTTGCTCGGGCATCTCCAGTCCAGGATCAGGATGAGGCTGGTGTATTTCCTCTGGGAGGGGTTCCTTGCAGAGCCGGGCCAACTCTGTAACATCAGGGGAGACCTCATGGATGAACCCATCCAGCAGTTCCTCAGGGAACTGCTTGCTCAGATCCTCAAAAGTGGCGAATGCAGCCTTCATTTCTTGAAGTTCCTGCTGAAGAGTTTTTTCCTCCTTTTTTGCTGCGTGAACATAAGGGTCATACGTACAGCAAAGCCCTTGATATGAATCTTGGGTCTGCTGCAGAACCACCTGCAAATGCTTGTCTTTGTCTTCAGAAACTTGTTCCCTGGCAGCCCTCTTCTTCTGCAGCTCTTGACCATCCAGCTCGGCTCTCGGGTTGTTGATAAGCAGCTGGTTCTTCATCCTTGTTTCTTCATGAGCCTTTACTTCTATTTTAAGCTCATGCTGAAGAGTTTCTGGCTCTTCTCTTGCTGTGAGAACACTGGCTTCATACTTAAAGCTCAACTCTTTGTATGAAGTTTTGATCTTCTCAAGCTCCACCTGTAAACGCCCTTCAGATTCTTCTGAACGTTGTTGCCAGGCGGCCCTCTCCTGCTCCATCTGTTCACAGAGAGCATCCAGCTCTGCCCTCAACTTGTTGATCAGCAGGTGGTCTTTCATCTCTGTTTCTTTGTGAGATTTAACTTGACTGTTAAGCTCCTCCTGGAGAGCTTCTGTCTCATTTCTTGCTGAGAGAACATCAGCTTCATATTTACAGGTGAGATCTTTGAATGAATCCTCGCTCTGCTTCAGCTGCACCTGCAAACACATTTCTGTTTCTTTGGATTTTTGCTGCAGGATGACTATCTCCTGCTCCATCTGTTGACGGAGAGTGTCCAGCTCAGCTCTCAGCTTGTTTATGAGCTGTTGATCCTGTGCTGCTTTGTCCATGTGAGACTTCATTTCTCTCTGAAGCGTCTCAGTCTGCTGCTTCATCTCAAGGACATCAGCATCATATTTAAGTTGCAGCTCCTGGTATGAAATCTGGGCTGCATCCAGCTCTTCTTGAAGAGCCTTGTTCTTGTCCTCTTTCATCTGGAGCTCGGTGGAGAACTTTTGCTGGCTGATGAGATGGGCTACTTGCAGCTCCTCGTAGTCTTTTTGGAGTAATTTCTTTTTCTTGTGTTTCATATTGTTTTGCACCTGGAAAGCGATTTTTGCAGTGCCGAGCGTTTCTGCGTCTGCGTACTTCTGCATTGTCTCAATCTCCTTTTTTGTGTCTTTCCCCTGGTTTATGTACATCTCCTTCAGCTTCTTCTGCTTTTCCAACTGGAGTCTCGTTTCTTGCAAGTCCTTCGACAGTTGTATCACTTTGGAGTCTGCATCCAGGAATTTGGCCGTTTCCATGTTCAGCTGATGCTTCAGCCTCTTGTTTTCTTCAACAAGCGTGTTGTCGTCCATGTAGTCTTCCTGGTATCTCCCTCTCCTCTTTTCACCAAAATGCCTCCTGTTAGGGAACCGCGATGTTTGAGCGGACATTTTCAACAAAATTGAGTAATCTTGGTAATAATTCAGTGTTTTGTGAGCAGGTGTCTGTCTGTCAATGTGGTCAGTGGTCAGAGTTTTTTCTGACAAGGATCCGCACGTCTGAACGGTTGGAGTGATCTGACTGAACCTGCAATGATGAGCTCTGGTCTGATTTATACTGTGTAGCCTCAAAGCAGCGTTCTGCAGTGATGTCACAGACGTTCTGTTATGACGGGAAGTTCTAGAATGTTTATTTAAGAGCAGAGTTCCACAACTGAATCGTGTTATTGTTCAAAAATTAGATGAAAATTTAAAGGTTTTCAACAGAAATATATAATCCATAGCATTATTTTGAGGACAAAGAAACAGAGATAAGAAAGATGTGAACCCCACTTCAGGCAGTTTGTTATAACTCAGTACTTTGTCAAACACAAGCAGGCTGGAAAGTCCACATCTTCCCTGGTTTCCTCCCTCTTAAAGGGGACTTTTACCTGCCGTTGTTTATGTAATACTTGATCGGGGGTCATGTTCTGGGTCTCTGGAAAGATTCTAGAGACAACTTGTGTTGTAACAGACGTATATAAATAAAATTGAAGTTAATTGAATTTCACTGACTTTCAGTCTGTGAATGCATTTACACAAGTTTGTCTGATTTTGTCACTTAACTGTTATTTCTACATGCATTTCTTTGTTAGTTTTTCCTCTTTTTTTCAACTAAAGTGTTTATTGTTTTATTCCAACGCAACACGATACAAACTCACTCACATACACGACAACACACCACAGTCTCCAAGCTGCACCGTCACTGTCCTTCTCCTCTTTCCTGATGTCGTGTCCCTCTGTCGCTGATTTAAGTCTCTTTGACAGAATCTGGGGTTTTTTACAGTCAATAAAATATAAAATACTGTCAAGAGGTGAAAGAAACACTCAACTGACAAGTGTAATGTTTGATCATTTGTGTTATTTACATGATAAATAAAAGAACCACATCCCAAAAAGTGTGTCAGCCAGCTCTCCAAACTGTGGCTTCTTCTCTCCAGACATGTCGGTACCCAGAAGGTGGACTCTACACTCTTCAGGTGAACACCAGCTGATCTTGGAGCATTTGGATCAGTCCAGGATTCCCTTGGTACATGTACCACCGAGTACTTTCTCTGACAAAACTCACCCATCCAGCAAAAGTGTCCAGAAAGTTGACAGTTACGGCCCTGATCAGACCACCTGCTGACAAAATACAGTGACGTGTCTGAAGATAGTTCACATGTGGAGGAGCAGCCTTTGGACCAGTGACTGTTTCCTGAGGACTCACTGCCCCAGTGGCCTAATGGATAAGGCACTGGCCTCCTAAGCCAGGGATTGTGGGTTCGAGTCCCATCTGGGGTGTTAAGACAAAGTTAATGGTTCAGTTCCAAGGACTTGAAAAATTCAACTAATCTGTTCAATTTCAACAAAAACTCATCAGTAAGAGAATCAGCTTTTACGTCCACGTATATCTCATTTCATCAACAAATACCACCGTCACACAAATTCCCTGGAGCATCGTCTTCACTCCAACGTCTTCATTTGTGGAACAACACTTCACACCACACACACACCACATGCAGCCGACATTTTCACAGCTGGAACATCCACACAAGCAGCCTGGAAACTCCACATCTTCTCTCAACGTACATGCACAAGCTTTCTTACAAAATACACCCAGCATCTACTGATCATCTTACATTCTCATACTGGTGCAAAATATCTCTTCATTTTACCTCTTTTACAACTCATCAAACTCCTGTTTATTTCACAGCTTCACTGTAAGGCAGTTTAGTAGGACGACTACAGATCCCACAGTGGAGCTCAGGACCGTGATGAGACCCAGACTAAAACAGACACAGGACGTTTTGGGCTCAACCTTTATAACTGACTGGAGACCAGCAGAGAACCGTCCCCCCGAGACCCCAACTGGATCACTGGGATCACTTCAGTTCAGGGGTCACACTTAATCTCAGTAGTTTTTTAAAATCTACTTTTATATGTATTAAACTGAAACAGCTGCAGGAGACGTCACAGTTGACAGTCACCATGTCGGGGAAAGAAACTCTTTGATGACGCTTTCTTCAACATCACAAGCTACTGACCTCCATTTGTCCTTCAGCTGATACGACGACTTCTTGATTTCCGTCTGCATGTTTGTAGGAATAGGCAGCATGGTGGCTTAGTGGTTAGCACTGTTGCCTCACAGCAAGAAGGTTCCTGGTTCGGTTCCCGGCCCGGTGGGTCTTTCTGTGTGGAGTTTGCATGTTCTCCCCGTGCTTGCGTGGGTTTCCTCCGGGTACTCCGGCTTCCTCCCACAGTCCAAAAACATGCAGGGTAGGTGAATTGATCATCCTAAAGTCTCCCTAGGTGTGAATGTGAGCGTGATTGGTTGTTTGTCTTCTATGTGGCCCTGGATAGACTGGCGACCTGTCCAGGTGGACCCCTGCCTTTCGCCTGATGTGTGTCGGGATAGGCTCCGACAGACCCCCGTGACCCGGAAACGGATGCAGCGGGTATAGATAATGGATGGATGGATGTTTGCAGGAATGTTCACTTAGACATGTGCTGTCTGTCATCCCCTGCATCACAACATCCTCTTAAAAAGAGACCTCAGACTTGGAGAGGTTTGACCTTCTCTGTTTTAACCACAGACCATGAAAGTACTTTGTCCAAATAAGGTGAAACACTGTTTTGTTTCCCAAATTGTTCTTCCAGCAAAGCTTTTGCCTTTTGATGTCCCCTGTCTGCAGACATTTGTTGACAGCTTCCAACAAGTTCTCCTGGTTCTCCCCTTGTGTTCTGGGACAGAAAATACAGATCCCAGTATCATCTGACAGTTCTTCTACATCGTCCTCAAAGACTTTCATAAAGGCATGATAACAGTCACGTTTTCATGACACTTTTTCACTAAAGACAAGAGAAACTCTGAATTTGTGATAAAGGTGGTGTTGCTGGTGTTTCCATTGAACTGTGTTTTTCTTTACTCTGACTGACTAGAAAGATGCTGATTTACAGCAGCTGGAACATCAGTGTCATTAACTCCCGTTGTTAAGTTGAGTTATTAGTTATTATAGTGGACAGTATCTCTGTCCACCACACAGAACACTGGTGTTCACTTCCCACACAGAAGCATTATTGATGAACTTATTCTAAGATTAAACTGCTGTGAATCTTCCAGTGGATTTTCTGATCTGTTCACCTGAAAAACTGGTCATTCCTGATCCAGAATTCCATATTTGTTGACTCAGCCCAGGACCATTTTACACGTGAGACAAACATAATCTACAAGTCTGTCACTCACTGACGTTTCCTAAACATGGCACTTATATATTTTCTGAAGTTTTAAACATATTAAAGTAAAGTAAAGACGAGTTGTAAGCTCTTATTCCTCCACCCGCCACAGCGGTCCTGTAGACTGCAGTCATTTACACCGCAGGTGTTCCCAGCGGACTCTGAGCTGGACCCCAGCGGAGAAAACACAGAAACGTCTGCTGACACAGCTGTTAGTCCTACGATGACCAGCGAGGTCGGGACGGGTTCTGCACAGACAGGAATCAGTCATTTAAGTAACCGATCCATTCAGACTGACACACATTTGTGATGGATGTTGGATTTTTCCCTGTGCTTTTAGATTGATGTGGAATAACGCTGTTAAATTCCCACAATTAAAAGAAAATCACATTTGATCCTGAATGTCATTAATGACGTCACAGCGGAAGATGGTTGTGGAGGTTATAAATAGCTGATTGGACATAATCAGGATCAATTATTGAAAGATATTCTCTCAGTTTTGAAGCCAGCTGGAGTTTTCATTTAGTTTGGATGTGAGGATGTGATGTTATTACACAAAGTTCAGCTGTTAATTTGACAAGAAAATGCAGTTAGAAATGAAGGAGAGTCAGAACTGATCAGATACTCAAAGGAGTCTGAGGTGAGTTGGTTTCATTGTTACTCTCATTTATTTTAACGAGTGTTACATGAGTGTTTAATGTTGTTCTATGTTACACAGAAATACTTTATTGTAATGATTGTACTGTAATGTATTGTATTTGTATTGTAATGATTGTATTGAACTTGAAGAGGATTTAAAGTGAAGCAGGAAGAAGAGCAGTGTCGTATTTGGAGAACTGGAAACTTTTCCTTCAGCATTAAACTACTGCGGCACGGCCAAAAGAGCATCACTGGGAGCTGAACGTCCACCAGGCCTTGCAGCAGAAGTTGTCTGGAACATCCAGATGAGGTTCTGCAGAGACTTGTACCTGCTCACAGAAGATTCCAGGCCCCATACTGGCCAAACTGGTTCAACTCTGCAGTTATCAGAACATTTATCTATGTTACTACGTCTCCGTCAGATTACAAGCAGATCTCAGGGACACTCCTGGGTGAAGCAGGTTATGACGTCTCCCAATAAATGTGATGCTTGTTTTTCCTACAACTTTGTGTGTGAATCTCACTCTGCAGAGCATTCGCTTTGTGACCAAACAGAATTTTCTACTTTTTTACTTGTTCAGGGACAAAATATAGTTCTATAATTACACTCTGCACCATTTTTTCATTTTACATTATTTTTTTATTTTGTATTCTGATATTGATAAGAAGCTCAGATGGATCACGTTTTTACATTAATATTGTTTTACATGAAGGGATGCAGAAATATGTCACTGATTGATGTAATTGAGGACTATTGTCATTATTAGTATAATCCAGTGTATAATCTTTCACATAAACGTTTCTATTTTACCTTCATTTTAGTTATTAATGTTTTTGACCTTGATGCTGAACTTCAAAATAAAAGTCTTATTAATCCTGCATCAGTCTTATGAATTTTTCTGAGTGAATTTCACAAGTTCTTGGGTCCAGGTTGAGTTTAAGTACAGATGAAGCTACAATCAAGTGATAAAGTATTTTGAAAATGATTTGGTGACGTTTATGGATGAGTGGATGAGCTGAACATGAGCGTGTACGCTGTCGCCGTAGCGACCTGGTGCAGCAACAGCAGTGATTTGTGTTGGCCCACCCAGGTCCAGATCCAACCACTGACCCTGTCTGAGGTCAGCGGAGACCAACCTCCAGCTCCTGCCACCGAGACCGTTAGAAAATCAGATTGTTCTTGTCTCCTGACATCATGTTGGTTTTAGATATTTAACAAAACAGACTGATCACAACTAAAAATACGTGATTTATGTTTTTTCTCAAAAATGTAAACAATATTTCATTTTCAGAAAAAATACAAACCATCAAAGTTTTCAAATGTTTCCTTAAAAAACAGACAATTCTTATTTAATATATTCACTTGAAAAAAAAAATGTTGTTTAAAAACAATGAACACAAATGTTGTATTGGTTTTTATTGAACCAGAAGAGATACATTTGTAGCTGAAGGAACATTTGACATCAGATTCTAGAAAATATTATATTCATAAAAGCTGCAACTGAGGCGTCTGTGAAACTGCAGGAACGATACGAGCCAAAGTTTGGACGTGTTAAAAAAATGAGCCGTGGTAAATCTCCGCCCCTCAACCATGGTAAATCTCCGCCCCTCAGCCGTGGTAAATCTCCGCCCTTCAGCCGTGGTAAATCTCCGCCCCTCAGCCGTGGTAAATCTCTGCCCCTCAGCCGTGGTAAATCTCTGCCCCTCAGCCGTGGTAAATCTCTGCCTCCTCAGCCGTGGTAAATCTCTGCCCCTCAGCTGTGGTAAATCTCTGCCCCTCAGCCGTGGTAAATCTCTGCCTCCTCAGCTGTGGTAAATCTCCGCCCCTCAGCCGTGGTAAATCTCCGCCCCTCAACCGTGGTAAATCTCTGCCCTTCAGCCGTGGTAAATCTCTGCCCCTCAGCTGTGGTAAATCTCTGCCCCTCAGCCGTGGTAAATCTCTGCCTCCTCAGCTGTGGTAAATCTCCGCCCCTCAGCCGTGGTAAATCTCCTCCCCTCAGCTGTGGTAAATCTCTGCCTCCTCAGCTGTGGTAAATCTCTGCCCCTCAGCCGTGGTAAATCTCTGCCTCCTCAGCTGTGGTAAATCTCTGCCCCTCAACCGTGGTAAATCTCCGCCCCTCAGCCGTGGTAAATCTCCTCCCCTCAGCCGTGGTAAATCTCCGCCCCTCAGCCGTGGTAAATCTCCGCCCCTCAGCCGTGGTTTTTATATTTCTATTTTGTTCATGTCACGCTGCGTTTCTGCACCTCAGACGTTCGCAGCACCTCGCTGTAACACTGATCAATGAGTCGCTGACTCGAGCCCCTACAAGCTGCTTCTTTGATCAGAGCTGCAAAGAAATGTTTTCACTTCTGTTTCTGTGGAGTTTTGACCAACAACTGTCTCAGACATTTCAATAATATAAACTTTGGAGGAGCAGGAGACTCAGAGATGAGCTTGAGTTATAAGTTGGTTACATACAAATATGCAGCACCGTTATTCTGCCATTAACACACAGAAAAAACTTAAAAAGACCTCAAATACCTTATCAGGACATTGGTCAAAATCCATGACGTTTGAAAGTTTTAATGTGATATTAGTCAGTCCTGATTTACTTTAGCACCTTAAATTTATCAGTTTAGATCAATTCAAACCTGCATTGACCACATGAGGTCTAAGTTCACCAGCTTTATTATTTTGTATGTTCGGATTCTTAAAATACCAGAGGTAGTAAATGTACACACTACACATCAGTTCTCTGCTCCCTTTTATTTGTAATAAATGTAGATTAGATTAGATGTGATAAGAACACGTTCATATCTGTTGCCACTGAAGAGTCAGAAATACAAAGTAACAAGATGCATCAGTCAAAGGTGATTCCAGAAAACAAACTTGCTGGATGCAACAACACAAATCTGACCCACACTGAGTTTGTTTATATGCATTACTTCTCCAGTACAAACATCAGAAAAACCATTAAAAAATCACACCACATTTGTGGAAAGTGTTTTAAAACAAGCTGAGGAAGGTTGCTGGATCCTCTCCATCCTCGTCCTCCAACGGCGCCTCCTGACAAAAAGGATGCGGGATGAGACGTTGAGGATCCGTGTGTCCAATGTGGTTTTGCAGTGGTTTCCAGTGGTTTTGCATCGTCTTGTCCATCACTGGACCCCATCCAAGACTCTGCCTTATTATCTTTTTGTTCCTTTTGTTTTGCTACCAATAACTTTCTGTTGATACTGAAAATAAAATTTAAAAGTCAAAAAGATCTTTCATGTTTTGGAGTGAATCAGTTTCTATCTAAAGTAAATTTACAATAATGGGGTTTTACTTTCTTGCACCATGAAAATTGAAGGTTATATCAGAAATGTGGGATCAACCACGATGCATCATTCCTGTTTTTTTTTATGATAAATAAACTGAACCCACAGACATTGTTATCAAACATGACTGTATTTAACGAGAAGGCATCCATCAGTTGAACTTTCTGACACTGGAGAACAGAAAGTCCAAATATTCAGTTGAAACCACAAAACTGCAACCAGCTGCTTTTACCCTGAGGAAATATGATGGAGACCATCAGGACCAACCTTGGCCAAGATACCTGAGTCCAGCGGTTTGGAGAAAACCGCTGGACCAGCTCCATGATCAGGAACATTTTACTATCACTTTGATGGTTGCTGCTGGATTGGGTTTAAAAGAAAAGTCCTCTTCTCCTCCTTGTCATCCTCCTTGTCCTCCTCCTCGTCCTCCTC
The DNA here is from genome assembly GCA_014839995.1 of Xenentodon cancila. NCBI lineage: Eukaryota > Metazoa > Chordata > Actinopteri > Beloniformes > Belonidae > Xenentodon > Xenentodon cancila. Next base: position 4,849,757 of record CM026218.1, on the reverse strand, counting down.
CTCGTCCTACTCCTCGTCCTCCTCCTCCTCCTCCTCCTCCTCCTCCTCCTCCTCCTCCTCCTCCTCCTCCTCCTCCTCCTCCTCCTCCTCCTCCTCCTCCTCGTCTCTCCTTTTTTAATCACACATATGTTGTGGACAATGCAGTGGTAACATTAACAAATGTCTCATCAGAGTTACTTTAATATAACTGAAGGAAAGAAGTTTCCTATTAATATGTGACTTCTGAGGTTCTGCTGGATGAAAAATCTTGATGTGAATCCCATCAGCCGCATCAGCATGTGTGATACTGTGTTGGCCAACCACAAATTAAATGTTTACAGCATCACTGAAGTTAAGAATTAGTTTGAATACATCAGTGATGCAGATAAAAGAAACTACAGAACAGTACCCAGAAGGTGGACTCTACACTCTTGAGGTGAACACCAGCTGATCTTGGAGCATTTGGATCAGTCCAGGATTCCCTTGGTACATGTACCACCGAGTACTTTCTCTGACAAAACTCACCCATCCAGCAAAAGTTGTCTGTTAAGTTTGACACATATAAAGGTGCTCTCAGACTCACCATAACCAGGAACCCGGCCTACCATAACCATAAACCCAACCTACTAAAACCAGGAACACAACCTACCATAACCAAGAACCCAACCTACTAAAACCAAGAACCCAACCTACCATAACCAGGAACCGAACCTGCCATAACAAGGAACCGAACCTACCGTAACAAGGAACCCAACCTACGGTAACCAGGAACCCAACCTACGGTAACTAGGAACCCAGCCTACAAAAACCAGGAACCCAATCTACCATAACCAAAAACCCAACCTGCCATAACCAGAAACCCAACCTACTAAAACCAGGAACACAACCTGCCATAACCAAGAACCCAACCTACTAAAACCAAGAACCCAACCTGCCATAACAAGGAACGCAACCTACCATAACCAGGACCCCAACCTGCCATAACCAGGAACCTAGCCTACCATAACCACAAACCCAACCTACTAAAACCAGAAACCCAAACTGCCATAACGAGGAACCCAACCTGCCATAACCAAGAACCCAACCTACTAAAACCAAGAACCCAACCTACTAAAACCAAGAACCCAACCTACCATAACAAGGAACCCAACCTACCATAACCAGGAACCCAACCTACAGTAACCAGGAACCCAACCTACGGTAACCAGGAACCCAGCCTACAAAAACCAGGAACCCAATCTACCATAACCAAAAACCCAACCTGCCATAACCAGAAACCCAACCTACTAAAACCAGGAACACAACCTACCATAACCAGAAACCCAACCTGCCATAACCAGGAACCCAACCTGCCATAACCAAGAACCCAACCTACTAAAACCAAGAACCCAACCTACTAAAACCAAGAACCCAACCTACCATAACAAGGAACCCAACCTACCATAACCAGGAACCCAACCTACAGTAACCAGGAACCGAACCTGCCATAACCAGGAACCCAGCCTACAAAAACCAGGAACCCAATCTACCATAACCAAAAACCCAACCTGCCATAACCAGAAACCCAACCTACTAAAACCAGGAACACAACCTACCATAACCAGAAACCCAACCTGCCATAACCAGGAATCCAACCTGCCATAACCAAGAACCCAACCTACTAAAACCAAGAACCCAACTTACCATAACAAGGAACCCAACCTACTATAACCAGGACCCCAACCTGCCATAACCAGGAACCTAGCCTACCATAACCACAAACCCAACCTACTAAAACAAGAAACCCAAACTGCCATAACGAGGAACCCAACCTGCCATAACCAAGAACCGAACCTGCCATAACCAGGAACCCAACCTGCCATAACAAGGAACCAAACCTACCATAACCCAGCCTACCAAAACCAGAAACCCAATCTACCATAACCAGAAACCGAACCTGCCATAACCAGGGCCCCAATCTGCCATAACCAGGAACACAACCTACAGTAATCAGAAACCCAACCTACCATATCTAGGAACCCAACCTACAATACTGTTGGAACTGTGGGAAAGAAAACTTTGTGCAGATCCAAATTTTAACCCTTCTTGGCAGGATTTGAACCTGCCTAGGAAAAAAATGCCTGCATGTGATTTCCAAACATTTTACATCTTAGATCAAAGGATTCAGATGCTTCAGAGGCATGTTGCGTCGTAAATTTAAAACATGACACAAGTGAAACCAGCTGACGGGTAAGTTTTAAATGATGGTTTTTACTTTTAATAAGATTTCTTAAAGCTGTTAATGCTGGACACAAACTCAAATGATGTAAATGACCCAAATGACAGTTGGTGGGTGAGTATGTTGTCCCTGGATATGGCACAAACACCCCACCCCTCTGGTTTTGTTGTGATTCAGACACTAAGTTGAGATGAGATGGACTAGACTCCACCCACCAGTGAATCAGCTGGTATGTTCCCCCTGGACTGGTCAGTCCTGATCCAGTCTGCTTCAGTTCCATCCCACATAAAAAACAAACAAACAAACAAAAAAATACAACATTCAAACTGGGTAGATTGTGAGTCTAAATCTTCTGTAGGAGTGAAAGTGAGCGTGTGTGGTTGTTTGAGTGTGTTGATCTGTGATCAACTGAAACATCAAAAATGTTGAGTTTTAGTGTCAAAACTGAAATAAAACTCTTTTTTCTCTCAATTTTTTCTCTCAACTCTCAGTTATTTCCTCCTTGACTCCATCTGTTTATCATTTGGGGATGTAAAACAATGAAAGACTATTTCCATCACAGATGTCAGCAGACGTCTGGTCAGACCTTAGAAATGATCACTCCAAATAAAGTCATTTGAAATATAATAAACATTTGCAGCATTTTTATTTTCTTAAGTGAATTATGAACTGAATCTTTTTTGATTATTATTAATTTTTTAATTATTGGTTTATTGTCATGAATTCTGGGCTCAGGTTTTTCTGTTGGTTTAAAAAAAAGTCTCCTCACAAATGATCCCAATATTACATCATGATGATGATTAGAATATAACATTTATAAATATGCATATATTTAACCCTTTTAGTGCCTGAGATATAAAAATAATACACAGGAAATCCTATATCTTTATTTGTGTTTATATATCAAAATTAAAAACACCCCTGATTTTGTTTTTAAAAAATTGTAAATAATTTCTTGCATCATTTTAACTTCATTGGGGAAATTTAATCTTATGAGACATGTTGCTTCATGTTATGGGAGAATAAAACAGAGGTCACAGAAATTCATGTCAACTATAACACATGGGCATAACAGGGTTAAAAAAACTCTCGATGTAGCCGTACATTTCTGAGCAGATGGAGGCAGCACATCACAAAAAAGTTCATGTGTGTCAGCTCAACATGTGGTCAAGAGTGGCGTTTAGACGACAAAAACAGGATCAACGGATCAACAACACAAGAAGGGCTCATTTAAAGTAAACAGTAAAAGTACATTCAATTTAAAGACTTTCTTCTGAATTTTTTCATTTATTTTGTGTTATTATAAGGCATCAACTAAAGGCAGGACATCAGTAAGTTCTGCAACACCTGTTTAGTAAGAACAGAAACAAATCCCAACAAAGTGTTGTCCCGTCCTCCAAACGGTCCAGATGTGGACCTGGTGTCAGCAGGTGCACAAAGACCCCGTCGCCTGGATCCATGAACACCAGGACGTCTACCTGACCTACAGGGGTTTTTGTACACACTGACTCCCTGGTCAGCAGGTACCTGTGACGGTACAAGCTGAACTACTTCAGATTCATGTCCCTGGTGCTTCAATCTGATTGATTTCTGTTTTTTGGCCACAGATTGTAAAACAGCCTCAGAAAAAAAATGTCCGATTACAGCCACAAAGCTGAAACCTCAATGTTCAAATATATTTGCAGTCATCGCTGTCTTGTATTTACACTCTTGTTAAGCACTTATCAGTAAGATTCTTCATCAAGCAGAAAACTTTAAATAAGCAAAATGTGTCAGTTATTTTCCCTACAGAGTAAATCTGGCCAGAGGTTTGTTAGTTTCAGTAAATAAGTATATTTAAACAAAACTATACAAAAAAAAGGATGGAAAAAAGAAACTGAACAACTAAACACCGGCTTGTCTACTTTTTATTTTAATTGTTCAGCACTTCAGACTGGGATCAGACTGGGCTTGAAATGATCACATGGCATAAATAAAGAGCATTTATTATTTATAAAAAAACAATAATTAATGAATGTTTGTTGCTGGAAAGTCCAAACCTGCTTTGGGTGGACATGTGAACGTGGTTCTGTAGGAGTCGTCTTCACTTGATTCACCCTCAGGATGTGCTGATCTGACTTTATATTTATGTCACTTTTGCTGAAATCTCCAGATTTGGATTCTTGTGTACTTTGAACAATTTTTTTGTTCCCACATTTTAATCCTCCGCTGTCTTTTTACAGGCGTGCCTGTCAGGCTTGAATTCAAATGACTGCAATTCCTACATTTTTTTCAAAACGTCTTAATTTGCAGGTGAAAGTCTGCACTTTGACCTCATCTTGACTTTTTTCTCCCAAATGTTTTGTGGTGGTGAATAAAGAAACAAAACTGTCATTTTCCAAATACAGACCTAACTGAACCCGACTGCAGCTTTAATGGAACAGCTACTAAACCCGAATCTGGGTCATAAATACACTACCACAGAATTTCACAGGGAAAAATTTACAAGACGACAAGACTTTTATTTTGAAGGAATTCTGCATCTCAGCAAAAAACATCAACAATTGATCAGAGGATACAACGGTAAAGTTTATTTATAAGAACATACATTGGATGAGATCAGTCCTGATTAATGAACGTGTCCAAAGCTGAACAGGATCAACTATGTCGTTGTCACGCAGCCCAATATAAGAGCAGTAAAATGTGTTTTATTGTGTTCTTCAAATGTTGTGAAAATATGGAACTTTATGTCTAACTCTAATCCAGTGATGTGTGAAATTAAATTTCCTACTGTACAAACGTACTTTAATATTCAGTTATAAAACACATCAAGCCGTGAAATACTTGTTTAATCAAATATGTAAACTTTTACTTTGGCCCTGTTGGCTTTGTCCAGCATCAGCAACGTTTTCATCAGCAAAGAAGAAAAAAAAGTCCCACAAGGTGACGAAAATGACACAAATTCTTGGTCTTTTTTCATAGAAATACTAATAGAAGATGAGAGGAGCTTATTTAACAAGTAAAAAGCAGCTGAAACATTTATTATAAAGGAACTGAGGTGTAGGTTTGCTTGAGCTTAAAGTCTCGTGGGTTCATGTGAGGAGCACTTCCAGACTGGGAAAAGAGCTGGAAGGAGACGGCAGAGGATGAGGGCTAATCTGGGCCAGCGGTTGGTGATGAAAACCTACAAAGCTTCCAGCAGAGGTCTTTACTCGAGGTCTGACAGAACTTAAAGACTGACAGTAAATGAGAGTTGCTGTAAGATACAAAAAGTGCGGACTTGGCATCATTTGTCTTCAAGAATCTTACAGATCACTGGAAGATGTTGTTTTATCTTTTACTGTTAAACCAGAATCTGTTTTAGGAGGAGGTGATGATGGACTGCAGGCAGAGAGTAGATGGAGGTTTGCAGTGGCAGATGAAAGAGGATACAAGCACCTGAATCAGGCTGCTGTTGGAGACTTGGTCTTCAGGTGGCCTGTAGCAGGTGGAGGAGGTGAGTGAAGGTTGCACAGGAAGTCATAGGTAGGAGTCTTCTCTCTAGTCTTTGATGCTGCCTTTGTGCGTTGGAGGTCTTGAAGCTGGATCAGTGCAGGAATGAAATAATTTGAGAAGTGATGTAAATGCATAAAGGGAGCAGGCCAAAGAAAAACCACAATCTTAAGCTACAGTGAGTGAGGACGTATTCACAAAGAAAGATGGAGCTAAAAATACACCGAGCACATGTCAAACCTGGCATGCATATTTTCTGAGATCTTCAAAGTCTACAGCTGGAGCTGCATCTGGTTGATTTCTGCAAGAAAAGACAAATAATAAAGAAGCTGCAGATGGAGAAATGCACCATAAAAGCTTGAAGTAATGTATGAATCGATCCCTGAAGTTTTTCAGTGGCAGATGGAAGAAGAGTCAGTTCACTGTCCCAGGTTGTTGGAGGAGACTTGGTCTCCAGGTGGCTGTCAGTCTGTGGATGCAGGCTGCGGAAGAGGCTGCAGATTGGAGTTTATGACTGTTTGTGGTGACTTTCAGTGTGTTACCGTCTGTTCTTATGGGAACTGTAGATTGAGGCTGATAGATGTCATCAAATATTAAATGTCAAAGAGGAAAAGTACATTTTTAGGTTTAGTGGAAGGTTGTGTCTACAGGACTGTGAGACTGACAGCAGTTAGATGGTAAGTGTTTCATGCAGATAAGAGAAGCTTTACAGTAGACGACTTTTTTGGGCTGTAGGCAGATGTAGGATCCATATGTATACCACTGGTAATTTTCTCTCAAATCTTTGTGGTTCTTCAGAGGGCTGTTTTTTGCAGAGGTCTGGAGGCTGGATCGCAGCATCGACGAGCAGCAGGACGGCCCTCTGCTCCACCTGGTGAACGACAAACTCCGGGTTTATGAGGGAGTGTACAAAGAGGACAACCCAGGTTACTCCAGTACCACGACTGGGAGGCACCGACAGGTGCACACTCACACACACACTCACACACACACACACACACACACACACACACACACTTTATTTTTAGAATAACTCCCTAATCGACCCACAATAGGTAAAATCTTGATTGACTTTAAACGTTTTGTTGAATGATAAAATGAGAGCAGCTGTGGGACCAGTTTGTTTCGTGAAGCTTGATTGCAGTCATATCAAAACATTTTAACCATAAAGAACGTCAGAAAGCCTTTAAACACTTCATCATGGAGGATCGTGGAGTTGGAACATTAACTTGAACATGATGGAGAAATAAATCCCATGTGTACTTTTATCTCATTTTAAAAGAATGTGTTGTAGGATTCAGTATAAAAACAATTTAAATTGCTTACATAGACATTTGTAAACATGAAGATAAATACCATCATTTCTGATAAAACAAATGATGGAGCTATACATTTATTTTAGTTTTATGTGAATTTTGGAGAAGATCCAGTCGATTAAGTTTTTGGAAATGAATGATTATTTTTAGAGTGAATATTCATTTTTGTTCTTTACTTTCTTATGAAGGTTATCTTAATATTTCAGTGGATTAAAGACGACCTTCTGCAAGGCCGGCCGATGATCCATCCACCTGCACCAGGAATATCACGGAAGTCTGGACTCTTAACAGGGTAGGAACACAATACAGCTTTTAGTGTTTCAAAGGCTGACTGACATCCGTCTGACCAGGTTTTTTTGTTCTTATTTATCAGAGCTGTGAATGGAGCTGCGATAGTGGCAAACTGTCACAAACGGGCGGTACCAGCCAGTCAAACCCAGGAAGGATGGTACCTCCTCCTTGGTATGGGGTCAAGGGCAGTTGCAGATAGCATCCAGCTTATCCACTTGTGGACACACCTCCCCTCCTCCCAGTTGGTACCCCAAGTAACAGGTCTCCTGCCTGGCCCACTCACACTTTGAAATGTTCAAAGTCAACCCTGTCTATGTGGGTTTTGCCAATTTGACACCCATACCCCTCATAACCTGACCAGTGTGGACATTTTACAGATGCAATTATGTCGCTGGGAGCTACACTTGTGCAACTTCCACATACAGTGCCGACATGTCCTCAGTATATCTGGGGGCAGGAATCGTGGGACACAGTGCAGCTATAGCTGGGCTCAGCCTTTGGAGCACAATCCGGCACTTGGAGAGGCTTTGCATGACTGGGCGCTGCTATGGATCCGCGGCTTCTGGCTCGGTGCCACCAGGAAACAGACCACTCTTCATTCCTCAGACTACCTCATGTTCTCATCTGTGGCCACACTACAGATCATTGCAAAGTTTTGGCTTGTGAAACATTGCCAAGTAGTAAATGTTTGATGCACAAATACAATACTGAGATCTTCATTTAAAATTGGAATATAAATAGCGGCCACGGCAGTCTGGTTCGCGACGCCGGCGGCCACGGCAGTCTGGTTCAAGGAGGACCAAGGGAAGATATTTTCTCTACTTTGTTGGTTTCCAGTCGACCGGAAAGCTGAATTTAAAAGTATTCTTAACCCAACAAACCTTGGCAAACAAGCTCAACCGCCACACAAACCAGCACAAAACAAACACCTCCCATTGCTGAGACGGAGGAAAAGCACAACCACCAGGTGAGGCTTAAAGAGTCTCATCATGGAGGTGTTGCAGCTGTTCCTCATCACGTCTAATTGTCTCTCTCTTCCAAAGAGTCAACATTTAATTAGAACCAGACTTTCCTGTTGTAAGTAATCCAGTTGTATAACCAGTCTGGTAAATGAAGATTACATTTTAAACCTCACAGGACTTATTCCATGAGGAGAAACTGTTCTTGTATTAGAGCAAAACATTGAACTGATGTTGAGAAAGGAAAAAAGAAACCCCCGTTTTCCTCGGCGTCAGAGATCTACAAATGAAATCAAACTGTAACTAAGGAGAAGCAGGCAGAAATGAGCCAATACATGTACAGACATGTCAACTTCTTTTGTTTATGTACATCAGAAGGATTAAAAAATAGTAATACAGAGTACCTAAGACATGCAGTACAATTTTCAAAAAATCCTTGGTATGTGAGCATAGTTTAATTATCATATATAGATCAATAAACCAATGACATGAGTTCACCAAGACATGGAGAGCAACCGGTAGTTTGAACCCTGAAAGCTTTTGGTTTTCACTACGCCATCGTGCGACTAAATATTTCTTTTTGATGTTCTCACACTTTTGTTCAACTGATCTATTGATGAGATGATGGTAACATCATCTGGCTACATCTGTTAACATCTGCACTGAAGTCAAAAAGAGAGCGATATGAAATCCCTCCTGCCGAAGGCCGGCCAGGTAGGTAGGGGAAATAGATATTGCTCACATGTTTGTGTTTTCTTATAAAAATGACAACGTAAAACTCTCTCAAGGACAACGGGGTGATCTATTGTCTCTTCATAGAAACTTCTACCAGAAAACTCACTCAACTTTGAACTGTGATTCAGCATCACACTTCAGACTTTTCTGCTCCTTAATGTCTTTGATAATGTCTGAGATGAGAGCAGCTCTAACAGATACACAAGCGATGATGACAGGAACTTAACAAGACGATCATTTTTCCTGGACATCCTCATGAGCCTGATCTTGAGTTGGAGCATCAGCTGAGGTGTGAAAGGTTCCTGAGAGTCAGACGACAGCAGCTGTGTGCTGTCGTTAAGCCGTTAAGCTGTGATTGGTCAGAACTGGTCTCTGGCAACATTTAAAAACTCTCAGCTGTGATGGTTATTTTACTTCTGGTGTTGACTATGAAGACTGCAGGCTTTTTCCTGAGGTTTGGTCCAGTCTTGTTAGAAACAAGTGTTTTCTGTTGGTTGTAGAAGTTTCTGATGCAGTTGTTTTCTTGTATTGAATGTTTCAGGGTTTCTCTCTGTGCGCTGCTGATTGTGGAGTCATGTGGGATGCATTTGAAAGGTTGGAGTTGATCGCTGATGACTTTACACATGTATCACTTTCAGTCTGACTCTTTTTGTTCTTCAGGATCAAAATCTCACCAGCAGAGTAGTGGAGACGACAGTGCTGGCAGTAACTTTGCCTCCTACCATGGAGGATCCAGAGGTCATTCAGCACCAGTACTCTACGGTGCTCCTAGACTGGACTCGGCACCAGTACTTGGCCAAGATCCCAACCACTATCACGTTGTTGCCCAGAGTGGTCCAGTAGTGGGTAGCCTGGGCTCCGCTGCACCTGCTGTGGGGTACTATGTTGGTTCTGGGTCTGCCATGCCCCTGCAGGCTGGCGCTACCGTTTCTGGGTTGGCTGTTCCCCTGCAGGCTGGAGCTGCCGGTTCTGGGTTGGTTGTGCCCCTTCAGGCTGGGTATGTTGTCTCTGGCTCTGCTGTGCCCCTTGATGCAGGAGCTGTTGGTTCAGGACGTGCTGGTCATTCTGGTTTACCAGGTAACAAGTCTGTAGATGTGTGGTACCAGTACTCGTCTTGTGGTTGGGTAGCATATCCTGACTTTATTAATCTCCACAGAAACCCAGTGGGCTGTTCCTCCCAAAAGCTTCACTGAAGCAGCAGGCCATGCCCAGACCATGGATGCCAGTGACCATCTCCCCTCACCTCTTCTACCAGCACCTGGACCTCACCTCCAGTCTGGCGAGGCTTCCAGTGTTGTGAAAGAAGCTGAACTTGGCAACTACCAGCAGCAGACGGAAGAATTTGGCTACCCGGCTGAGCGACTGGGTCCAGGACAGGGATCTGCCAGTGTGGTGGTTCCTCAGTTTGGTGTGGGTGGTTTCTGGGGTCACCCCTATCCAGACTTTGACTACAGGCTCCTGTATGGCCTGTACCCTCCTGGCACCTACACCACCTTCAGCCAGCACAATGAGAAGGGCAAGGACTACTCTCAGGCTGTCCACTACTTGACCGAGCACGCTTCTGATGACCATGGTTCAGTGCAGCAGAAAAAGGTCTTCCAAGCTGCTTCCTAGAGGCCTGCACGATGACGGGATGTTCATTATCAGGACTTGAGAAAAGTCTCTTCCAGGTTGCATACAGGCTCATGAGTCTGCTTAGGCCAATAAAGATTTTTAATGTCAGTCTGGAATGTTTTCATGTTTTACACCAACTCACAATGTCTCAATCCATCATTTATTCATAAACTTTGTCTTGTGTTGGATCAGAACTTAAATATACACATTTCAGACAGTAAGTCAGCATGTTTTGTTACAGGCTTAAATCCGCGATTACTTTTGAAGAAGCTCTGTTGCGGCCTGTGCTACGATCACGTTACATTTAGCAAACACTTCAATCCAGCGATTTACAACTGAGGAAACCCATCAACCCAGAGTAAACCGTTGCATTTATTTTGATATGTAACTGCTCTAGTTGGAAAAGGAATTTTCATCTAAACTCCAAGGAACTGAAAATTTAAGACTACAGCGTTCAGTGGCCTCCAGATGAGCAACTTCCCAGTAAAAGTGGAGTTTCAGGAGACATGTGATCGTCTTGGCCTGCCTACTTCTGCCTCCATGAGTGTGTTCTGATCAAAGTATTTCTTTCCTGCCTAACGACACTTAGTGAAATGAGAAGTCCTGAGGCAGTTAAAAATAAGCTTGATAGTAAAACGGTTTGGATGTGACAGGCAAGTAGTTCAACCAAAACTGCACCAACAAGCAGGCAGCTGTTAGATTTAAGGTCATGTGACCTTTGTTAGTAGTTTACCGAGGCGTCTTGTGCAGCTGTCTTGGTTTTGTAGCGTTGCCTGCTTGGAGTATTGACAAGAGTCTTTGTACGTGTGTTTGCATGTTCGCTGGGTATTGTACAGGTTTTCTATTACGGTGTATCCCTGTTTGTCAGATTCATCAACATTACAATCAAGGAGAAAAATAAAATTAGAAAAAAACTATTTTAGATGAATATCAATCACAAATATGTTGAACTGAGAAATCAAAATGTATCATGATTAAAATACTAACAGCAACAGACTGAAGCTCAATAAGACAAATTCCAACCATCCACTCTTATCTAAGCAGACTGCATTACCCAGGTTGCACCTGGAGTGTTCTGCTGCAAGCCGATGTAAACTCAGTGCGGAGTTGTGCAACTTAATGAGGTTTGGCCTACAGTCTATGGGTGTGACCTACAGTTTATGGGTGTGGTTTATGTGTTACAGGTGTGGTCTACCATATGTGGGTGTGGTCTATAGTCTGTGGTTGTAGCCTACATTATCATAACTACTACTATAATAACAGGGTTTAAGTTTGTTTAATCGTCCGTTTGCTTCCCAAGAATGACATTTTGTATTGTAATAAATGTTCTCATCCTTCTTACAACCGGCGTCCGTAGTTCAACCATTTGTGTATTGTTTATGCAAAGGTTAACTGTATACAGTTTCAACCTGCTACAATTCTGTTTCTGTTTGTGTTTCCTTCAACAGCTGGAAGTTAACTCATTTGTGGTCGTAGGTGTCCATCTAGTGGCCATTTTATGTTACTGCAGCAGAATTCAGCTAGACTGTTTACACGTTGTATTGTGTTGTACACAGGAACTAATACACGTCTTTATTCTTTTACTTAATAAATATTTATTTTTAAATAAATAAATAATACATTTTGCAGCCATGTCTCCACAGTTTCTTCTGCTGTCTTGGCGGGTTTCCTTCTGAAAGATCTGTTGAAAATGACAAAAAAAAAAAAAAAACAGTCAGGAAGTGTCATTATTATAAGGAGTTAATAAGTGTTTTTTTTAACCCTAAAACAACCTACATAGTAAATTAAATAAAATACCATCCATCCATCCATCCATCCATCCATCCATCCATCCATCCATCCATCCAATTAATGTAAATAATTTTAATTAAACTTAATCTTAACTAATGTTATTGAATATTAGATTATGAAATTCAAACAGGCACTATATTATGGAGCAGTGTTTTGAAAATGTGTTTCAGTTTATTCATGAAAGTTTCATCTGAGGAACACCATCATAATCCTGAGTTAAACAAAATATACATAATTTAAAAAACAGCATATTCACCTCTCTAGGTTCAATGAATAAATTGATGGACAACTTGTTCATTTAGAAAAGTGTAACTGAGAAAGTCAGATGCAGAAAATAAATGTAATAAACCCTAACCCTAACTTGTAGAGGATTTAAAGTGAAGCAGGAAGAAGAGCAGTGTCATATTTCAGAGAAAAAGGTTCATTTTATTTGAACAAAGTGTTGATAGTAAACAGTTATGAACAGTGTCACAATTAAAAACACAAACTTGCCTCTAACTTGGATTAACTGTTGAACACAGAACATCTATTAAAATAACAAACAATTACATACGAGTTGTTTTATGATTTTAAACATTGAACAAAAGCATTGAAAGTTCACTTTTAGTGTTTTTGTTGTGAATTATTTGGAGAACTGGAAACTTTTCCTTCAGCATTAAACTACTGCGGCATGGCCAAAAGAGCATCACTGGGAGCTGAAGGTCAACCAGGCCTTGCAGCAGAAGTTGTCTGGAACATCCAGATGAGGTCCTGGAGAGACTTGTACCTGGTCACAGAAGATTCCAGGTTCTCACAGATCTCATCACTCCACTGGATGATTCCAGCTACAGTTAATGTCATAAACTAAAACCTTCAACTCGTAATGAGAAAAGCAGTTTTCAGGAGTGTTTAACCTCAGAAAGGAAACCCATCCTGAAAAGGCCAGTTTGCTCAGAAGGTCAGAGCGTGGTGCTAATGACGCCAAGGTCATGGGTTCAACCCCCATACTGGCCAAACTGGTTGCAGTTATTAGAACTTTTATCTATGTTGACACGGTCACCGTCAGATTACAAGCAGATCTCAGGGTGAAGCAGGCTACAATGTCCCCAAATAAATGTGATTCTTGTTTTTCCTACAACTTTGTGTGTGAATCTCACTCTGCAGAGCATTCGCTTTGTGACCGAACAGAATTTTCTACTTTTTTACTTGTTCTGGGATAAAATATAGTTCTTTAATTACACTCTGCACCATTTTTTCATTTTACATTATTTTTTATTTTGTATTCTGATACTGGGAAGAAGCTCAGATGGATCACGTTTTACATTAATATTGTTTTACATGAAGGGATGCAGAAATATGTCACTGATTGATGTAACTGAGGACTATTGTCATTATTAGTATAATCCAGTGTATAATCTTTCACATAAACGTTTCTATTTTGTCTTCATTTTAGTTGTTAATATTTTTGACCCTGATGCTGAACTCCTTCAAAATAAAAGTTATTAATCCTGCATCAGTCTTATGAATTTTTCTGAGTGAATTTTACAAGTTCTTGGGTCCCGGTTGAGTTTAAGTACAGATGAAGCTACAATCAAGTGATAAAGTATTTTGAAAATGATTTGGTGACGTTTATGGATGAGTGGTTAAGAACCTAGAAACCTGTGAGGGATTTCCTACGCAGGTTGGAGTTCGTTCTTTCGTTACTGTTCGTTCATCCTCAAAAATCTGACAAACATGCTGGAGATCAGAGCTTCTGAACCACCACAAAACCACTGATCACAACTCAACAGTTAGTTTACTGCAGTTGTGTCATGTTTAGTATTTGTCACCAAACATACATCAATATTGGCAACATCAACCTACATTCAGTTTATTTCCTGAAGAAACAGTTATGTCAACAGGAGTTTGTGGTGGTCGTGGTGTAGCGGTGAGCAGAGCTGCCTTTCAAGCAGTTGGTCGGAGTTAAATTCCTGATGATCACAAGTCTGGAAAGATGAAAACATGACAATTGAACGAGCATGACTGGGAGACAAGGCGACGCGTACTCTTATATCTCATATAAAAAAAGGAGTCGACCAAAGTGCTCTTCAGTTGGACAGAAACAACAATGTTAAACAAAGAACAATAAACCTAATAAATAAATATAAGGTCTGTCTGCTCATCCCGACCCATAGTAGGTAAAAGGCAGGGGGGACACCCTGGACAGGTCGCCAGTCCATCGCAGGGCCACATACAGAGACAGACAACCAATCACGCTCACGTTCACAACTATGAGTCAACGGGGTTTTTGGAACGTTTGGAAGTTCTCGTGGATGTTCTGTGGCTTAGTTGGTCAAAGCACCTGTCTAGTAAACATGAGATCCTGGTTTCAAATCCCAGCAGAACATCAGAGCCAGTCTGTCTCTGGGTAACATAAATAAAGACATTGAGTGTGAACTTCAGGCACTTTGTTATAACACAATACTTTGTCAAACATGGTTCCCAGTGTTTGTCACTTATGCTTAAGTATAATGTTCATAACATTGTGTAAACTTGTACTCGTTCATCTCTGTTGCTGATCCAACCTGGTTTGTAAGCAGACCCCATGGCACTGCTCCTAAAGAAAGAAGGTTACGACTCTCATGTAAACACTGTCAAACCAGAAAATAAACCAGGTTCTGACAGTTGCTGCACCCGAGTGTGTGAGTCTCCGTCTGCAACAGAAGCTCTCAGAGAAGCTCTCAAACACAGTTTTATAACCGTGGAACACTTCTCTGGTTGTAACGATAGCAGCTATGTAAAATCAGCTCATAAAACTATCCAAATGGCTCAGTTTAAGAAGCCAGCAGTTGAGCAGTTTGAAAAATACATTAGCAAAACAAAAGCATCTCAGCAGCTGGAACATGTGAACAACTTCCTGTCAGAAGGGAAGAAGCTCCTTCCAACACAACAGAGAAACGTTGTGACCAAGACACAACTCAGAAGAGCTCAAACACGTGTCGACCCGAGGAGTCCAAATCAAAGCTGGCTGGTCAACGCTCCAACGGTCAGAGCAGCAATGAGACACGTAGTTTTACAAAGACCTGGTCAACAGCTGTTAAAGACACCGGAGACAAACCTGCAGCCAACATGAAAGCTGGAAGTTCAACAAAACTTGGAGGCAAAACCAGAGATGCTGGAAACACCAAGAAACACAGTTCTACAAAAGAGGAAAAAACTCCCAGCAAAGAAGAAAAAACTCCCAGCAAAGAAGAAAAAACTCCCAGCAAAGAAGAAAAAACTCCCAGCAAAGAAGAAAAAACAGTTTTTGTTGAGATTAAAACAAAACACAAGTTTATTAGAGGGATTAGGAAATTCTTCTCGGGTTTATTGAAGCGTCTCACCAAAACAGAGAAGAAAACATGAAGGACATAGTACACTTTGGTCGATGTGAACGGCCCTTAAAAGACACTAAGGAAAAACCGTCAGGCTTCATTCCCCAAAATGACTGTATGAAGAAATAAATCATCTCCATCTGGACACCACGGTGAACTGATCAGGGCTGCAACTGTCAACTTTCTGGACACTTTTGCTGGATGGGTGAGTTTTGTCAGAGAAAGTACTCGGTGGTACATGTACCAAGGGAATCCTGGACTGATCCAAATGCTCCAAGATCAGCTGGTGTTCACCTGAAGAGTGTAGAGTCCACCTTCTGGGTACCGACGTGTCTGGAGAGAAGAAACCACAGTTTGGAGAGCTGGCTGACACGCTTTTTGCTTCCCTCCACCTGATGCATCTCTCCACCAGATGCATCTCTCCACCAGATGCTTCTATCAGCCAGATGCATCTCTCCATCTGATGCATCTCTCCACCAGATGCTTCTCTCCATCTGATGCATCTCTCCACCAGATGCATCTCTCCACCTGATGCATCTCTCCACCAGATGCTTCTCTCCACCTGATGCATCTCTCCACCAGATGCTTCTCTCCACCTGATGCATCTCTCCACCGGATGCATCTCTCCACCGGATGCTTCTCTCCACCAGATGCATCTCTCCACCAGATGCTTCTCTCCACCTGATGCATCTCTCCACCAGATGCATCTCTCCACCAGATGCATCTCTCCACCAAATGCATTTCTCCACCAGATGCATCTCTCCACCAGATTCTTCTCTCCACCAGATGCATCTCTCCACCAGATGCATCTCTCCACCTACAATCTTTCTAATTTTTTTTTACCTCTTTGAGAAAAATAAAAAAATATTACAAATGTTCAACATGAATATTCAAATAGACTTAAATGTTCTGTTACGCTACACTGGTTGAGGGCAGGTACAAGTGGAGGAGATCCACGTCTTACACAAACATTAATCAGCGTCTGAGTCTTTGTTAATACCAAGTACTGAAACCTCCTTCTACCTTTGGTTAATAATTCTGCAAATTGTTGAAATAATAGAAGAAGGGGTACACTGACATGCTTCTTAGTGAAGCTGATGAGGAGGCTGGTTTTGGACTAGTAAACACATCTTGTAACCAAAGCACAAAGACTGGTGAAATACCTCCGTTTTGATGTTTCACTACAGATCATGAAGCTACAGAAACATAACTTTGGCTGCACGTACCTTGATTTCCTTTCCTTTAGTGGTCAAATGTGAAAACAAAGAAAACTGAAACAAAGCACAATCAAAGTATAAAATAAAACTAAACACTTCCTGAAAGCAGTGTTTACTAGAACCAAGATCATAGTGAGTAGACTCTTGAACCTCTGGTGAATAGGCCGAAAAAACCAACAGGAATTTTCACAAATCAGTGAACAAAACAGCCAGGTTCAAATGTACCATAAATGTGGAAATGTTAATAAAAGGGGAGCCATATCCATCTGAACCCTGATACTCAGGTGTGAAGATCAGCTGGTGTCTTCTTTACTGGTCTACGCCAGGCTCGTCTCTCCGCCAGACTCGTCTCTCCTCCAGGCTCGTCTCTCCGCCAGGCTCGTCTCTCCGCCAGGCTCGTCTCTCCGCCAGGCTCGTCTCTCCTCCAGGCTCGTCTCTCCTCCAGGCTCGTCTCTCCTCCAGGCTCGTCTCTCCTCCAGACTCGTCCCTCCTCCAGACTCGTCTCTCCTCCAGGCTCGTCTCTCCTCCAGGCTCGTCTCTCCTCCAGGCTCGTCTCTCCTCCAGGCTCGTCTCTCCTCCAGGCTCGTCTCTCCGCCAGAGTCGTCTCTCCGCCAGACTCGTCTCTCCTCCAGACTCGTCTCTCCTCCAGGCTCGTCTCTCCTCCAGACTCGTCTCTCTTCCAGGCTCGTCTCTCCTCCAGGCTCGTCTCTCCTCCAGACTCGTCCCTCCTCCAGACTCGTCTCTCCTCCAGGCTCGTCTCTCCTCCAGGCTCGTCTCTCCTCCAGGCTCGTCTCTCCTCCAGGCTCGTCTCTCCTCCAGGCTCGTCTCTCCTCCAGACTCGTCCCTCCTCCAGACTCGTCTCTCCTCCAGGCTCGTCTCTCCTCCAGGCTCGTCTCTCCTCCAGGCTCGTCTCTCCGCCAGGCTCTGAACCCCATGAAACTCCTCTAAGACTGACATTGAAAAAATGCTAAGGGTGATTGTGGCAAAGCAGCAACAGCAGCAGCAATCTGGGAGAACGAGTACAAGGAGCCGTCATGCTGGTGGGCAGCCAAAGTCTCGTTACCTTGGTGATGGATCCTCTGCTCATTTCTGTTATCAGTCTGGGGATGTAAAGTCCTTCTACTGCTCTACAACAGTAGACCAGATATATGCAGCAGAAGGTCTTACTGACCCACAAATGCCATTTGCAGACTTTGCTGCACG